>CM021100.1:188699080-189115227 GCA_007115665.2 Sequoiadendron giganteum | reverse complement strand
TTCATTTAGGAATTAATTTCAAAAATCAATTACTAATTACCTCACAAAATCTTCTATTTTGAATTAATTTAATTCAAAAGTGAAATATTCTTCTACAAATCAAGTAATTTCTAAAATTATTGATTTTCTAAAATCTCATCCTTTTGTCTTATGATTTTTACTAGTTTCATCTCCACTATCACATCCAGTCTTGATTTAATTCATTTAATTAAATCTTATTTGCACATATGGATATTTTGCCCTAACCCTAATTGAGGTTGCCTTATTGAATCTTGACCTTTGATTATAGGGTATTCCTCAATCTCTCATCTTGTCCATCCATTCAAGATTGCATTTTCTATAAAATGACAATCTTGATTCCATTTCCGGATCCATGTTCATTTAGAGATACTTTTACTATAGGCATTCATATTCTTCTAGGCTTTTATTTATTACTTGCATACTAGAAATTGGTTTCTAGTTTGCATAGAATCATAGTAAATCCTTCAAAGGAATTGTTAAGGCTAGGCATTAGAGAAGCTTGCTCACAAAGAAATCTGAGGGCAATCCATCATTGCAGCAAGGCTTGAGAAGGTGCAATGGAAAGAATCATAGAATAGAGAAGATTGGTGAGATCATTCCATTTCACGTTGTTTTCTCTTTTGCATTCTTATGTGTTCCATTGTTGATGTTTAAACCAACTTGCAGGTACAACTAATAACTGTTTGAACAAGTCTTGCAGGAATTTTAGGTTATTACAACATGTACCTGATCAGTTGAGAATAAAACTTGATAGAAAGGATAAAAATGCATTTTTGTTGGATATAGTGAAGAATCCAAAGCATATAAATTGTTTAATCCATCAACCAATAAATTTATAATCATCAGGGACGTTCAATTTATTGAAGATGAAGCATGTGATGGAAGTAAAGAGAGAACTATCAATGTCACATTCAATATCCCTCAAGGAGAGAATGAAATTACAGTTCTAGCTAATGTACCTGTTGTCCCAATTCAACCTCAAGGAAGTGGTCAACAATCGACACCAGCAAGAAGACTGCAGACGCCAACCACAAAAAGAACTTCTAGTGCAGGACCTTCAAGTCCACATTCTGCAGATTCGAGTGATCTTTCAAACCCAACCTTGGCTAGCATGAGGAGGCAGAAAATCAGAAGCATGTTTGATATTTTTAATCAAAATGTAGGTGAGAACAATTCTTAGCAGTTTACACTTTTTGCATTTTACTCACAAGCTCAAGATCCAATTCATTATGAAGATGCAATCAAGGAAGAAAAGTGGTTAACAACAATGGATGATGAGATAGATCCAATAGAAAACAATCAGACATTGGAATTACAAAGTCTTCCAAAAGACAAAGATGTCATTGGTGTTAAATGGATTTATATGACTAAATTGAATGCAAATGGTGAAGTGCAGAAACACAAAGAAATATTGTTGGTAAAAGTTTATGCACACCAACCTAGAATAGATTACAATGAAATTTTGCACCAGTTGGCCTTGACATAGTTAGAATTTATTGGCTTTAGCAGCACAAAACAGTTGGTTAGTTCATTAGATGGATGTGAAGTCAGTATTTCTCAATGGCTATCTAGAAGAGGAAGTTTACATTGAATAGCCACTAGGATATGAGATATCAGGACAAGAGGAAAAAGTTTATAAACTAAAGAAGGCACTGTATGGTTTGAAACAAGCCCCAAGAGCATGTTATAGTAGAATTGACAATTATTTCACAAATAATGGATTTACTAGATGTGATAGTGAACCAACACTATATACTAAAGTGAATGATGATGGTGAAATATTAATTATTTATTTGTATGTCGATGATTTAATTCTGACTGGGAATCTATCAGTTGATTTGTTTAAAGAAGAAATGATGAAAGAGTTTGAAATGACAGACTTGGGTCTGATGAAGTAATTTTTGGGAATAGAGGTAAATCAAAATAAAGATGGCATTTTTATTTCACAGTTTGAATATGCAAAGGATGTTTTAAGGAGATTTAATATGTTAAATTGTAAGTCAGCACCTACTCCAATGGTGACTGGACTGAAATTGAGCAAAGAAGAAAAAGGCTCAGATGTTAATCCAAATTTGTATAAAAACCTAGTAGGGAGCCTGATGTATTTAACAGCTACAAGGCCTGACATCATGTATGCAGTCAGTTAAATTTCTAGATTCATGGAAGCACCAAAAGAATCATAGTGGATGGTTGAAAAGCAAATTCTGAGATACATCAATGGAACGAAGAACTATGGTGTTCAGTATACAAGAATAGATGATTTCAGATTAACAGATTTTACTGACAGTGACTGTGCTGGAAGTGTTGATGACAAGAAAACCACCTCTGGCTATGTTTTTCACTTTGGCAGTGGAGTAGTTGCATGGGCTTCAAAGAAACAACCAATCGTTACATTGTCTTCCATTGAAGCTGAGTATGTTGCAGCCACAAGTGCATCTTGCCAGGCAGTATGGATGAGACAAGTTTTGAAGGAAATTCAAAATGAACAGATCGAAGCGACAACAATTTTTTGTGATAACAACTCTGCCATAGCTTTGTCAAAAAATCATGTATTTCACAAGCGGAGCAAGCATATAGACACAAGGTTTCATTTCATTCAGGAGCTTATCAGCACAAGATAAATTATTTTGGAGTTTTGCAGGTCAGACAAATAGTAGGCAAATATATTCACAAAAGCACTGGGGACAAATTCTTTTATTCTTCAACGAACTAGACTTGGCATCACGAATGGTGGCAGTTTCATTCAAGGGGGAGTGTTGGAGTTTTAATCCACTCCTGCCTTCGTTTCCTGCCTTAACTACGCCCCCGCGCCATTAATTTCAACTGTCCACGGTTTGGCGACAACTATCGAGCTACCATGCCCACTCTCTCTCCTATTTGCAGCTTCACCATTAAGCTTTCCATAGTCTACCACTTTACCACAATCAAGCCTCTAACTGTCGGTGGTTTCACAGTGGCAGTCTACATCTCCTACCTCGCTACTGCAACTTAAATGCCAGTCACCTCTGGTTGGGCAGTTAACCGCTAGGATGTCGTTACCACCCTCCCATGGTCTACAGTCTAACCGCGAGCGGTATCACGATGCACATCCTTCCTCCCAGCCTTGTCATTTGATCACTATCAGATCATGATTACTGCAACCACCACGGTCTATTTCTTAACCACCATGATACTGCTGTGGAGCATCCATTGTCTATCAATTCACCAACTGCCACACTACGACCAACTTCCTCTCTCACCGTGGTAATGTGAGATAGCCTTTTTTGTTGGTCACCGCAGCGTTTGTGCAGTGTTTTGACTATTTGACTTTTGACGACAGTTTGTGCACTCTACGTTGGTAGTTAAAGGACGTATATTTAATTTGATAAGACTTTTGTTTATTATCATTGGACGTATTTTTGGCTGGAATCTTTATGTCTTTTTTGTTTTCTATTAATTTCTTCTTGGGCCGTAAACTCTTATATAGTGGTATGGTTGTAATTTTTAAGTGACAAAAGTTTAATATGAAATTGCTCTGAAGTAGAAAAGGCATTAATGACTGTTTTGTGTTAAGTTTTTTATATATGTGTATGCTTTTATCTCTTCCATTACCTTCAAGTTGGACAAAGAAGCCATGTGACACTTATTCAAATCGGGCTTTGAATTGGAAAGCAATTATATTTGTAATGGGCTTCTCCTTACATCGAACTTCAATGTTAATAGTTTCTCCTTGCAAACTTAGCTACTCCTTCCCACCTGTGTAGTCTCTTTCGCTAGTTCATTATTTTATATGAGATATTATCTACAAATTGTAAATATCCTTTCTCGTTTGATGGCATTGAAATCAAAGGAACAATCATATGACTACTTTAGACATTGGAGGCGTTCCTTTTCATGATGCTACTGCTGCAATTTTTATGGTATGATATCCAAAGAAGAGGTGAGATTTCGGTACTTTTGGAAAATATTGTTGTTTTCCATTTTGGTTAAATGAAGAAGTAGACAATGTTAGATTTTCAAAATTTCTTCTCGTATGAACTTTATTTTTTTGATTTCTGGAAAAGTAACTAAACAATAGCAATATGCCAATAATAGAAAAATGCTAAACTATATATGTTATCAACAAAAATATATTTATAGTTTTGATTTTTTTATCAAATTCTCTAGTTTTGTGCAGGGCATTTATATGTAATAGGTCTCACTATGCCACCCAACCATGGATCTCAGGTTTTCATGGCCTATTAGGTAAGAATATTATTCATTGCTTAATGGGTGTAAATTATCTAATTCTTTTTTTCTTCCCTTTGATAGATTAATAATAGACCCTTTCAGGCTTGGTGGACTATTTATCTTGAGCGTATGATCATTTATTTAATTTAAGATTATGCCCATAATTTTGATTAATCCTTCTTTCTAATTATTCATCTTTACAGACTCTTTTAACTAAGGAATGGAGATATCATCATTTGAGACACAAATTCCAGTAACCCCAACATTAAACTACTACGATAATATTTTTGCCAAATTAAATGAGGGGTGCTTGTGTTTCCCTATCATTTGTGTTCATCTTTGTACAAAAGGAAAGAATGATTGAAGGGTTTATTTGAAATTCATTTATTGTGGTGTTAGGGGGATTGACTTGCTAAAACATGTTAAATTACTTGGATGCAATAAGCACAGTATTGTGGCATACTAAGGGTTCAATTTTTTTATGACAATATTACAACTATGTGGTAGTTTTTATTTTTAAACTCATATTTCGAGGTAACCTTGGGCATAGATGTTGTGACCTAGGTTATTGCTTACATCGTAGGTAAAACTTGTACCCAAATTAGATCTTGGGGTGGTTGGATAAAACAAGCTATTCAATTTTACTTTTAACATGCCTATTGAGGATTTGAACTAAGAGCACCACTAGAGAAGTCTTGGTGATTCACCACTTAAGATAATCTCATTAGATAAATATTTATTAAGTTTTACTTTAAATTAACTGTGATCCTGGGTTTACTCTATTAGCAACAACAAGTTATTCTATGGCAGACACTCTAGTTTAACTTGTATATCATAGTTTCTCTTGATATGATTTGAGGCCTGGTATGGGATTTCACATGTTTATGGAATGGGGTGCACAAGTAGTACTGGAGTCATTGCAAAAGTAACCCTTCTACATTTTTATGACTTGTTTGGGCCCTCCTTGTAATTTTGGCTTAATGTTTCCTTGATTTAGTGTTGTAATGTGGATAACATGTTCAAATTAATTCTTGGGCCCTTGTGAACTAATGGATTTTAATGGTACCTTGGTAAATTGCAGTGAAGTGTTAATGTAATTAACTTTCATAATTTTCTAGGGTTTTATTAAGTAATAAAACTTAATAAACCTCTTTTTAATCAAAATAAACCTTAATCTTGAATTATTTTAGAGTTTTGTAAAGTGTTGTAACATACTTTCACATTTCTCTATGCTTGTCATTAATAATTGGGCTTTTGTATTCCTTAATTGGTCCCATTTTGGATCCACAAGCCTCATTTATTGCTTCTTTATGAGGATAATCCCAACATCAATCATAATTTAGGTGTTTATGGCTTGTGTGGCCCATATTTGGTGATCGAAGTCTCATTCACCACCTTGGGTGAATGGGTCCCAACTGGATCTTTTGGCCCCAAATCGATTTTCAAACATTTCTAAGAACTTTTGGTTTTTGGTCCCATACATTATGCTTGGTGGGACTCATTCGCCACCTTGGGTGAATGAGTCCCATGTGGCCCAAAATCAAATTTAATTCAAATTTTTGGTGGGATTTTATTCTCCTAGATATGATGTCTTCTTGTAGTGTTGTAATTTCTAGAATTCTTGCATAATTAAGTATAAATACAAGGTTCTTTCACTCATATTCAAACCTAGAATTCAAGAGAGTTTACAAGAGCATTTGAGCATTCACAAGGGTGTTGGTTGTTCCAAATATCAATAGAAAAATTGAATCCTAAAGACTTAGCCAATGTCATATGCTCAGAATGAAAGGTTGATTTGGCCAACAGACAAGATTTAGTCAAAGACTGAGATCTTCTACACTTTTGGCTTTGTAGGACCAAGATGGGTCAACCTATACAATGCCCAAAACTTAATTCACTCATACGGAGACATTTATTTTTATAGTAGATAAATCCCAATGCAAATATACTAAGGCAAGCATTAATAACCTCAAATTTGGCTAAATTCTTGGTAAATCAATACTATCATAGCAATTGAAAGGTAGGACTCAACACCACACAACCGGGATTTAAAATGGTTTTGAATTTATAAAATGTTTCTAAGATGCATCAAGGTGAACAATAGACCAGTGCCCAATTCTGGGTCATGGAGTCAAACACATAAAAATAATTCATTAGCAAATGAGTTTCAAGTAGTAGATTTGCAATTGTTAATGCATTACATTAAAAAATCCTCTTTTATTATCAATCATTTTTTTCTTATCAAATCCAACCTGCACATTTCAATCACAATTATCTACCCAAAGCATTTTAACCATTTCATTGAAACAAAACAATGAACAGATAAAACAACCTCAAAGAATTTAGATGCCAAACTCAAAAGATACTTATTATTATTTAATTCAAATGACTAAAAATATACAGATATGGAGACAATTTGAAGATATTCATGAATGTGCAAACACTTTGAAGACATTCATGATTCGTTTACACAAACTAGCTAATGTTTTCTCATGAAATCAGCATTAACAGTTTTACAGATTCAAAATATGACTCAGACTTAGAAAATTCTATCTACCCAACCCAATTCAGAACCTCAGAGCCTTCTCCACCCATGACCCTGAAATCCCTTTTATAGAACAAGGGAGAAAAACAAGTTGTCGGCCATGATGCACTTGTCACCAGCCAATTGGACCACAAAAATGCAGATTCCTGAATTCAGTTGCAACTACCTATATCATCATGGAGGGATGATATAAAACAAAATCTATTTGAAAATTGTTACGAGAATCAACTTCTCCCTTCAAGAACGCATTCCAAACAAAATAACATACTCGCAACGACACTCTTGATTTCATTGGCCAAACTGACAACATGTCATGGATCAAAGAGGAGCGAGCAATTAGAAAACAATAAGTGAATAAAAATTACGACTGCCTAAACAAAATCCACGCATCAAAAATCTCCAAGGTAGCCATGGAGTGGGCCCCATCATCCCCCTATGTCATTAAAGAAAACTACATGGCATCGTAACAAGGTCCCGCATTAAAAAATTTCCTTTTCATCACTATGTCGGGGGAACAAGCCTTCATATTCTACCGATGGTAATTCTCATGCCGATAAAGCCTCCATTTTGGAGAATCAAGGAGGAAATAACAATATGCACTTCAAGCCACCTAAAAAGGCATTCGATCAAAGCCACGTGGCTAGATCTGGCAAAGTAATTGCGGTGTGGGCTCCATCTTCTCATAAAGCGGTAAGAGGGGAAAACCAAAAAAGAGCCACCACGATACCGCTTGAAGGAGAAAGGGAGCCCAAAGTAAAGTGGTAAGAGAAAGAAAAGAAAAGGGCCATTGCGATAGCATTGGAGGAAGAAACAAAGTCCGTAGTTGAGTTTTACAGTCGAAGATAATAACAAAGGGGCACGGTGATACCACTGGAAGGAGAAAGGGAGCCCGAGGTAAACTGGTAAGAAGAGAAAAGAAAAGGTAGATCACCACAATACCGCTGGAGGATTAAGAGAACTGTGAGGTAACGCGGTAAGCAACTCGAGTTCATTTTAAATGAAGGATAAAATGATGTGATGCCACATGTTAAGCAACAAGAGCCCGACAAAAAGGATCAAGAGAATTTTGAAGGGAAGTCCTGGTAGAGTGCCACGCGGGAAGTTCCTCGATAAGGCAAATATGGTGTGACCCCCACCTAGACGAAAATAAAAACATCAGTGTAATGCCACTTGGCAGGCAATTAGAGCCCGAAGGGAAAGAAATAAAGAAAGTAGGGAGAAGGCCCCAACGGGATGCCATGTGGAGGGCTCGAAATGATCTATGAAGTTTCATCAAAATTGAAGGCGAGGCCTACGAAGTAGACCACAAATTGCAAAGCAGCACAATAGTCGAGCTGAAGTTGGCAAACTCCGATTGGAATGCAAAAGGGCTTGAATCAAAAGGCGCAAGAATTTTTTCAAAAGCATAATATAAAAGAAGGATTTGTGATAAATTTTGGCATTGGTTTTTTCTGTATGGGTAGACCAGATTGCATGTAAAAAATATTGAGAAAGATAATGAAGAGTTGATTTTGTAGCCTACTTTTGGCATCAACTATTTGTTGTGACTATTCAATTGTGTGGTTGCCTCCATTTTTAATGGTTCTTTGTTATTCAAACTGGTGTATCAATTATATATTCAATTTTTTGGTGGACATTTGCTGTATTCATGTGATGTGGTTAGTTGGTTTTAACAAGTAAAGACTAAATCCTTCTGGTCAATCATAGTAATTTGGAAATGCTAAATTGGATAAATAAGTAGAACCATATAATTTGGGTTGGCAATTTATCTCAAGAATAATTTGTCAACTATTAATTTGCATGTTTATATAAGTTATAAAATTTTATCAATGTGCCAAGAAGTTTGAATTATTGCCACTACAGGTTGTATCTTTTAAATATTCATTAGACTCCATTTACCCAACACGCCACTAGTCTTACCCACATTCTATTCTTTTAATTTCATTAAGCTATTTTCAGATTTATGCATCCATGTGTAAGTTGTATCTTTCCACTCCCAAAATTCCACTGTGGGTATATTGCTTAAGGGAGAGAAAAAGTTCAAATATGCTTCATTCATATAGGTTTACCCACCTATTTCTGGCAGAGCTTGAAGAGAAGAAGGTTCAAATTCAACATTTGGCCTTGTACATTAGTCAGAAATGTTGTGAGAGCTTGGCAACCTCTTGTGGTTAAAACTTGCATTTTTGAGACCTAACAGTTTGGTGACTTTGCTGGCGAGTCAAATTGAACTGAAGCCTTCATCACAAAGTCAAAATTTTATAGAAGACTCGACTGGGAACAAGGAACTAAATAATTTTCCCACTTTTGGAAAGTGAGTGGTGACTCTGAATGAACAAGTGCATTAATACAAACAAAGTGAAGTACACATCAAAACGAACCACCCTAGAGTTCAGACTATAAGAATATCTCACAACATGCATAGTAGGTCTATGTAGCAAGGAGGTCCTAATGATAAAAGTAAATGGACACATAAGAATGACAAGGGGAAGAGGATGTCTGATGATATGTGTCTGACAAACAAAGAAAAAGCATCAAAACAACATCTGGAGACATACAATCAATATGATATATTGACAAATGAAAATGGCTCATCTGGGGAGTCTTCAACTCTAGAGGAGAATTGAATTCCTTTTTATCAGCAAAATCCCAAAAATTGGGAAGAATTAATGGCTAGATTAGAGGCCGAAAAGGTCAGGAAACAACTCGAACATGATCAAAAGATGGAATTACTCGAGGGAAATCATAATAGTGGTACTACAATAGGCATAGATAATTATAAACATGTGACTCCAAATGAATTAAATGTAGAATTGGAATACCAAAGAAAAGTAATGGCTCAAAAGATAGCAAAATATGGGCGAAGATACCAAACAATAAAGAAAATCCAAGAGTTGAAATTACAAGAAGCCCAAGTTGACGAGAAGATGGCTAACTTACCTAAATATGTACCACCTCATAGGCCCCACAAAAGGAAGGAAAATTGAAGCGAGAAACATGTGGCAGCCTCCCACGATATCATAATCCATAAAGCAGACCCATCTTCCCTTCACGATATGACAAGGAACAGTGGAGATCACTTCCCACACATCAATTGGCATGGTTGATCTTCAGGCTTTAGGCATTGGGATAGAAAAAATAAGGTGGGCCCCCTCGGCATCAACATCCACGTGTCAACATTCCGCACTCTACTCGACCATTTTAGAAAATCCTTGCAAGGTCTACCCAGAATGGCTTGGCTTTGACTATTTTAATCTCCATCTGATGGTCATAAAACCTACACCTGTGAGAAAATTTAATCATAAAAAGGGCCCGGACTAGGCCGATGAGAATCAATGACATGAAGTTGTTTTAAAATGGGGCGTGAGGCCACCCTAGACTTATGGTCTAAATGGGGCAATAGGACATAAGTTGTTTTAAAGTCCCATAAAAAAGGAAATGATTAAATAGAGAAAAGCTAGGGTGTTTGATATGAAAGTATTGTTTTGTACATGAATACTTGGAAAAAATAATAGAACCTTAACCCTAGACCTTTCTAAAACCATTTTTCAGAAAATTTACCATGGAGAACTTGAAAATAGGCAAGACTAATAAAATTATAGGGTAGATTTTTCAGGTTCCATCAGTGGCTCTAGTTGGGAACGTTCATTCCACTAGAATGAAGCAAGAATTTAGAAACTAAGGTTGATCCGACCAATTAACTAAGTTGATCAAGTATCCTAAAAATGCTCCTTTATTCAACTTTTATTTTTTAGCTTCATCTGGTGACCGCAGGCCACCAAATGAAAAAGGAGAGTCGACATTTACCTCTATCAAACACAATTCTGTAAAAAGAGTTGATATCCCTCAACTCATGCTTGTACTTGTCAAATGATAACAACATAAACAAATGCATCATTGCAAACACAAGTATCAGGTTGCCTTTGTGCAAGTGAAAACTTGCTCTTTTTTTAGCTTTGTCATCAAGTGGCAACCAAATAAAATAGGCCACATCACTGTCACTTTCTTCATTCTCTAATTTTGCATCGAGAGGAAAGTTTTAAAAATGGGGATCAAGACCATATGGAAGAATAGTTTGATCACAACCATCTACCTAATTAAACATGTTGGCATCTCCTAACAAGTCATCATATACAACATCATCAACATGTTTATAATCACTATGCATTTGAAAGTCAGGAACACTTTCAAAATGTTGATTATCATGTGGCAACAGTTGTTCTTATTCATCATATAAATCACTCTCAAGATGAAAAAAACTTGCTTCAATATTTTGGACATTACCATATTCTATGAAAACTCCTTCCAATTGACAAAAATAACACTTACATTTTTTTTTGTGGTTGGAACTATTGGGCTCAATATGATCACTAGTTTGCATATCAAAATTTAAACCATCACAAGAACTTACCAGAGGATATAGCTCATCATTAAAACTATCTCTAAGTGTATGCAAAGAGATACACTCATCTATTGGCACACTTGTAACTATTCTTCATCATGCTGGTATTGAGAGTCATTAGAGATTTCTAACTCATCATCATTTGTATTCATATTGCCATATTCTGAACATAACATGTCAACCTTTTCAATATCACAAGCTTGATCAACAATGAGCAATTCAAGTTCAGAAATACAATATGATTTTTGATCGAAATCAACATCTGCATCCACATTCAAAGACTAATGACTAGGCTCCATCAACTCGTCAAATGAATACTTGTTAAAATATGCATTAAAATCTTCAATATTTGACTCATTAGATATGCAATCCTCATGGTCATCTGCTGCTTCAAACTCATCTAAACACATTTATGAGTTTACATCAACATTCACACTAGCATACTCATCATACCATACATCATTACCATGAAATAGCTACTTTTCTTCATCCACACCATCATCATCATGATAACCTAGTTCATCATTAGAAGGAAGATTAAAAACATATGGATCATACCTTGCATCTTGAAGATCATCATCACTGTCAAAGACAATAGGGGTTGTACACAACAACTGAGAGTCACTCCCATGTGCACATTTCTTATTTTCAGTGGTAACAGATTTGAAAGTTGTTCACAACTTAATATATCATTTCTCTTATCTATCCTCACAACCACTTCCTCTTCTTGACCTTCATTGGAATTAAATGCACTATTCAAATTGCAAATCAGAATAACCCATGATATCATCATCTTCAAAGTCTGATAACTCAATGGGCTGATTATAAAGAGTGTTTCCCCAATCATAGGAGATTAAATTGCTGACAAAACTGTCAGAAGCATGGTCACCAACCATCATAAATAATAGGTTGTCTATTTGTTCATTCTTTCTTACTTCTGGGCTATCATAACATAAATCCACATCACTCTACATTTCAACATCAAATTGGGTGTCTTCATTGAGCTTGTCACTTACATCCTCTTAAGGGTAGATACTTACATTTTCACCATCAGACTAAAAACCATCAATGGTTTCCTCATTGTAGTTTCTTGCGACCTATCTTTCAAACTAAAATTCATCACATACCTCTTCATTTGTAGGTGAAATACTGATGTTCTCAAGACATTTTTCTAAATCAGAAAATTCCTTTATCTCATCATGGAGAATTGCATCAAGACTACATTCAACATATGTAGACTTGACATGATCAATAGTATCATCACATTCCTAATTGCATAACTCTTCTTCAAAGATTAAATCCATTTGATATTCTTCATCATGTTCTTGGCTTGGAAGACTTAGCTATTGATTAGCAGTTGGGTATACTTTTGTAAGTTGTTCATTAACAACTTCCTTATCATCTGATGATTCACTCTTCTCATATTTTAATTTGGAAAGTATGCATTTATTTGAATACCTTTGATCATTCACACTCACATAGTTGTTGATTTCATCAGCATGTTCGCCCATAATTGAAGACAACAAGATTTGCACATATTCATTCATTTGCTTCTCCAAATTATCCAAAACTATGTAAGCCATCTGCATACTCAATATTTTGAAATCATCTAACAATGCACTAGATTCTTCTTCATAAGCTTCAAAATACATAAGGATACAGTCGAAAGTGTTAGGTCTGAAATTTTTTGGGATTAGTGATAGGGCAGAAGAAAATCTATGACTAAAATCAACACTTGAATCTTCATCTCATTTCTTGATCTGCTTTAACCTCATTACAAGGTTAGAGGGCTCTCTTGCAAACTCTTTTCTATAAGCATTCAGTAATTTATGCCAGCAAGGAAATGACTTCTCAAGAAAACTTAAATACCAATCCCGAGCTCTTGCTTCAAGGGATCTAGCAAAAAATCTCATCCACATATCCTAATATTCAAATAAATGTTTGTCCATGAAGCTAGAAAAACTTTGAACATGTGCATCTCCTTCACACACAGTGTATCCATCAAATCTAGGCATCTTCATATATACTTGAGTTGAGATAACTTCAGTTTTGTAATCAACACATGACAAATCAAATTGAGCATACAATGGATCAAATGAATTGACAAGTGTTGCAATGATTGTGCAAGTAGACACAATATGATTTTCTCTTAATTGGGCTTGTTGAAACAGCTGGTGTCTTTCATCCATCTCTTTAAGCCATCTTTCAAATACATCATTCCATTTAGGACTGAACCTAGGCTTATTAACTCTTGGGTTCTTACACTTTAGGGTATTAGATGCTTGAATATTATTATACTTTTGACACCTCTTGACAAGCCGAATCAAATTGTTCACGGGTATAGCTACTTTACCTTGATGATCCATAGATATTACAAACTAAGGCTAACTAATTGTGCATAATCACCAACATGACCAAATAAAGGATTACTATGAGAATACAAATGGATAGAAACCCCTAAGATACATAAATTCATTCTAACCATCCACACTAGTAGATATTTGAGCACTAGACAAAATCTTTCTATAGAACTGCACTTACATTTAGCAAATACAGCAAATGGGAGTGTACAAACCTAAATTTACTATCATTTCCATCTATCAGTGCTAAATCACTAAATAGGGAACCCAAGTATTCTCCTAAGATTCTCAAATATGGATTTCACACAAGAATTTATTGAAAATCAAGAGTGAAGGATACCTAGAAATGTTGTAACTACTGCAAATTATAATGGAAATATTGTAGATCTGGAATTGTATTCACCTCTTCATCAGGTTCTTTTACTAGAGTCTCCACCTCTCTTCAAAGAGGATTTTACTTCAAACAAGAGTAAGTTCTTTCACATGTAAATTTCTTTCTGAGTTCCTTTCACCAGCATAGCACCACAGATCTTGAAATTTCCAGGGTCACTACATAAAAGTTTCTTCCAGGTTTGAAATCCTTCAGTATTTGAACTGGATTGAGAATGATAAACAATATTATTACTCTATGCAATGACTCTTTGATAAGACAATCTACAACAAAACTTTTGAGTGCATACCCAATAGAGTTTCCATTCTATTGGTTGTTCCAAATATCAAGAGAATAATTGAATCCTAAAGACTTAGCCAATGTCTTATGCTCGGAATCAAAGGTCTATTTCGCCAACTCACAAGATTCAGTCAAAGACTGAGATATTCTACACTTTTGGCTCTGTAGGACCAAGGTGGGTCAACCTATACAATTCCCAAAATTTAATTCACTCATATGTAGACATTTCTTTTTATAGCAGATAAATCCCAATGCAAATATACTAAGGCAACCATTAATAACCTCAAATATGGCCAAATTCTTGGTAAATCAACACTAACTTAGCAATTGGGAGGTAGGACTCAACACCACACAACCGGGATTTAAAATGGTTTTAAATTTATATAAAAATTATGAGATGCATCAAGCTGAACAATAGACCAGTGCCCAATTTTGGGTCATGGAGTCAAACAGATAAAAATAATTCATCAAAAAATGAGTATCAACCAATGGATTTACAATTTTTAATGCATTATATTAACAAATCCTCCCTTATTATCAAGAAAATTCTTCTCATCAAATCCAACCTACATAAGTCAATCATAATTATTTTCCCATAGCATTTTAACCATTTCATTGAAACAGAACAATGAACAAATAAAACAACCTCAAATAATTGAGATGTTAAACAGAAAAAAAGACACTTGGTATTATTTAATTCAAATGACTGAAAATATATAGATATAGAGATAATTTGAAGATATTCATGAATGTGTAAACACTTAGAAGACATTCAAGATTCATTTGCACAAACTAGCTAATGTCTTCTCATGAAATCAGCATTAACAATTTTACAGACTCAAAATATTACTCAAACTTAGCAAATTCTATCTACCCAGTCCAATTCAGAACCTTCTACATGTAGGACCCTAAAATCCCTTTTATAGAACAAGGGATCAAAATAAGTTGTCAGCCATGATGCACCTATCACCAGCCAATTCGACCACAAAAATGTAGATTCCCGAATTCAGTTGCAACTACCTATATCACCATGGAGGGATGATATAGGACAAAATTTGTTTCAAATTTTTTATGAGAATCATCTTCTCCCTTAAATAGCACATGCCAAATAAAATAACAAAGTCACAATGACACCCTTGAATTCATTGGCCAAACCAACAACATGTCATGGATCAAAGACAAGTGAACAATTATAAAACAACAAGCGAATCAAAATTATGACCACCCAAAAAAAATCCATGCATGATAATTCTACAAGGTAGTCGTGCAGTGGGCCCCATCATCCCTCGCATCGTCAAAGAAAACTACACATCATCGTAACTGGGTCACGCAATGGAAAGTTTACTTTTCATCACTTTGTTGGGTGAATAAGTCTTTATATTTTACCGATGGTATCACTCATGCCGATAAAGCCTCCATTCCCGAGAATCATGGATGAATTAACAATATTCACTTCAAGCCACCCAGAAAGGAATCTGATGAAAGCCACATGGCAAGATCTAGCAAAGTAATCATGGTGTGGTCTCCATCCGCTCATAAATCAAGCCAAGGCGATGAGTCAAGAAGACGCAGCCTAACAAAAAGAAGGAAATCTTCAAAGAAAATCTTTGAGGCGATGCCACATGGTGGATCCGGAGAGAGGCAAGCAATATCAAAGGAAAAATTTGAAGCCATGGAAAATTCAACTCCGATGGAAGGCCAAAAGAAGCCTCGTCGATAGGATGATCCGTACACTTGTGGTCCCCACTCACTTGCAGTAAAGAGTGCATGTGGTAGCTTATCACAATGTCATGATCCATAAAGTGGGCCTATCTTCCCTTAGCGATATAGTACGAAATGGTGGAGATCATTTTCCATGATTCGGTCAGCACCAGAGAGAAAAGAATCTGGAAAAGGAAAACCACCGGAAAAATCAACTGCCACAAAGGAGATCACTAGCACAAGCAACCATTGCACGGGCCCTACAAAAGGAAGGCAAGCCGAAGCGAGAAACACATGGTAGCCTCCTGCGATATGGTGATCCATAAAGTAAACTCATCTTCCCTTCGTGATATGGTGGGGAACGGTGGAGATCACTTCCCACACATCGATTGGCATTGTTGATCTTTGGGCTTTGAGCTTTGGGATAGAACAAAGGTGTCCCCCCTTGACATCAGTGTCCATGTGTCAACATTCCACATTCTGCTTGACCATTTTGGGTAAACCTTGCAAGGTCTACCCCAAATGGCCCGACTTTAACTTTTTTAATTTCCATTTGACGGCATAAAACTTGCACATGCGAGCAAATTTAATCATAAAAAGGGCCTGGACTAGGCCAATGAGAATCAATGACATGAATTTTTTTTAAAAGGGGGCATGGGGCCACCCTAGACTTAGGAAAAGATTAAAGTTGACCATAGGAAAATATGACAAAAGAGCAGAAGGGCACCTGGTCTAAATGAGGCGATAGGACATAAGTTGTTTTAAAGTCCCATCAAAAAGGTAATGATTGAATAGAGCAAAGCTAGGGTGTTTGATATGAAATTAGGGTTTTGTACATGAATACTTGGAAACAATAATAGAACCCTAACCCTAGACCTTTCTAAAACCATTTTTCAGTAGATTTACCATGGAGAACCAGAAAATAGGCAAGACCAATAAAATTATAGGGAATATTTTTGAAGTTCCATCAAAGGGAATTTAAGATAATTCAAGGGAATATTATCAATCATTTTAGAGTGGCATTCAAGTATCAATCATCATGTCAAATATTTCATCTATCATGTTTGTTATTGTGCTAACAATTGTGATGTAGGGTTTATGATTCAAGAAAATGTTTCAAGAAAGATCAACATCATTCAAGAAAGAGTTAGGAACCACATCCATTGCAGCCATTTCAAGCATACTTGGAGCACCTTATTGCTAGGGCATGGTCAGTTGCAACATTTTCTTTTTTTTCATTCATCATTCTCGATTCATATTTTGTCTCATTTCAAGGATTGATTTCCAACAAGGGGCTTGACCAAGGAAAACCCCTATCCACTAAACCATCAATATTTTTTCCTCTCCTTTGTGCGCTATTTACAAGCTTAGGTGGCATATTTCATAAGGAGAAAGATTGGATAAAAAATTTCAAGTGATCAAATTTGTCAAAGTTGTCATCAATCCTTGGAGAACATTGGAGGTCACCTACAGATTGAAAATTGAAGAGTCGGATCTGGAAATCAGTGAAGGAGGATAGATAAGATAGAGAAGAACATGACCAACTTTTGAAGCTTTAGAAAATCCCAACTAGAAAATTTCACCACTTATGGTGAATGAGTCCTAGTTCCTATCAGTTTTAAAGATTTTGCATATTCGGATACCCTTTTGGCAGATTTATGATCCTGCACATTTTCCTGGAAACTAGACTAATTCACTTAGCTTAGTGAATGAGTCCCACTCATCAGTAAAATGAGATTTTTCATAATTTCAAACCTTCATTTTGTCCTCCGGATTCCCAACTGCACACTTTCTATTGTACAATTTTTTGTGTTGTTTTGTTCACTTTTCTAGGTCATTAAGTGTTATTTTCTATTCAATTAGGGTTTTTCATTACATCTTGCTTTTTATTTTATTTTCCAAGTTTACACTTGGTAGTGAACCCCTCTTAGATCATATTTAGACCCTAGGACAACCCTATTGCAAGATCTCTTTCTCTTTTTCATTGAGATCTCTAGGGTTATCCTTGAGTGGAATTTCTTTGGAAGTGGGTGTGATAGCACTTGATCTACCTATCCCCTATTTCCATAGGTTCCATTTTGATGAACCTACATTTAGAACATTTCATTTTCTAATTTGGAGTGTATTTTCATCATAGATTTAGGTTGCATTAACATTTCATTAGGATTTTCATTGGTTAACTTGCATTAGTGAAATCTCATTTATCTTTCATTTTTGCATCCAATTTCATTAAAAAATAGTCAAAATATGTATTTTCATGTCAAACATAGATTAAAAAACATAAAAAATCATAAAATTTAATTGAAATTTTGGAAATTTTGGAAAAAAAACGTCACTAGAACTCATTTGCCACCCTGGGAAAATCAGTCCCTCTACACATACTACATTGCATGTTTTGGCATTTATAGTTCAAATTCTAAGTTTTTGTTTTATGTTACTATCTTCTTTTTTTAGTTTCTAGAACTTTTATTATAAGAATTTCATTCTTATTAGCTTACATTTCCTTTGCATTCACTTTGAATTTAGTAGCCTTTGTATGAGTGTTTGGTGTCCTATTTCTAATAGTGTAGTGAGACAAATTTTGAGACTCATGTCAACCCACGATAACACAATCATTTTGGATCTTGGTTTGTCTACCTCTTTCACTCCTAGTATTGACATTAGTACACTAAGCATGGACAACATCTTTAGAAACTCTTTGCCTTCAAGTAGTATGCAAGTTGAAACAAGGAATGATAATTTCCTACAAGAAAACATAATTCACATTCATGAGGACCCAAAAAACCTACAACATCAAGTGCATAGTGACAAAATTTCAAATATTTCCATCCCTACTATAGACAACATTCAGCACATGCTTGAAAGTGAAGATGGACTTGACCTTGCGAAAAACATAGTTCAAATCTTTGGAAAACACATTGCCTCAGCAAGTAGTTGTCCTTTGCCTACAAAACAAGCACAAGAAAAGGAGGAACTCAGATTCCTCCTCAAACAACAATTACCTCAATACCTACCTATACCAACCCTCAAGTCACAACAACAATTCAACAAGTTAGTAGTGTGATTCCTTCTTTAGGTATTCCCGCTATCATCCCTAGTTCCTATGTGGCATCATATGTTATATCTCATACCACTTTAACACGTATGAACATCTTATTTACGTGTCTTATGAACACATATACTCCACCAATTTCACATCCAAATCATAACAAAAACAATGAACCTCTTATAGCCCAACTCTTCTAAACTATGTCATCCCTTGAAAAATAATTTCCACCATAAATTAAAATTAAAATTGTCCACCTACATACTATGTCAAAAGTAGTCCATTGTCCTTGGAGATATTGTGAACACTGATGCCACAAGGTGTAGAGGTGCCTAGATTCGAGAAATACGAAGGAAAGGTAGATACTTCTAACCACATCAATTCTTAGACCACCTTATGTAGTGACATTGTTTGTTATGATAAATGCCTAGCTAAACTTTTCCCTAGGTCGTTGAAAGACACCGCCTTAGACTGGTTCTCCTCTTTACCGAACAACTCAATTATTTCATTCAATGAACCTTTTGATGCATTTTTAAACCATTTCCATGTGCATATGAATCCTAATATGACCTTGGCCGATTTGATGAGATGTAAGAAAAAATAATAAGAAAATATAACTAACTTTATCTCACGCTATCAATCGCTTTATTCTGAAATCAATGTCATGGTCCCTGACCCTCACCTTCAAAAGATTCTTCAAATAAAATTAAATGCAAAGAAATATTCAAGAAAATATTATGACCATGTAATTCCCATCCTTCATTCACTTTTGTACTACCCTTCATGATTATTAAAAACTCGGTTATTAGTCAAGATACAAAGTCCACTTCTAGCCGAATTGAGAAATCTAAGCCCACAAACCAAGACAATTCCAAACCTTTCAATAAAAAAATAAAGGGTTCCTTCAATTTAATTGCCTCAATAAACAACTCAATATTTCAATAACTAGGTAGTTTATGTTAAAGCTTCAATACCCTTTAGCTATGGAGACCCTAAAAGACAATTCACTCCCTCACCTAATACCCTTCATAACACAATGATTACCTTACCTCCTGTCATAACACCCGACCCTAATAAGCCTTTACCCCCAAACTTTAGATCAAATGCTTATTTCCACTATGATCGACAAAATGGACATGACATAGAACACTGCAAGAATCTTAAACATATTGTGCATGAACTCAATGATTCCTACTGTCTTTCTATGAGAGGTGTTACTGATCAAGGAAATAAGTTGGTTTCCCCTCCTACAAATTTTCACCAACCCCATGCCAAAACATTATATTTCATTTGTCAAAGTCAATGAAGCTAAAAAGAACAATGTGATGAATTTTGACACAGATGATGATACAAATGACTCTATTCAACATGAAACTCTCAATAATAATCATATAGATGAAATGGTAGGAGTGATAGATTTCATCCCTCATAAGGGCCTAACTAAGAATCCTCTTGAAATTTATTTATACTCTAAGGATATACTTAAACATGCACCCTATGGTCCTCTCCACAGAATCGTCCATATCTACAACACACCCACTAATGGGATACTAATAGATCATTCCTATGGAGATAATGTGATCACTGAGGAATTTTTACTTTTTTATGAGCTCTATCAAGACATATACAACAAAACAAAACCATGGATCAAGACACACAATAGTTCAACACAAGGATAGGATTCAAATTTCACACTTGCTACACTCAAGGACACCTTAGATATCTCAATCCAATAAATAATGGAGGGAGAGGTCTGAAAATAAGGTATCCTAGGATATGATTTCATATTACAAGAGGATTTCACCACCAAGTTTAGACTGTTGAAAAAACAAGAAGAGACAAATGAGAGGAGGGGTTGAATTAGTTGTCATATAATTAAGAAATATTCAAACTTATTAACCTTTAATTCCAAATCTAATGAATAATAGTGTAGGCAAGAATTAAGCAACACACTAGAAACACACAACACCAAGATTTTTTTGTGGAAACCTTGTTAAGGGAAAAAACCACAGTGAAGGTTAATCCAAAATTATACTCTATTAAAAGTATAATGAAAAATTAATAGGGAATGCACTTGCATTCAGGAAAACTACCTAGAGCTCACTGCTCAAAGGAAGGCTCATTGCCTTACATATGACAATCAGATTAAAACCATCTGAGTGTGATGAACTAAAAAATTAGCTTCTACCAAAGCCTGATGATAGTTCCAGTTAGGCCCTGAAAAAATTATTTGCACTCTACTCAATCTCTTTCACACTCTGCTCTTCACTTGAATGATCTGATATTTATTTTCACATACACCCACTGAGCATACAAGAGCTTCTTTCAAAATGAGTAAACAATTGCTCTTATATATCTGCTATACAAATTTACATCAACAACTCTGTCGGCCTCAATACATAAATAAATCTTAATATGCACCAACACAAGTTGGTCATGACATAGATAGGACCTAAATAAACATCATCAAACATGCTGAACAACAATAATGATCCACAACATGCTACCACCATCATGTTGGCCAAGAACATGAAAACCTTAAGCACATAAGGAAATATCTTCAATCACGAACACACCGATCAATGTAGATGTACCACACTGATAGAGCACGATCTATAAACATCAATGAACATCTTAGGGACATGCGCAACAACTTGATTTACTAGAAATGTGATCTCACCTTCCATAAATACCTGCTACAGTAGATGAATAAATGTAGGAACACATAACTTAATAAATTTCTCAATTCTTGATACATACCACTAAAACGTTTGGAAAATATACTAGATATGCTCAACAAAAAACCTTTTAATGCATGTCACCTAAAAATCAATGTAAAAAACTTCTCATCACTCTAATATTTTCAGCTTCACTCATTGCTTGCAATATATTTATTACAATTTTCTCAATATCTTCAACATATACAACCTTCAGAATCATCAATGCTAATAGTTTTGACATCAATGACAACCACATATCAACAATGTAACCACAACATCCAACAATCTCCCCCTTTGGAATTGATGGGAACACATGATGTGAAAAATACACCATCAACGTAACTCACTCAACACATAGTGATCTTTTCTAGTTCTCCCCTTTGATGTTGTCCACATTACATATCTCCTTTTTATTCTTTCCCAAGTTTTTTCACATTACACCTCTCCCCCTTTGACATCAATCAAAAAGGTACACAAGCTCTGAACCACATATTTAGCTCATCTGGCTACTCCCCTTGAGTAGCAGCCACCACAACATCAATCCAGAATACGATATGGCTATGAATTAATGGACTATTGCAAAGACCTACATCACTTAGTTCTGATCAGGAGGGGAAATCATCCCTTACTTTCCTCTGAGGTACTCAAAAGTATTCTTAGGCAATGAATTAGTAAAGATGTCTGCAATTTTCTCCTTGATCGGTACATACTCTAGTATAACTTCTTTTTCACTTACTTTATCTCTCAAGAAGTGATATTTGATGGATATATGCTTTGTTTCTGAATGCAACATTGGATTCTTATAAATATTTATGGCACTTGAGTTGTCATAGAATATAGCAATGGGTTCTTCATACTCAATTTTGACATCTCTCAGCATCTAATTCATCCACAATACTTGAGTACAATTTTTATCAGCAACAATGTATTCTACCTCAACAATATATAAGGAAACTGAATTTTTCTTTTTGCATAGCCAAGATACCAACTTCTTCCATTAGAAGAACTCACCACCACTTGTACTTTTCCTATCATTGACATATCTTTCCCAATCAGCATCTATAAATGCATTTAAAGTAATATCATCATCCTTTGGATACCATAATCCAAAGCCAAATGTTTCTTTCAAGTATCTAAAAATCCATTTTATTGTAGTCACATGACATTCTTTTGGATCAGCTTGAAATCTAGCAACCATGCATACAACATTCATTATATCTAGCCTAGTCTGAGTCAAGTGCAACAATCCATCAATCATTGACCTGTATCTTGTTTGATTAGCCTTAGGATAATCATCCTTCTATATGATTTTGCATTTGATAACCATAGGTGTACCAAATAGCTTTGAATCTTCCATGCCAGACTTTTTCAGTAACTTTTTCATATACTTAAACCGAGATATAAAGATTCCATCTTCTAACTAAGTGATTTGCAATCCTAAAAATAATTTGAGTTCTCCAATGATTGAAATCTCAAATTCACTTTTCATTTTATCTATAAACTTCATACAAAAGTCATCATCACCTTCAAAAATAATTTCATCAACAAAGACTTCAATTATTAGTTTTTTTATCTTGATCCAACTTGAAATACAACTTGCTATCAGTAGTACCTTTACTAAATCCAAGATTCAACAAGTATTTATAAAATATAGCATACCAAGCTCTAGGGACTTTCTTAAGTCCATATAGAGCTTTCTTCAATCATCATACCATGTTTTCTTTATCAATCAGTTGAAATCCATCTGGCTTCTCAACATAGACTTCTTCTTCTAGCTCACCATTTAGGAATCTTGACTTTACATACATTTGAGACTTTGTAATTCTTGAAATAAGAATAAGCAAGAAATAATCTTAAAGCTTCAATTCTAGCAACAAGGGAATTTTTTTCTTCAAAATCAATACCTTCCATCTATAAGTACCCTTTGCAAACTAGTCATGCTTTATTTCTGATCACTTATCCTTGTTCATTTAGGTTATTCTAAAACACCCATTTGGTTCCATTTACATTTTTGTTGTGGTCTAGGAGCAAGATCCCATGTATCATTTTTCTCTATCTGCATTAATTCTTCTTTCATGGCTTCCATCCAATATTCATCTTTTCATGATTCATTGATATTGCTAGGCTACTCTTTGGAAATTAGACAATACTCTTCTAAAATTCTTCTTGTAGTTTGCACACCTTTTCTCTTATCTCCTATGATCTGACTATCAGAATGATTCTGCCTCACATACCTTGGAACTTTAGGAATTTCAACGACTTCTAGTTCTTGTGCTCTTTCTTTTGTACTTCTGCTAGTTTCTTCTTCTTGATTTCCTTGGTTCCCCAGAAAAATTTGACGTTGATTCTATGTCTGAACATTCTTTCCATTGTTAGTAGTATCATGTTGATCATCTGAATCATATCCACTGCATTTGGATGGTCTATCAATATCTTCATCAAATCTGAAATTAGCACTTTCAACCATTTTCTTCAACCTTTTATTAAATCTCTGGTAAGCTTTTCTCTTAGTAGAGTAACCTAGAAATATTCCTTCATCACTTCTAGCATCAAACTTTCCTATATCATCATCTCCCTTAATGTAGCATTTACTTCCAAAAAAATTGAAGTTCTTGGCAGTAGGCTTGTAGCCAAACCATAGCTCAAAAGGGTCTAACAAGAATTATCGTTGAAATTTACCTGGTTGATAGTATACACAATAGTGCTTACAACTTCTCTGTAGCAGAAATGAGGAAATTTTTTTCCAACATCATAGTTCTTTCAATGTGTAGAACAGTTCTATTATTTCTTTCAAAAACTCCATTCTATTGAGGGGTCTAGGAGAAGAAAATTGTCATTGAATTCCATTCTCTTCACAAAAAAAATTGAATTCCCGGGATGTGAATTCACCACATCTGTTTGACCTCAAACATTTGATCTTTTGACTAGTCTTATTCTCTGCCATAGCTTTGAAGCTTTTGAACTTGTTGGTTCTCAAAAGTGCAGGTTTCAACCAGAAAAGTTTGCCAAGCTCTTACAACACTTTTGGCCAATGTACAAGGCCAATTACACAATTGAACCTTCTACTCTATAGGTTCTGCTAGACCTAGGTGGGTGAACCTATGTGAAATATGCAGATTTGAAATGAATTTTCCTACTAAACAGTCTACCCACAATGGCAATTGGGAATGGATAGAAAAAATGATACTTCAACTACTCCTACTATACAATAGAAAATATTTGAATATATTATATATAGTGAATTCTATCCTCTAGGATATGATAAATTAGTGCCTTCTATATATAGGGAAATGGAGTCAAAAAATGTTACTAATTACATATATATTTTCCTTTCTAACAAAATTCACATTGTCAGACACTTTAAGGGATGAAGTTCTAATGACTGGCATACGACTTCATGAATTTATGATTGGCATAAATAGTGCTGAAATATTTTCTTACCTAGCCTTTCTTCAAAAATCCAAAGGAAATCTCACAAACACAGTGACTTACTCAAAGGAATTTAATTCTGCTTTGCAGACACCAATAAATAAAATCACACAAAGTGAAGAAATGCACTTTGATGAATCAAAAACATAGTTGATATTTAGACTCAAATGATTGAAATATTTTTAATTGGAGAGAACCAAGCAAAAGATATTAGTCATGACATCACACCAACAAAATAATGAGAAAGAAATTTGGTCAAAGAATCATCTCCATTGCATTGTTTCCAAAAGGATTTTTACATTATTTCATTCCCAATTTCATTTATGAGAAAAATCTCTAACTGCTCTCAAACTGAACCCCTGTGATTGATTTTTTTCATGAATTTATACATCACAACTCAAGGGTCATGACCCTTGAATTAACCGACAGAACCGTTTGCATTCTCTGGAAGCAAAAAAATATTAATTGCATTGCCTTATTGGCAAATTAATATTTTCAATTATAGTTCTGCATTTTTATTTCAATACTTTTACCATCTTTCATTTTTAACTTAATAGGTCATGATCTTTCCTTTATTCCAACTGATCTACTACTGTAAACATGTTGACTGGACGCGGTATCACGGTGTGACTATCATGATTTCCTACCCCCTTACTGCGGTCTTCATTTGATCCATCAGCAGTATTGCAGTATTGGAATTAACTATCATCTCTCACCACTTTACTCATTCACCACGATCACCGCAGTCAGTCCTAGCCGCTACCTCCACTGTTACTGTGCTACCACGGTCTTCATGGTGACCATCCACGATACTGCGGTAGCCATCTTCTCTGCTAGCTGTTTACCATGCTACCGCAGTCACTGGCTTCACCACCAATGGTGTTGCGCTAGCTGCTTGTTTGACCTCCACGCTCACTATCTTCGTTGCCACCATTTCCCACTACTCTACTATGGTCACTGGATTAACCACCAGCGGTACTACAGTAAGCTCTATGCACCTCCTCTGTCACTTGCTAACCGGCCACCACAATCACCATGGTCTGTGAGATGACCGCTGGTAGTACCGCGGTGGACCTCCTGTCTGCTTGCATGCTGGTTACCTCACCCCCACCGTGATACCACGTTCAATGAATTGAACGTGTGTGATGTGGTGGTAAGCACATAATCCATGCACCTTATCCACTACCACCATACTACAAGCCCATTGTGGGAGGTTGCGGTTGTAGACATCTAAATTTGACCACTTCTACATGGTCAAAATCGTCTACTCTATTCATCTATTTCATTAATAGTGATTAAATAATTTATTTAATCATTATTTCATGTTCTGCCTAAGGTTCGTAAAGTATGTAATTAATTAAATTAAATACTTTACCTTACCCCATTTTCTTCTCTAAATTAAATAAACATGACAAATTATTTAATTTAGTCATTTAACCTATTTGGATTAAAAACCAAATTTTAATTCCTTTTTTTCTCTCTCCTTGTCACATTCTCCATAACCCTCTTCTAATCCAGATTAAATTAATTAATCTGTGATTAGGATGTGCACCACTTAATCTTGATTAAGTGTCACATCCTCCATAATCTCCCACTTGCCTCTAAACTCTCATTAATTATCCTAATCCTATGTTTGCACAACCTTAATCAGAATCATTAGCCACATTTGGCTTACCTTTTCTAGCCAACCTTCCCACTTACCATTTTTAGCCTGGACTCTCTTCCCCATGTGAATTTTTAATTCACATTTATTTGCCCAAGGTTCTTCTCTTCCCCGTGTGAATTTTTAATTCACTTTTATCTTTCCAAGGTCTTCCCCATCCCCCATGCAAGATTCTAGAAGCCTTGACTTGTCACTTCACACGTGCCAAGGGCTTCTAGAACCTTGGAATTGTCACATCACCCACATGTGACAAATCTCCAACTTTTTGGAGACCCTCTCTTATCTACTAGATTCTTCCAATCATTGTGAATTTTTAATTCACTTTTATTCCCCCAAGGAATCTTCTCATCCCCCAAGATCCACCTCTTGTCCTTCTCTTCCACCTCATTTTCACATCACTCCACCCTCCACATGTCAAGACGTGAGGGCTTGTGAGTCCTCAACTCACCATAACCCTTCATCTTGATCTTTGTTGGATCAATCCAAACTGTTGAATTCTCTAGAGAATTCCAATTAATCTATAAATATCCCTTCACTTCCTTCATTTTGGGGAGGATCAAGTCTTTTGCAAATAAACTCTTGCAAAATTGTCATTCAAGCTCTCATCCATTTTAGCACCCATATTGCATCAATTCATCTTGCATCCACTTTATTTCATTGTCATTCAAGAGCATACAAGACTTCAACATCAAGGGCCAACCAAGAAAGTAACAACATGAAGGTATAACAACAATTTATTTGTTTATCTCGCTTTCATATTGTTCATTTTCTTAGGCTAATCATTGAAGTGCCCTATTATCTTGTTGTTTCTCTTTATTGCACTATTAGTTTTATCTAACATCTCACATTTAGTAAGCAAAATTTTATTAGGATCACATTTCTGGCATGCCCAGTGGGACCCACAAAGGGGTCTCTTTCTTTCACATTTTCTGTTGTTAGCTTGTTTGCAGATTCAGGTCGTAGAGGGGTGAACTTCCCCTTCCGTACATCGGAGAAGGGCGACCTTGCCCTCTGTTTTTGACTATTTTCTGAGAAGGGCGACCCTGCCCTTTGCTGTTTCTGACTATTTTCTGCAGAGGGGTGACCCTGCCCTTTGCTGTTTCCGACTATTTTCTGCAGAGGGGTGACCCTGCCCTTTGCTGTTTCCGACTGTTTTCTGTAGAGGGGCGACCCTGCCCTTTGCTGTTTTCGGTTGTTTTCTATAGAGGGGCGACCTTGACCTCTATTTCTGACTGTTTTCTGCAGAGCGGCGACCCTGCCCTTTGTTGTTTCTGACAGTTTTCTGCAGAGGGGCGACCTTGCCCTCTGTTTTTGACTCTTTTCTGCATAGGGGTGACCCCGCCATTTGCTGTTTCTGACTGTTTTCTGCAGAGGGGCGACCCTGCCCTTTGTTGTTTTTGACTGTTTTCTGCAGAGGGGCGACCCTGCCCTTTGCTGTTTCTGACTGTTTTCTGTAGAGGGGTGACCCTGCCCTTTGTTGTTTCTGACTATTTTCTGCAGAGAGGTGACCCTGCCCTTTGTTGTTTCTGACTGTTTTCTACAAAGGGGCGACCTTGCCCTCTGTTTTCTGACTATTTTCTGCAGAAATGCGAACACACCTATAACAACACATTTGAGAAGGTAAAAAATTGGCATCTTTGCTTCATTTTTGTCTTTTTCTTTTGTTGTTTTGTGCTTTAATCCACTAATGTTGTTTGTTGGTGAGTGAAGATAGATTTGCTGCAAATCACAAAAGGAGGAAAAGATAAACAACTGACATTTGCTTGCAGGGCCTTCATTTTATTCTGATTTAAAAAAAAAAAGGTCTTTCCTTATTGATTTATCTATTTACTTAGTATAATTAGGGGAAAGTAAATTGGCTGCTTGTTGTGTTTGATCTATTTGTATCACCCTAAGGGGTAATTAATTCATTTTCATCTTCTCCCTTTGCACTTTTGTGCAGATCCGAAGGGGGTAGTTAGAAACGGTTAGTGTTCTCTTCTCAGCAGGACCTGCTTGGGGATTTCATCACCCCAAGGGATGATTCCAACCACGTGTACTGACAGGGTATATAAAGGGGGGAGAGCCAAAGCTGTACCCCAATCCAGTTGCATCGTAATTAGCGGAGCGTTAAAGCTAGGGTGATACCTAGATAGACATGAAAAGTTGGTCTGAGCCTTTCAGTATCTCGCTGGGGCTCCTGACTCACGCTTGTGACAGACTAGTGTTCACGGTTTGTGCCTCACGTACCGAGCATATATCGAGGACTCCCTAAAAACCTTGTTCATCCTAGAGTAAGACATTTGCCGACCATACCCGTTAAACACTAATCATAGGATTGTGCTTGTTCAAAGTGTCTTTCTGTGAAGAACTAGTAAATTTTGGTAAGTCAAACTGTCATTAAACCATTTTAAGTCTTTGCCAAAATCCCTTATCCAAACCAAGTTCCAATTTCAACTACAGAGGGGCGACCTCGCCCTCTGTTTTCAGCCTTCAAAACGGCAGAGGGGCGACCTTGCCCTCTATTTTCAGCCTTTAAAACTGCAAAGGGGCGACCTTGCCCTTTGTTTTCAGCCTTTAAAACTACAGAGGGGCGACCTTGCCCTCTATTTTTCACCTTTAAAACTGCAGAGGGGCGACCTTGCCCTCTGTTTCAGCCTTTTCTGCAGAAGTGCGAATACGCCCCCTGAATGGACAGTTTGATCTGTTTGACCATTTTAAACCTCTATTCGAATCCTCGAAGTCTCCATTTGACCATTTCATCATCCTAAACACTCATTTGACCAATCCAAACCATCTATCTATCTAATCTGAATATCCGATTACCCGTTCTGAGTGGTCGTTTCCTTGTTCCGAGGATCTGTCAACATTTTCTGAAAATCAACGTTTCATCGACCAAACTATATAAATGCTTTTTAGAACATCATTGGAGTCCATATCTATCATCAAATCATCCATCCCAATCATCTAGACTTCATTTTTGAAATTTTTGATTTTTATGCCGAAACTTCTGGAGGCCATAACTTTTGACTCGGATGTGGGTTTTGGCTGAAATTTTAAGGGTGGTTGCATTTTGAGTTGGCATGTGCATTCCCAAGTGATACTAAGTCCCTTGGATCCGGCTTCGACACGTTTTTAGAGCCTCAAACTTTCATCTTGACCCTCAAAATCACAAATTAGCATTTATTTTTTCTAATTTTCCAATTTTTGACGAACCATTTTGTTAATAACTTTGAATGCATGTCTCATATTTCGGATGTTAGTTGGAAATTCATCCTATCTTAGTATTGGGTATTTTTTGGGAAAAACTAGACTCTCAAACGTGTGCCTATAAAATTTCCTAAAATTGGCAAAATTTGACAATTTTTGAAAATTGCCAAATTTGGCAAAAATCTGATTGTCAACACCTTACATCCTCTAGTTGAAACCCATGATCTTGGTTTCAAATCAATCCTATCATATCCTCAGATCTAATCCCAATCTAATCTCCAATCCAATTCTAATTTGAGCGTTAATCCCATCATCCTAATCTGAGCTTTCATCCAATCCCCATATGAGCTTTCGATCCATCCTAATTCTCTATCCATCATCTATTCTTTCCTTCTAATCTATATCCATCATGAATCTTTATCCCCCTCTCACATGACCAATAATAGTAGTCAAGGGGAATCCTAACTCCGTTGATGACGATAACGAAAATCTTGTTGACCATGAAGATTGTTATATAGATCCTCTTGATGCTATCATTGCTAGTAAGCTCTCTCCAATCGCCTCCCAAAATCCCACTACTTCTTCAAACTATCCCACCATGCCTTCATCCACATCTAATAACGGTTCTTATTCTACCCTTGACAACAAATATCCAACATCCTCACCATTGACATATTCATCATATCCTCCCTTTCAACCTCTATCCTATCTAACATCCACGTCCTCTTATCCTCATCATCATCAACAATCTCAATACCTCTACCTTAATCCCACATCCCAATCTTCTCATCCTAATCCAACACCCACACCTTCCTATCACAATCCCCCATCTGCATATTCCTCCTATCCTAATCCACCATATCAATCCACTCATCCTAATCTACCATCCATATCCTCCTATACCAACCCACCATACATATCTTCCTATGGTGGTCCACCACCTCAATCTTCCTATTCTAATCAAACATCCACACCTTTCTATAACAATCCCCCATCCCAATATCCTTACATTAATTCCACATCTCCCCATTCTAATCCTTCATCTACATCTTCCTGCTATCACTCACCATCCCAATCTCCCCATTCTAATCCAACATCCACATCTTCCTACATCACTCTCCCTTACACCACATTATATCTTAATCCTCCATCTAATCAGAATCCTCCATCTCCTCCAACCACTCCTAGTTCCCCATCTAGTCCCATCCACTCATCTAACCCTAATCCTCCATCCATTCCCATCCCTCCATCTCCTCCTAATCCTACATCCAATCCCATACCCACATCTAATCTTAATCCTCCATCTCCTCCTAGCCCTACATCCAATCCCATCCCTTCATCTAATCCTAATCCTCCATCTCCTCCTAGTCCTACATCCAATCCCATCCCTTCATCTAATCCTAGTTCCCCATCTCCTCCTAGTTCTACACCTAGTCCTCCATCTAGTCCCATTCCCACATCTAATCCTAATCCACCAATCCCTAATCCTCCATCTAGTCCCATCCCCACATCTAATCCTAATCCACCAATTCTTAATCCTAATCCTCTATCTCCTCCTAGTCCTCCATCCATTCCCATCACTCCACCTAATCCTACATCCCTTCCAAATGCCTCCCAAGGACTCATGACAGAAGAGATGACATACCCTCCCACTCTATCATGTACTATCACTAGTGATGAGGCCCTCCTCCATCCTACACCTATCCCTCCCATCACCATTGCTAACACCATCCAAATGGTTGAGCCAGTCACACCCATCAAATCCATTGAATCCCCATCTTCTACTACTAGCTCCACCCAATCCATTGAATACATCCAATCCCCTCCTCCAAGTCCTAAAATTCACAAACTTCAATCCCATGACCTTCATGAATCCTCCATCCTCCTATCTCCCCCAATTAAGGAGTCCCTCCAACACTCTTCCATCATCATACATCCCACACAAGACAAGTCATGCCACGATACAAGCATATCCCCTCCGCCAAATCAAGATCACTCCATCCCATCTACTCCATCTCAAGAACATAGTCTTCCATCCATTTCATCTCATGATCCATATCCTCAACCAAGTCATGATCCTATCCTCCCATCCACCCCATCTCAAGATCACACTATCTCCTCCACTCCATCCCATGATCCCATTTGCCTTCAAGATCCAATCACTCCATCTCATGCGCCCTTATCATCCACTACCATACATCTAGATCCCATTGTACTCCCCAATTCCTCTCATGATCCCTTATCACTCATTCGTCTTGATGTTGCTATCCCCTTATCTCCATCACATGATCCTTCATTGCCATCTAGTCTTACCATCCCAATGCCACTTTTGTATCACCTTGGTAACATTACATGCATCCATGGTGGTCTTCTTGTTGATGAAAATCAAAGTATATGCACCACCCATCCTCCTTCACCTAATAATGCAATCACATCATTCTTCCAAAAGAATAAGTATCCTACTATAGACCAAATGCTCATGAACATGAACTATCAAGGAAAACGTTTAGGCCTCCATGAGCAAGGTACTTTAGAGCCCATCCAAGTCAAAGAACATCTAGGCAGACATGGTCTTGGATATGTCTCCCAAAACTCGCACTCTAAAGATGTTGGTACAACCTTTGTACATCCTAAATGATCCTCTTCTACAGGCACAAGAGGAACTCCCCATCGTTCTACCAAGACATATGCCACCATCCCCCCTCCTCCATCATACTACCTAAAAACAACCATCCATCTTCCTCCCTCATCCTCTCAATCCATTTTGGGTCCTTATGTCCCTCCATCCATCATTGCTCATCCTTCATCTACTATGGGTACCTATAGCCCTCCATCAAACCCCACACATCTTCCATATACACAGTCTATTCTGGGTCCTTATATCCCAAAATCAATGCCTCCATCTTATCCTATTCATCCTTTCATTCATCCACCCCCTCTCCCTCGTACACAGCATAAACATCCTACCTTCATAACTCCTAATTAGGATCAACAATGGCACATACCTACACATTATCCATCTACACATAATCCCTATCACCCTACCTCCATCACTCCCCATCATCCATCTCCTCGCATCTATCCCCTTGCTACGAAAATCACTTTGGATGCCAAAGCAAAAATGCATAAATCCAAACATCCACATGAATCTAAAGTTCCTCATGTCCCCTTCAAAAGACATGTTGAAGAAAATAAAAATCACGTCCCAAATCCAAATCAATCCAAAAGGCCACAAAGGCCCACCAAAGAAAAAATAAAAACCATGTGGATCCCAAAGAAAAAAGGTGCCATACCTTCAATTGAAAAGTCCATAACCACATCCAAAGTTTCTATTCCCCCACAAAATCATTCACCTCCTCCATCTCCTAAATCTATTTTGGGTCCCTACATCCCAAAAATCACTATCCCAATGCCTCCATTATCGTCACACTCTCCATCCATTTATCCACCTATCTTTTCGCATCCACCATCACATGTGCCAATGTTGGTCCTGAACACCTTCCCCCATCACACATCCACTCCATCATTCCATCCATACACTTTCCAACATCCCATCCACTATCCTCTCTATCTCCCCCATCAAATTCCTTTAATCCATCCTCTTGCATAAACCATCTAGTCTAATAAGGTTGTACCAACATCCGAATAGTCACTTCGAACATGGGCTCTTATTACCTCATAGGCCACTTGCTGCTTGAGTCCATCCATCTCCTTATCAACTATCCTCTAATCCACATATCCATAGCTTTATCCATCTTCGTCCACATCCTCATCCAAAAGTCCGAAAAATCAAAAAAATCAAACAATCAAAAAAAAAAAAAAAAGTAAAGAGAAAAATCATTCGTCCAATGGTGAAAACTTGCCAAACAAGTGCCTTGGATAAGTACCATGATGAAAACTTGGCAAATAGGCATCATGTGTCAATCCCCCATCTAGTCTCCTTCCACGATTGGGGGCAACATCCACTTACACATTTCTTTCCTCCATCTCATACATCTACCTATCTTCCACATCTTACCCACCATCTTTCGCATCCTATCTAGTCCCTCCATCTTCCTTGTGATCTTGATAAAAATAGGGATAAACCTATATACATGCGTTGGACATCTCTTGCCATATATTCCCCCCATCCATACACTATCATATTCCTTCCACACATCTTTCTATCCCTCTTGCCTCGTCATGCATGACACATATAGAATGGGGGCATCACCTTATTTATGATTGAGTCCTTGGTGACATCGTCCATCCGGTCATCCCTTCCATCTACCAAATCCTTATCTTCTTATACTCCCATCCTACTACAATCCATATCCATTCACTCCTTTATTTCCCATCCTTCTATCTTCCTTCCCTCTTGCCTCATCGCACATGACACATCCAGAATGGGGGCATCTCCTCCTTTGTGTCTTGGTCCTTGAGAAATCATCCATCCACTACTCCAGGTAATCCTCTCCATCTCCCCATATTGCCCATCCTTACCTCCCCATCCATTTATCCATCCAGTCATCCCTTCCATCTACCAAATCCTTATCTTCCTACTCTCCCATCCACTAGTCCTTTTCCATCTTTTAATCCTTATCCTCCCATCCATTTATCCATCCAATAATCCATTCCATCCCTCTATCTACCTATCCTCACATCTTTCTATCTCCCCATCTTTATCCATCCATCCATTTCCCTCTCTCTCATCATCCCTTGTCATTGGTATCTAGCTATCAGCTACCGCCATGAAATCCAATGCCATGCTATCTCACTATCATCATTCCTATCTATTTCTCACATCTTTACAATATCCTCTCAATCTTCATCTCATCTATCCACCTATCCTAGCATATTCTTATCCATCCATCTGTTTCCCTCTATTATCCCTTGTCACTGGTATCTAGCTATCGGCTACCCGCATGCAACCCAATTCCATTCTTCACATCATAATTCATCCCTCTTATCTATTTACCACATCTTTATCACATCTTCATCGCTCATCTATCCATCATCTCACCTTTCAAATTCATATTCTAATGATCTGATTACCTATCCCATCTCTGAGCTTCACATCCTACATATCTTACATATCTCAACCATCGTCTTATCCAATCCTGCAAATCTATCTTGTCTCACCATATCGAATCCATCATTTTTTTCATCCCTTATCTATTGTCGGTCAAACTACGTTGCCCCTGCGCTTTCACGTAGGTAAGGTCGATCATTTGATCTGCCCCCGGGGTTATGTCTTTTGTCTGTCTTGTCCTCTTCCATCGTATGTCTTTGGCCTTGTGTCGAACTACCTGGCCCCTACGATTTCACATAGACAAGGTCAATCATTTGATCCACCCCCTGGGCATTTGTCCATCTGGTCTTTGTCATCCATTGATGTCTTCATTTTCCTCTTTCTACTTTTATCCATGGTCTCTTATCGAACTATGAGGGCTCTGCACTTGCACGTAGGCAAGGTTGATCTTTGATCAACCCTCGAGCCCCTAGGTCTTTAGGGTTTGTTAGTCCTATTGTCTTGTCATCTTGTCATCTTGTTGTGTCATCAAGTATGTCCCTATCCTAGTTGGTGCTTACAAACAACAGTCATCTGTATCAGAAGATCCAATCGGTTTCTGGTATCCTGCATCATATCGATCTTTTAGTTTACTATCCATCATCGGTCTCAACAGGATGTATCCTTCCTAATAGACCTCATCAACCCCATCCATCATCTTGATCCTATGGCAAAGGACATTTGAAATTGATTGTGATCTTTTGATGCTTTTGGATTTTGTTTATCATTTGAGCTCCCTATCATCACTTTTCATGGTCGCCTTGATCCATCATATCACGATGTGCTTTGACTAGTAAACATAGGTGCATATATTGATCTTTTTTTTTTCTTAGTTTCTGTCTTCTTGGTTGTCCCATGTAGTACCCACCAAGATCCCTGAGGTCTTGTGTTATGCTGGGGCATCCTTTTGTGCTTGTGGTTATTCCAATACCTGACCCGACCAAAGTCATCATGACTTTGGGGTGTTGGGATAACCTTCTTGTTTGTTGTGTTTGTTTTACGCATTAGACACTAATCTGTCTTGGTTTACATACCCTGACACCCGATGTCTTATCCTATAGCAAAAATCAGTGCTCTAAGGATGGCAAATTGCATTAGGATTGCATTTCATTTTCCATTCCATCATCTTGCATATCTCCCCCATCCTCATCCATTCAAATAATCTAATCACACTCTTGGTTTTAGCCTTGCTACAAGCCTTGATCCCATCATCATCATCATTATCATCTCTAGGATGTATCCTTCCCTATCCTTGTGTTGTTTTGGGATGTATCTTTCCCTCATCAACAACACTCTCATCGGGACGTATCCTTCCCTATCCTTGTGTTGTTTTGGGATGTATCTTTCCCTCATCAACAACACTCTCATTGGGATGTATCCTTCCCTATCCTTGTGTTGTTTTGGGATGTATCTTTCCCTCATCAACAACACTCTCATTGAGATGTATCCTTCCCTATCCTTGTGTTGTTTTGGGATGTATCATTCCCTCATCAACAAAACTCATCCTCATCCTCATCAGTGGGACGTATCCTTCCCTATCCTTGTGTTGTTTTGGGATGTCGCATTCCCTCGTCAACAACACTCATCCTCATCCTCATCAGGATGTATCCTTCCCTATCCTTGTGTTGTTTAGGGATGTCGCATTCCCTCATCAACAACACTCATCCTCATCCTCATCAGGATGTATCCTTCCCTATCCTTGTGTTGTTTTGGGATGTATCATGTCCTCATCAACAACACTCATCCTCATCCTCATCAAGATGTATCCTTCCATATCCTTGTGTTGTTTTGGGATGTATCATTCCCTCGTCAACAACACTCCATCAACCATCCACCCAACCTGGCTTGTACCTAGACTGGGGCAACATCACATTTTTTCCTTGCATTAATTTGTGCTCACCTTTACCTCCCATCGCTTATCATCATTTTTTTTTGTTTCATCACTTTACATTGTCATTTTCATATCCCCTCTCATCTCTCATCTTTTCCCCCATCTCTTCCTCCTTCATCACTTGCCTAATTTTTTTCCCTCTTTCCAATCATACCATCCATTTCTTCCTATCGAGAGGTCACCTGGGACCCTTCTTTTTCCCCCATCACCCTCTCGAGGGGGCATACCCTTCACATCTACTAATTTGACCTACCATAGTCAGTCTCCTCCAAGATCGGGGCATCTTCATCCATTCCCCACTAATTGGATGTCTCAGATCCTCTTCACCACGTTGGGGCATCATCTTTATGTTAATTCCTCTATAGAGTCATCTGCACTTTATTTTCTTCAAAGCACGGTTATTCTAACGATACTTCGAAGAGGGGAAAAATGTAGACATCTAAATTTGACCACTTCTACACGGTCAAAATCATCTACTCTATTCATCTATTTCATTAATAGTGATTAAATAATTTATTTAATCATTATTTCATGTTCTGCCTAAGGTTCGTAAAGTATGTAATTAAATAAATTAAATACTTTACCTTACCCCCTTTTCTTTTGTAAATTAAATAAACATGACAAATTATTTAATTTAGTCATTTAACCTATTTGGATTAAAAACCAATTTTTAATTCCTCTTTTTCTCTCTCCTTGTCACATTCTCCATAACCCTCTTCTAATCCAGATTAAATTAATTAATTTGTGATTAGGATGTGCACCACTTAATCTTCATTAAGTGTCACATCCTTCATAATCTCCCACTTGCCTCTAAACTCTCATTAATTATCCTAATCCTATGTTTGCACAACCTTAATCAGAATCATTAGCCACATTTGGCTTACCTTTTTTGGTCAACCTTCCCACTTACCATTTTTAGCCTGGACTCTCTTCCCCATGTGAATTTTTAATTCACATTTGTTTGCCCAAGGTTCCTCTCTTCCCCATGTGAATTTTTAATTCACTTTTATCTTTCCAAGGTCTTCCCCATCCCCCATGCAAGATTCTAGAAGCCTTGACTTGTCACTTCACATGTGCCAAGGGCTTCTAGAACCTTGGACTTGTCACATCACCCACATGTGACAAATCTCCAGTTTTTGGAGACCCTCTCTTATCTACTAGATTCTTCCGATCATTGTGAATTTTTAATTCACTTTTATTCCCCCAAGGAATCTTCTCATCCCCCAAGATCCACCTCTTGTCCTTCTCTTCCACCTCATTTCCACATCACTCCACCCTCCACATGTCAAGATGTGAGGGCTTGTGAGTCCTCAACTCACCATAGCCCTTCATCTTGATCTTTTTTGAATCATTCCCAACCATTGAACTCTCTAGAGAATTCCAAATAATCTATAAATATCCCTTCACTTCCTTCATTTTGGGGAGGATCAAGTCTTTTGCAAATAAACTCTTGCAAAATTGTCATTCAAGCTCTCATCCATTTCAGCACCCATATTGCATCAATTCATCTTGCATCCACTTCATTTCATTACTATCCAAGGAGCATACAAAACTTCAACATCAAGGGCCAACCAAGAAAGCAACAACATGAAGGTATAACAACATTTTATTTGTTTATCTTGCTTTCATATTGTTCATTTTCTTAGGCTAATCATTGAGGTGCCCTATTATCTTGTTGTTTCTCTTTATTGCACTATTAGTTTTATCTAACATCTCACATTTAGGAAGCAACATTTTATTAGGATCATAGCGGTAAAGCGGTAAGTGATGTAAAATTGAATTTTGAGGCAATGGTAAAGGGTATAAGCTACATATCAGTAGCAAAACTGATTTTTAAATGGAAACGATAGCAAATGAATGGGTTTTAAATTTGAGAAAAACTTAGGATTTTCATGGAATGTTTAGGGTTCTAATAGTGGCTCCTATTGGGGATGAGTGGTTACACAATCACTGTAAGAATCCAGAATGCAACTGCGAGAGTAGACCAAGCAAAAGATGGAAAATCATGGCAAATGGAGAATGGAGGGAAAGAAAGAGTGAAGGAAATGGAAAATGGAAAGTGCAGCATGGAGAATGGAGGGTGAAAATGACCCTAAGCTACTGTACATGGAAGGAAATTAATTCTTTCAACAAGGGAGTTCCTGAGAATTTCCATGTACTGGCAAACCGAGACCCTTCAAATTTCCTAAACTATTGTGCATGGAAAAGAATACTTAAAGAGGGTTACTAAGAATTGTCCATGCACTGGCAATCCTTAACCCTTTGTTGATCCTCAAGAAAATAAATTCCCATGTATAGGAAACTCCTGCTCCTCTCTAGACATGTTCTATAGGAAATATGAATCTTCACCTCCTTTACCAGTTATCACAAAAGGGCCAAGCCATAAAGCTTCAAACTTGCCATGCTTCCCCTTCTCCTGACACTGAGAATTCCACATCAACACCAAACTGTATTCTTCAAACTTTCTCTCCTTGTCCTTTTTATCAAAAAGGTATTTCATTTGTGATTTAAATTTCACATTCTACTTCTGATCCACTCTCCTTAATTTATCAAGCTCTGCAAGTTGCTCCATTCTTTCCTCCATTGGATAAAAAATATCTAAGTCTTCTTGCAGAATAAAATTATAGACTGGCAAAAGATTCTGCAATGGCATCCTAGATTGTGTCTCATACACCAATTCAAATGGAGATTTTCTAGTTGCCTTCTTCATTGTAATCCTATTTTCCCTTACATCCAATCTTAACTTTGAATCCCATGCCTTTTTATTTATGTCAAGCATTCACCTCACTATCTTCAAAAGATCTTTATTACTTGAATCTACCTGACTATTGGCTTGTGGATGATATGGGGAAAAATAAGAAATATTAATTCCATACGTTTTGCAAAAATTTCTAAACTCATCAGATCTAAAAGACATCCCATTATTTGTGATCAATCTAACTGGTGTGTCAAATCTAGTTATGGCATTCTCCATCAAAAATTTCATCACCACTTGCTTGTTGCTTGCTTAGTTGGGACAACCTCCACCCACTTAGTAAAATAATTTGTGGCCACTAGTATCCATCTCTGTCCTCCACTTGATCTTTCCTGTATTTCTCCAATGAAATCAAATCCCCATTGGTGAAAATGTGCTTCTACCTGCAAAGGTCTAAGTGGCAATGCTCTTTGGTACTTCAATCTCCCTGAAAATTTCTCACAAGCCTCACATTTCCTCACACGTGCAAAAGAATCATTAAATACCCTAGGCCAATAATAGCCAGCCCTGAGAGTCTTATGCATAGTGGTCTTAGTAGAATAATGGCCTTCACACACCCCTTCAGGCATTTCTTTCAAGACATATTTTTCCTGGGACTCATCTAAACATAATAGCAATATACCATCGCTATTCTTCTAGCATAGGTGCCCTTCTATAAAAACATACTTAGAAGCCTACAATTTCAAATTTCTCCTTTGATTATCATTCAGCCCTTTAGGGCACTTTATGTGTTTCAGATAATACATCACATTTGTATACCATGGAGTATGCTCAATACTTTCTATGACCTCTTCCTTACCTTCTACACTGCAGATTTGGTTTGCTTCAATATTTTTTTCTGCCATCAGCCTAGCCAGACCTTGTCCTCTCACCAACTTGGTAATTTGAATCTTCATGTTGAACTCTTGGATTTTATGAATCCATCTGCATCTCTTCTCTTTCACTTTTGTCCACACTAAGATATCCTTCACAGCTGTATGTGGGACATAAGCAATTACCTTAGCTCCAATAAGTTAAGGTTTGAAATCCTTTGCTGCTTTGACCAGTGCATAAGCTTGTTTTTCCATAATATCATACTTCAATTCTGACCCCTGCAAATACTTGCTGAAAAAAGAAACAGGCTGCCCATGACCTTCATCATTTTTTTGTAACATAACAACACCTCTGATGTGAAATGAAGCAAAAGAAAAAATCTAAAATGGCTTAGTAAAATTAGGGGACTTCAATATCGGGGCTTCTTTGATAGCTCTTTTTATAGATACAAAAGCATCCATGGCTTCAACATTCCACTCCAAATTTTCTCCTTTTTTCAACATCTTAGATATAGGTTGAACAATCTCAGCAAAGTTCGACAGAAACCTCCTAACAAAATTAATTTGGCCATAAAATGATTGGATGGCTTTAACAGTTTTGGGAATGGGAATTTTATCTATAGCATATACTCTTTCAGGATCTATCTGAATCCCATCTTTTGACACAATATGCCCCAAAATTTTACCCTCTATGACAAAAAAATGACATTTTTTTAGGATTAAGACTAATACCATACTCCAAAGCTTTGATCAAGATCTTCTCCAAGTCTCCCACATGATTCTCTGCCTTTTTGGAATAAACAGTTAGATCATCTTGATATACCACCATTATAGCATTAATTAAATCTACAAATGCCACATCCATGGCCCTTTGAAAGGTAGCTCCTGCATTTGTGAGACCAAATGGCATTCTCACATAGACATAGGTTCCCCATGGTGTAGTGAATGTTGTCTTTTACTACTTAGATTCTTTGACTTTGATCTGGTTATATCCAGAAAACCCATTCATCATTGACAATAGCTCACATCCTGTTACTTTGTGCAATATTGCCTCCATGTTTGGAAGAGGATAATTGTCTTTTAGGGAAGCAACATTCAAATTTCTAAAATCTACACACAGGCTTATGTCCCCATTCTTCTTCCTAACTGGGACCAAATTTGAGACCCATGTTGAATGTCTAATGGGTTTAATGATACCTCAATCTCTAAGCTTTGCTAATTCCTCTTGCATCTTAGGTTCCAAAGTTTGGTTGATAGGCCTCTGCTTCTATCTGAATGGCTTTGTGTCTAGCTTAAGAGGAATCTCATGCTAAAAAATATCTTCTCTATATGCCTTTAAATCCCCAAGCAAACGCGTGCTTTTACTTTCTCAGCAATGTAATCAACATTATCCTGATAGTTGGGCTTATTTTCTTTCCAATATAAACCCTTTTTGGTGCTAATTTAGTTCCCAAATTTATTTCTTCGGTATCTTCTTTCTTCACAGGTGTCTGCTTCATGAGAGAACAATCACTCCCATCATACACTCTCTCCAATGCCACAAGCCCTTTGGGAAGCTTTTTAGTTTTAAGATGAAAGACTTCCTTCCCAAATGTAGTCTGTTTCCCATCCAATTCTTCCACAAAAGCATTAAAATCAATATTTTATGCCTCATATTGATCTATACAATGAAGAAACTTCAAAACTTCAGTATCATCATTAAAAACTTTCCAACTATATATGTTATCAGGGACAACAGGTCTTGTTTTAAATTCAACCTGAGACACTCTTGCCAAAGTGATATCATCTTTCTTTAAAGCTACATTAGCCAATAAATTAGCCATCAAATTTTCAAATCTATCTATCCAATCAATTGAAAATGCATCAAATAGTTTCATTGAATCCCACATAACATTTCTATATTGTTTCAACCTTTTGTTCTTTGCAACATACTTTGATCTAACTTGTTACACAACTAGCTTAGATTCTCTTGAGATGGATAACAACTTAATCTTATGCTTGACAACCATGTTCAGACCAATCAACAAGGCTTCATACTTTGCCACATTATTTGTACATTCAAAAGCCAACAAAAATGAATATTTAAATGTTGTACCTTTAGGTGATATGAAAACTATCCCAGCTCCATTACCTTCTTGGTTGCATGCCCCATCAAAGTACATTTTTACACACACACTGCTGATTTCTAGAGACAAGCTTATCAATTGGGTTAGTATTCACTAATCCTGGCTGAGACAATTCTACTCTAAAAATCCCTAAATCCACATCACAGAAGCAATTAAGTTATTCCTAAGGAACATATTTAACAATCTAGTTCATCCTTGGTTCTCTATACAATTTCACTTCTTTACCATTAACTGGTATTGTGGCATATGATAAATCAAGCTGCACATTACCTCCTACTATTGCAGTCCAGTGTCTTGACAAAAGCATTCCAAATTAAGGAGGTGTATCAATCACAATTATGCCAAAGTTATAATTTTCCTATGGGTATGTTGCTAGTTTTACTTCTACATCCTTCATAATCCCCAGAACTCAGAAAGGCCTACTATCCATGGCATAACACTTACCACCCTCAATATCTATCCACATACCAAGTTGTTTGATTACCCCTACTCGCATAATATTCCTAGAAGCACCTGAATCTATTATGCAATTTATTACCATTTTACCATTTATGAGTAGGGTAGTAAAAAATGGATCAATTTGAGGTGTATTCATTAATGCATCATTTAAGAAAACTTTTGCAACTTTTATCTTTCCTTTCTTATCAGCAATTCCTAGATTCTCCTTTTGTTCAAAATTTACATTTTGACTCCTCCCACTAGACATTAATTCAATAGCACTTTCCCTATACTCCTTAATTTTCATCATTTCAAGTAATGGGACATACATTTTTACCTGGGATAAACCTTGCACAAAATCAAAAGATGCACCTTCAGCTCTAATCACCTTCTTTTGCTCTAATGGTTCACCTTTTTTCTCCTCTTTCTCCCTTTTTGATGTCTAATCTATCTTTTGTTTGTCTTTGCAAAATTCTTTATTTTCTTCTTTGGGGGCATACTTTTGTTCTTTTTTATCAGGGTTCTCATCAGTTTTCCTTTTTGACATTTCATGGGATATCTTCTTATTCTTCAAAAATATTCCTCTTGGAACACCTTCATTTTCATTCATTGTTCTATTCCTTAGCCAATACTTGCTTTTAGCCTGGTCAACTGCTGCAATAGTCAATATTTTGATTTCTTCCCTAGTTGGTCTCCTCATATTTCCCCTATTAGGCTGATATGATGTAGTAGGAGGACCTTGTTCATCATCACTGTATTCATAGTCACAAAAACTTGTTGTTCTTCCATGTGAACATTATATTTTTGATGATCAACATTATATTCATATCCTCCTTGTTCTGAAGATGAATACCCTTGCTCTTCAAATTGAAGAGTATGAGAAGTCAAATAGATATTATGGTCTTCTTCACTATTATTTTCTGCTATGTCTTTTCCTGACACTGACTGAGCTACAACACAATGCTTTGAAGAATGTAGCAAGTCACACACTGAACACCAAGGACTATTATCAACCATGTACATCCCTCTCTTCTTCAAAGGATCAAGTGTCTCTTTATTTCTTGGCCTATTATCCATCAGTGGCTTTCCATCTCTCTAGTTTTTATTATATGACATGTCATGTAGCCTTGGCCTTTCATTACTAAATGTGTTTTCTTGTTTATTTGGAGGAGCATATTGGGGAACTCTAGGGTTATCCCTCTTGGCAATCATCCATGCAGCCTTCCTGTTATTTTCAATAGTGAGTGCTATCCTTTCAGATTCAACCAAATTTCTAGGACCTATGTTCCTAAGCTCATATCTTGTCTTAGGATCAAAAGATTTTAAATAAATGATTAATGGAGTAGGGTCAACTAACTTAGATCTAGGAGGTATCTTATTATCTAATTTGGAAAACCTTTGGTTGAAATCATAAGATGACTCATTCTGATGCTTCTAAATAGTCACCAATTCATGCAATGCAAATTCTGGTGCATATTGATTCTCATACTGTTCCAAAAACTGTTCATAAAACACATGAATAGAATCAATAGAAGATGTTGGTAGACTATTAAACCAATCTTTGGCATCTTCAAATAGTGACATTATAAATAGCCTCATCTATATATCTTCATACTAAATATCTAAATCTTGCATAAAAGCATTAAAGCTCCTTAAATGCTCTTCAGCTGCAGTAACACTACTTCCTATAAATTTTGGAACGAGACTTCTCTAGCTGTTGTCCATAGGATAAGGACATATTAAAAATTCAACCAAATCAAACTGCCTGATCATGGTTGTATATTGTGGAGGAGGATTTTGGTAATGTTGATGTTGGTAAAATGGATTAGTATTTGCCACGTATTGCTGACCTTGTGGGGATACATGCTACTGATGAGGAGGTGGCTACACACCTTGATGTTGTGGTGGAGAATTTGGATGTCTGTATTGATTCCTTGGCTGATTTTGGTGGGCCTATAGGGAGTTTGATGGGCCTGCATTATTGTTCCCCTATCTGTGAGGTGGCACATATTTATGAAAATTAGCCATTTGGGTATTGATCTAAGCTTTCCTCAATTTCAACTTTTCAAGTTCTCTAATTGCTTGGAGCCTATGCTCATATTCTATTCTCTCTATCTCCACTTCTTGTCTCTCATGTTCCAGTATTGCATTTATTTCATCCCTATCTATAAGTTCATAGTTCTCCTCAGATGTTGCTTCATATCCGTCCATCCTCAATAAGTGCCTCTTTTTTATCATATTCAAGTTGTCTCCTTTGTCTTTCAGTTTCACATTCAGCCATGAACTCTTCAACTTACTTAGGATCTAGTTGATAGAAGGGACTCCTCTGTTCCTCGAGAGTACGAGGTTCTCTAGAAGGAATTTTTTTATTCACCAATGTATCATATGAATTGTGTGTCTCCAATGGTGCTTTTGATATTTTATTTTTATTTGATGGGCCCATATCATCAAATACTTTCTTGCCCTTATCATTCTTCTGAGTCCATTTACTTTTGTCATTTGGACCATCACCATCTTTTTACAAAGATATTTTTCTCTGCATGTTGTGAGCAATTGTGATAGTCTGAACTGTAGGATGATTCCTTTCTTATGTATACTTCACTTTATCAGTTTCAATTCATTTGTTCATTTAAAGTCGCCACTCACTTTCCAAAAGTGAGAAAATCTGCAATTCTTTATTCCCAATGGAGTCTTCTACAAAATACTGAATCTATGATGAAGGATTATATTCAATTTATGGTCCCTAGCAGAGTCCCCAAACTGTTGGTTCTCAAAAGTGTAGGTTTCAACTAGAAAAGTTTTCCAAGCTCTTACAACACTTTTGGCCAACGTACAAGGCCAATTACACAATTCAGCCTTCTACTCTTTAGGTTCTGCTAGACCTAGGTGGGTGAACCTATGTGAAATATGTAGATTTGAATTGAATTTTCCTGCTAAACAGTTTACCCACAATGGCAATTGTGAATGGATAGACAAAATGATACTACAACTACTCCTACTATACAATAGAAAAGATTTGAATATATTATATATAGTGAATTCAATCCTTTGGGATACGACAAATCAGTGCCTTCTATATATTGGGCAATGGAGTATGTTACTAATTACATATATATTTTCCTTTCTAACAAAATTCACGTTGTCAGACACTTTAAGGGATGAAGTTATAGTGACTCGCATGTGACTTTGTGAATTTATGACTAGCATAAATAGTGCTGAAATATTTTCTTACCTAGCTCTTCTTCAACAATCCAAAGGAAATCTCACAAACACAGTGACTTACTTACAGGAGTTTAACTATGCCTTGTAGACACCAGTAAATAAAATCACACAAAGTGAAGAAATGCATTTTGATGAATCAAAAACATACTTGATATTTAGACTCAAATGATTGAAAGATTTCAAATTGGAGAGAACCAAGCAAAATATATTAGTCATGACATCACAACAATGAAATAATCAGAAAGAAATTTGGTCAAAAGATCATTTCCATTGCACTATTTCCACAAGGCTTTTTACATTATTTCATTCCCAGTTTCATTTATGAGAAAAATCTCTAACTTCTCTCAAACCGAACCCCTGTGATTGATTTTTTTCAAGTATTTATACATCACAACTTAAGGGTCATGACCCATGAATTAACCGGTAGAACCATTTGCATTCTCTAGGGGAAAAAATATTAATTGCATTGCCTTATCAGAAAATTAATATTTCAATTATAGTTCTACTTTTTTATTTTAATCCTTTTACCGCCTTTCATTTTTCACTTCATAGGCCATGAGCTTTTCTTTATTCCTACCACTCTACCATGGTCAACATGATGATCAGCCGCAGTATCATGATGTGACTGTCACAATCTCCTACCACCTTACTACAGTCTTCATTTCATCTTTCAGTGGTATCGCAGTACTAGCATTAACTGTCATCCCTTTCCGCTTCACTCATTCACTCTAATCACCACATTCAGTCTTGGTCACTACCTCCACTGTTACCATGCTACCGTGGTCTTCATAGTGACCCTTCATGGTACCGCGGTATCCATCTTCTTTGATGCCTCACCATCATCCACTAGTTCCTTATCTCGCTACTGCAATCACTGGCTTGACTGCTAGTGGTGCCGTGGTAGCCACTTTTCTGACTACCATGCTCACTGTCTTTGCTACCACCATTGCCCACCACTCTACCGTGGTCACTGGCTTAACTGGCAGCAGTACTGCGGTAAGCTCTTTGCACCTCCTTTGCCGATTGCTAACTGGCCACCGTGATCACCATGGTCTGTGAGATGACTGCCAACAGTACCTTGGTGGACCTCTTGTCTACTTGCACACCGGTTACCTCACCACCAATGTGATACAACGGTCAATGAATTGATTGCACATGGTGTGGCGGTAAACACATAATGCCTGCACCTTATCCGCTACTGCCATACTACGAGCTAATTATGGGAGGCTGTGGTAAAGCGATAAGTGATGCAAAATTGAATGTTGAGGTAGTGGTAAAGGGTATAAGCTACATATGAGTGGCAAAAAAAAAATATAATGAAAAATATTGCAAATGAATGGGTTTTAAATTTGAGAAAATAGGATTTTCATGTAATTTTTTAGGTTCTAACAAAACTTTTCTAGTCCTTCATGTTTTTCCCTTAAGAAAGCAACCCATATCATTCTAGATTAATCATTAATAAGCAACATAAAGTACCTTTCACCTTGAATACTTTTGATTCTGGAGGGACCACATAGATCAATATGTATCAACTCTAGTATTCCATTAGATTTATGTTGTTTTATTTGAAAATAATTTGTAGTTTGCTTTCCCATCTGACATTCCTTGCACATGGTGTTAGTAGGTTTAACTATTTTGGGAAGATATCTGACTAATTGAGAAGAACTTATTTTTAAAATTTTATGAAATTTCACATGATACAACCTTGTATGCCATAACCAGCTTACATGGACTTGAGAAATTAAACAACTTTCACTAGTAGCACTTAAGTGAAATTTTTTACCTCTTGTCTTTGTACCTAAAGAAATTATGTTTATTGAACTTCCTAGTATCCTGCACTTACCATCCTTGAACTAAAGATTGTATCCCTTGTCTACCATTTTTCCAACACTCAACAAGTTATGCTTTAAGCCTTCTACATAAAGAACATCATCGATATTATGTTTTCCACCAAAAGAAACAATGCCTCTTCCACGAATCACACTAGAAGTGTTGTCTCCAAATCTTACAAAACCACCATCATAGTTTTCCAAGCTTACAAACTTACTTTTTTCACCATTCATATGATGTGAGGATCTGGTGTCAATTGCTCACTCATTCTTTTCTTCAATTTTTGTTGCAAGATCTTTTTGAACATTCACATTTCTAGTAGATTCAGTAGACACCTGACCATTTTTTTTTATAGCAATAAATACCCATTCATCTTCATTTCCAGTTTCTTTATCAAATTTATCATTAGTAACACCTTCTTCAGCATAATAGTATTTCTTTTGAAATCTAGTCTTCTTAGGTTTGTACTTAGAGACTCTTTCAGGACACCTTGATGCAAAATGACCTATTTTACTGCAGGCAAAACATTTCATAGGAAACTTTCCTTTATTCTTACCATGACCTTTGGATTCTCTTTTCACAATCAATGCTTCTAATTCTTCTAATTCTCTTTCTTCATCTGATTTTTGTACTTGAATGTCTTCTTGGAACTTTCTCCCATATCATATTTTTGTTTGCTTTTCCTAGATACAATAGCTTTGAATGTAGACTCTGTCTTAGGAGTAGACTCGCCAAATTCACTCAACTCAAAGGCAGCAAGTTTTCCAATCATAATGTATCTTGTCATATTTGTCACTATCCCGAGTTCATCAATAGCATGAGATTTTTCTTTGTAGGAAGGTGGAATAGATCTAAGTATTTTAGCCACAATCTCTTCTTCATCCAAGACTCCACCAACACATCTAATGCTCATCACCAGTTCATTTACCTTTTGAGAGAAGGAAAATATGTTCTCATATTCACTCATCTTCATGTCCTCCCACTTACCTTTTAGACTCTGTAGCTTAACAACTTTTACTAGTGGATCATCTTCATACAATGTTTCCAACTTTTTCTAGATATCATGTGCAGTCTTTAGACCTATCACATTTGTCATATATGAATCTATCAAAGCACTAACCAATGCCTCAATATCCCTGGTATTTGTTTCAACTTATTTGATCTCATTAGTAGTAGATGGACCATTATGAGGAATCATATATGCATTCTTCGTAATCTTCCAAAAAGTCTCACCAATGTACCTCAAATGATATTCCATTCTGACCTTCCACAAAGAGTAGCTTATTCCATCGAATCTAGGACTGTCCTTCTTGTAAGATTTCATCTTGGATCACCTCAAGTTGTTAATATTTTCCTTTAGAGGAACCAGATGCTCTGATACCAACTGTTGGAAAACCAAGACAAGATAACTGAGATGGGGGGTGAATTAGTTGTCACAAAATTAAGACATATTCAAACTTATTAACCTTTAATTCCAAATTTGATGAATAAAACAGTAAGAAATAATTAAGAAACACATCAGAAACACACAAACACCAAGATTTTTGTATGGAAACCCTATTAAGGGAAAATAACCATGGTGGAGGTTAATCCAAAATTACACCATGTTAAAAGTATAATGAAAAATGAATAGGGAATTCACTTTCATTTAGGCACACTGCTTAGAGCTCACTTCTCAAAGGAAGGCTCATTGCCTTACATAGGACAATTATAATAAAACCATATGATTGGGATGAACTGAAAAATTAGCTTCTACAAAATCCTGATGACAGTTCCGATTAGGCATAGAAAAACTTCTTTACACTCTGCTCAATCTCTTTCACACTCTGCTCTAAAATTGAATTATTTGATCTTTATTCACACATACACCCACCAATCATACATGAGATTATTTCAAAATGAGTAAACAATCGCTCTTATATATCTTCTATACGGATTTACATCAACAACTCTATCGGCCACAAATAAAGAATAAATTACAACTGTTGGAATCAATACATAAATAAATCATAATGCACACCAACACAGGTCATTCATGACATAGAGAGGACCTGAATCAATATCCTCAAACACACCGAACAACAAGAATTTAATCCATAAGGATCCGCAACACACTACCACCATCATGTCAGTAGAGAAAATGAAAACCTTAAGCACATAAGAAAAAATCTTCAATCATAAATGCATTGATCAATGCAGATGTACCATAGTGATAGAGCACGATCTAGAAAAATTAATGAACATCTTAGGAACATGCACAAAAACTTGATTTACCAGAAATGTGATCTCATCTTTCATAAATACCTGCTAGAGTAGTTGAATAACTATAGGAACAAAGAAATTAATAACTTCCTCAATTCTTGATGCATACCACTAATATTTTCAGACAATATACTACATAGGCTAAAAAAAAACCCTTTAATGCGCTACACCTAAAAATTAGTGTACAAAAATTCTCATCACTCTGACCTTCTTAGCTTCACTGGTTGCTTGTAATATATTTATTACAATTTTCTTAATATCGTTGACATATAAAGCCTTTAGAATCACCGATGCTAATAGTTTTGACATCAATGAAAACCACATATCATTAATGCAACCACAACATCCAACATAGACTTGGAAAAGATAATGAAATGAAACATGCAACACTAAACCCTAGTTTTATGCAATTGTAGAAGTTGATGAGTCCAACTTCACAGTCCCCAAGAATCACCTACTTGTTATCACCTGTCACATGCAACATATATCTAGAATAAACAATAAGATGTTTTGTAAACTCTCAAACAAGAATTTGCAAGATCAAAAACCAAAAAATGATTATTGAATAATATGCTTTGTTCGCCATTTTCAAAAATAACATTTCCAGAATGGCATTTCGGCCTCTTATTTTTGGAACGTCTAGCGCTCCTCCGATTTGAAAACGGACTTTGACCCAGATGATAAAATTGGATCTTGTCCTCCCTGGAACTTTCAAATTCTCAATTTGCAGTTGGGAGATACCATCTGGAGTTCCATGCTTTGTTCGTCATTTTCAAAACAACATTCCTAAAATGGCATTTCGGCCTCTCGTTTCTAGAATGTCCAAGCGCTCCTCCGATTTGAAAACGGACTTCAACCTAGATGCTAAAATTGAATCTTATCCTCCTTGGACCTTTCAAATTCCAAAATTTCAGCTGGGAGATACCATATGGGTCTCCATGCTTTGTTCCCCATTTTCAAAACGACACTCCTAAAATGACATTCTGGCCTCTCGGTCCCGAAACATTCAAACGCTCTCCAGTGGACTGTTAATGGAATTTCACACTAAATATTATGATCTTTTGATAATGCATGGATGAATATAACAAGGATTTTGCAATATTTGATTAAAATTTTCCTTCATTTGTGTATCAAATCACTTATGACACTTCATGCATGTAGGTTTCAAGAAGCCTACCGCGGGTCCGTCAGGAGACCCATTGAGAAAGTTGAACAAGCAGAAGCACGTGGCTCCTATCACCATCAATTTTATGCCCATCTCTCCTCGTGGTGCACATAAATAGAGCTAGCATTGGAAGAGGGCCTATGCCAAGGAAATCAATGACAAAATGCAAGGGGGGTTGTCCTACTTTTCACCAGATGATGATGATCTTTGGGGTTGTCTGCCTGAATCAAGGGCAACCAATCCAATGATGCCAATCATCAACATACCCATTTGATTCAATGAAGAATGTTGCAAGTCCATCGGAAAGAAGGCAGTTTTCAGGTAGTTTCATCTACAGTAAAAGGGAAATCAGCTAGAAGACAAAACTGCTATAGTGAGTGGCCACTACAAGACAAAATAGGAAAAAGATAAAGATGCATTTTAAATTGCTGAATATTATGGGGTAGGTGAAGCCCTCATGTATTTTAATCTCAGCCACACAATGTAAATCAATCCTAGCCATTCATTTAGGCTTTGGAAAACTATAAATAGGGGTCACCCCCTCATTTGTAAAGGGTTGGAGAGCTGTTGTAAAAACATTCTGCAGAAATAGAAAGCAACATTGCATGATCTATGGGTGTTAATTTTGAGTTTTCTTAGTATGTGTGCATGGTTCTACCTTCCAAGTTAGTTTTAGTTGTTAGTTTCTTGAATGGAAGTGATGATGGTGTTTACTATTATAGTATTTGATGAGCTTTCAGCCCATAATTTTGGCACTTGTTGATGACAAGCTGCTATGCAAAGTTAGCCTGGGCTTCTTTATTTGATTGTTGCAACTTAGTTCACTTGCATTTTCATGATGTGTGTATGCAAACTGAAAATTTGTAGTCAGAAGATTTCATTGGTTTTGTGTAACTGTAGGATCCTCTTGGCCAAGCAAAACCCAGTTTAGGGAGTTTGTCTATTGTAGTAGCCTCCATGATCACTGCTCATTCATAGTTTCAGATCCATGAAACTTTTCTCTTCCCTACCCCTTTTTCCTTTTTTTTTAATAAGTAACCGTCGAAAAGGTTCATTGCACGTTATAAAGCTAAATCCAATGTTGAAATGGAGTTCTAGACTATTGTTTGAACCTACAGCAAATGCTCAACAGCTCTCCCATCTTAAGACTTGCATTTGCAGATCCAATTTCCCCACTTTTTAACTCATCTGTAAGTCCACCTTGTGATTCTAGAAAATCACATAAATCAACTGAGATATTCCAAGCACTATCAAGACCTGACATCCGAGAGACCTTGGGATAGTGTTCTACAATTTGATTGTGGAAGATTATCTTTCAAGAGAGGTGATGCACCTATGCATTGCATGTGTTGAGAGGTGCATTAAAAACACATCAACAAGGTGTTTTGAATTGTTCAATGGAGTGTCCCCGACCTTAATTATTGGTCCACACTTCATCTTATGCACCTACTGAGGAGAAATTTGAAATTGAGGTAGACCTATTTCATGCACACGTTATATTTTACTTTTCAGAGATTGTAATGATCCTTGGCTGATGTGGATGTTTCCAGATCTATGGATATGATATAAATCTTGTAACAGATCATTAGGATGGTAATGAGAAATCATAATTAGATAAGAATGATTATAGATTTCAGTCTTTAAGATTTATTCTCGTAGTAATGAGCATATAGGACTATTGTATTTTGAGTATGTTGTATCAGGCCTTTGAGCCGAATCTCTAAGCTCAGGTGTTGCGGACCAATTGTTATAAAAATTTATAATAATAAAAATGTTTTAATTTGCATGTTCCTCCATATTCTATGTTGCTTCTATTGTGTAACTCTTGTTGCATAGTCCAAATTGTTCTCTTTGAGGACCCTCCTACCATGACTGCACCACTTAGGTACTGAGGGTACACTATCCTATTCAAAAATTGATTATAGCTTGGCCCTAGTGTCTTCTTGCTCCTCACCATCTCCTTCTGACTGTGAGACAGTGCCAGATGGCCTAATTGACTGATTTTCAACTAATATATTTGTGCCAAAGGCCTATATAGTCCCTTCATCTTTTCTCTACAAAAATATTTTCTCATGGGGAGAGCCCGCACTTTGGTGCCATTTTTTGTTCAACTAGTGTAAAGTTATTCTCAAAATAGGAGAAAAAAGGACCATTAAGTCTAAAAATTTATCATCTAACCAATTAATTCATTAGAAGGCCTTAGTAGTAGGGGACTAATATTGGAGACCAATGATCACCAAGTCTTCTTTTGAATCTTCTGGTATATTGAAATAAATACCAAAAGATTGTATTTGCCTTAGGGTCAATCTCACGAAATTTCTTCTATACACCTCGCCTTCATCTATACTATCTTCCCAAAAATATTCAACATTGGGGTGATGTTCATAGATGCTAGCTCCATATAATGTTTTCTTAACATAACCCTTATTATCAAAATTAGTTCTCATGGGAAAACGCTCGAAATTGAATTCATTCAGGGATTTTTGGACACCCTTAGCAATATTATTCATTTTGCAAGAAAATGAAGGCATGAAGAATGGAAAATCATACCCTTTCTTTCCCATGTTTGAATATTTAACATATGAAATGGTCATTTACCGAAAAACTTCAAGAAAAACTAGGAAATCACTTGGGTAACAGGGAAATTTTAATGGATCCTTCTCAAAAACTCCAATTATAAGATAAGTGAATCTATTGAACTTAATGTAGAAACTTCCAAAGCTTAATACCAGAGCAGCCGCTTCAGATGAAACCCTAAGCTTAGGTTTTCCATCAGTTCTTCTCACAATTTCCATTAAAAATGTGTCATTTATGCAACATAAATTCCTCATTCCAACCTCCTTAGTGAGCCATGGAAACCTTCTATACATGGGCATGTCCAACATTAGAGACCTTTGTGGTTCCAACCCTACCTAGACAACCTCTTGACTGGCTAGAATGTAAACCAAGTATGAGCACATGTGCAAGGCAACAGTTTGCCAAAATTTTATCAATTTCTCATTTAAATGATAACTAATAATCTAAACCTAGTCAATGAATTTATTTTCACTACAAATCTCCAAAATAGAATGACACATCCAAAATTCCAAAGATTTTGAATATGCATTACCAAACACATGATGTATCAAGGTGATAAAATCTAAAATTTCATCCTTAAAATGAACCCTTTTAAGCTTTGAGGGAAACTAAGACTTACCCTTTTTCTCAGACTTCAACCAATTCTTCATAATGAAAGTTTTGCACCATTCCTCATTTATGATGAAATTTTTTTCACCAATTCCTATAGACATTTCCTCTAGAATTTCCCTCTCTGGAATGCTCAATGCATGGGAAATGAATTTTGGAGTAATTCTTGCAATGACTGGCCCATCTACACTTTGTACAACCCTAGGAAAACCTCCTTCATGCACAAAAACACTTTGCATAACTTTATTGTCCAGTGGTGTTCTCTTCCTTTTCTTTGGGCACACCAAAAAATAATCCAAATTGAGGTGACCAATTTCAGTGTCCCTCACACCAAACTAGTGGTTTTGAATTCCACTCATCACGAGTGCAAATTCATAGAGATCTAATGTTTGTAATTGAGAAGTATTGGCATTAATAAAGAATGAGAATGTAGGCTGAATGACTTAGTGAACATTTTCCACCCACTAGCACTTATTTCAGTATTTTTATAGGACGTGCATTAAATGTGACATTCAATTTTATTCCTTGAAAAGATATCCTTTAAACTTGAATGCTTTTTGAAATTCCTAAAAAGATAACTCAAGTCTAGTCCATACATAGCATTCAATGAGATGAAAATGCCTTTGAAAGCCAAGATAATTCCATAATGTTGCGTGGTAAAAAAAAATGGAACCTTAGAACCAAAGTCAAATTTTTTGAAGTTTTGGAAACCTCCGACTCACCGAATTCAAAGATGAAAAGCAAACACTTGCAACTCAACAAAGTGAACCAAGTTGGGGAATCTAGAAGTTATGAAAATTTAGAACTCTACAACAAGGTTATAAAACTTGGAGGACTAGCGACTAAGGTTAGGAAAAGAAAAAAAACCATGACTTTGAGCATTTGCCAAGAAAAATAAATAGCAAGGCACTGAAAATGAATGAGGTAGAAGACCTGAAAGACCAAAGGAGGGGAATTTTAAGTTTAAAATTGTTGACACTAGTTTAAAAGTTACGGATAATAATAATTAAGTATAATGAGCTTATTGATGAATATAATAAGATTCGACAAAAGGTTGTTGAAATTGAAACAAAGCTAGCATGATGGAAACAAGTGGAAATATTAAGGTCTCAAGGACCAGCTAGTTCATGTCATGTTGTAACCAGGGAGTGGATGATTTCTCATGTTAATATATTTTTGGTTTTTGTAACCATTTCTTACTCCCTTACATGTGTACATCTTGGCTTGAAGCTTGTTTTACTCCCTTATTTTGAGTTTATCATCTCTCTAGCTGCAACATTTTCCATGAATTATTAATGAAATTTGATCAATGATCTCTCATTAATATTCTTTGTCATTATGCATTGATGTATGTTTTAATTTTGGCTCTGGTTTTATGAAACAGTTAAAGTACCTTGATTAAAGCATGAATTCTATTATCACCATCTTATATCCCACTAGATAAGACACCCAAAAATTTATAAGTTCCTCATTTAAATATCAGCAAGGTTTTGTGTCACAATTTGAATCTACACGACATTTTTTTAAGTTCACCAAACCTCCCATTTTACTACCATTCTCTTTTATTACCTTCCTTTGTTCACTATGGCTGGTGTTTTCTATACCTTGTTGAACCTTTCCACTTATGATATGATTTTAGCTTGGGCATTATTTCATTGCAATGTTTGAACTTGGGCACATATTTATAAGGCTCTTTGAACCTCTTTCTTCACCACCCATAGAAGTTTATTTTCAAATTTTGAAAATTTATTATGTGGGGAATAGTGAAAGTGACAACTACCACGTGTTAATGCAATTAAAGCATTAAATTTTCATCTACTAGCATTATTTTCCATGAAGCCATTTTTAATAAAATAAAGGCTAACAAACATTCCCATTGTAACATTTTCTAAGTATGAGCTGAAGGAGATATGAAGAATAGAGCATAGGGTTTTCCATTAAAGTTATTTTAAGAATCCGCCCGCGCAACCTTTTCTAAATTATTTATACTTGCATGATATGAAGCATATCTTTTCAAAACTATTTTTGTACATGGAAAAGGTTAAATATGTGGGTTGTGAGTATGTGGTTTGGATGATGTATGAAGGAACTCAAATCGGTGATACTTGGTTGGGGCCAGTTAATCTTGAAGAATTAGGAAATAAATTTCACAAACCTTACCCTCCACGTATCATTAAAAGGGTAATGGGTAGTGGGTTAACTGAAGCTACTGCATTTTTTTCTTATCTGTACAATTTCTTGCACTGGTGTTCGAAAGTATCAGACACTATAATTCATAGACACGAGAAGTTAGAACAAAGGATAACATGCTTGTTGTGAAAATTCAAAGGTCTAACTTTGTGTCATGTTTAAGAGCTCCAAAAAGAGATGAATACTCACCAATGGACATGTCGAGATCTCAAGTCGATTTCATGGCTAAGAAAGGGTTTTACATAAACGTAATAGCAAAGAACTGGCAGGCCAAACCAAAGAATGGCAAGTCTCAATTGCCCCACAACCTACACAGGAATCATTTTGTAGATGAGGTGGCTGATATTGTGGTGTTGTTGCCCAGGGTAAGGGGAAATGAGAATGTCCATGGATTCAAGGAATGAATGTATTTCTTCATCCAAATCATATTGTGTGGGGAGAAATTTCTTGACTGGGAAGTGATCATTAGTGACCTTTTGCACGAGTTGATGGCATTCTTTACCCTAAAGATACTTTCTTCATGTCATCATACTTGATATATGCAATTGTCAGTACATGACCCTGGCTTGGATTAAGGCCGAGTGATTTGACTCCAAAGAAAGTGTCAATTTATGACTATCTTGAGAAACTACAACTGCACAAGACCTTCCTCCATTTTAGATGAGTGGCTGATAATTTTATCATGAGGATGGTCATAGAATTGTAGGGGCTCCCTGCAATGAGGTTATCCCTTGAGGCAATACAATTTGTGGATTTTTATGGTAGCCATTTTATTGAGTTCTAGAGATTTTAAAACATAAGAGTAGGCAGGTATGTTGGTTTTCCTATTAAACTGCAAAAGTATCCTACAGACAAGTGGGTAATTATCAAGGTGAGTAGGCACTTAGCTAATGTTAATAGATTGTGCCAAGGTAGAAAAAGGCTAACAATTATTTTTCCCTTTGGTTTTGGCCTATATAGTTGTTAGTCAATGTTTGATGCCTTGAACATTGAGAAAGAATCATCCATGTATAATTTTCCCTAATATGAGGAATGGGTTTCTTTTGATATCAAAGATTATATTAAGAATAATTTTAAATTGATCCTTACCTTTTACCACCAATCCAATCTTGAGGATTATTGGGCTGATTGATTTGATGAATATGAGGTTAGGAGAAGAAGCTAGATGAGATTAAAAATGGAACAAATCATCATCTATGGTTCAAAATGGGATTTATAGGGAATTATTGAGGATGGGTCCGATATGGTCAACCCAATATATATTGATTTGATAGAAAATCATCCCATTCCTGATATGGATTCAAATTTCTTGAAGAGAAAGCAACCATCAAAGCCAAAACTATTGATGTTCTGACTAGAACTCAGGAATGGGTAACCAAGAAGAAAATGGAGAAATCCCATCCTCATACTAGGTCTAAGGATTCACAACCGATTGAAGGTGCCTCTCAATCCTTAGCTAGTAGACAATTAGCTAGTGGCCTCCCTTGTTCTTTAGTTTCAAGTACCCTGGGAGATGGTGATGAAGACCTGCCAGAAAAAAATGTGTATTGATGAACCTGTGGGGATGACATTTTCAATTTACCTACTCTAGAGAAAGAAAATGAAGGTGAGGAGGAGGAAGAGGGTTTAGGAAAACTAAATGTTGATTCATTTACCTCTCAAGATGAATCATCTGTTAGAGAGGTAGGAACCTCCCAAATTTTTGAAACAATTACATCTATAGAAGATACCAGCCCAGTCACTAAAACATTATTTGAGTCTCTTGGAATCAAGGAAACTAAGGTCACAATAACCCCATCTTGGCTAGAATATTTTCTATCACTGAAAAGGAAATCTATACATCCCAACTTTCCCAAACAACATATGGTAGGGCAGCTGCTATAGAGGACTTCAACCCCCAAAACTAAAATGTTAAAGACCACTGCTAGGCTTGTACATGACATAGAATTAGGAACACTCGAGCTAGAAATTTCACATCCTTCAGTGCAGAGAGATATTTCTTAGGAAGAAATGAGTGATTTTGAAGTGAGTAGAGTAGACCTTAGCCCTCCTACCAGGGATGGGGATGTTTTGATTTGTCAAGTATCAACAACCAGGATGGTTGAAAGATCAAAGAAGGATAAAGAAGGAAAAAAAAAATTGAAACCTCAAGTTCAGGATTTGACTAATTTCCTAAGGTCTATTCTTGAATTCATTCCACAACATATTTCCTAGGTAGATTCTTTTGTTGAATCTCTTTCTATAGTTGGAAAGTATTCCTTAACTAAAATCAAAATTTGTCAAAGTTTAATCTGAGCTGTAGATGATTGGAATCAATCTCTAACTAAAAATGGAATCATTGTTATTAATGAATCTCTCAGATACTTCCAAGAGGTGAATTCTTTGAAAGCCACCTTAGGGGATGAGGTCATTACAGTTGAGAAAGAAGAGAAATTATGGATTATTTATCATATTGAGTTGAAGTTGTATACACCTAAAATTGGTCTGGAGCATCTGATTAATTAAATACACATTATTTGATTATTTATTTTAATTTCCTCTACTGTTTAAATAAATAGAAATATTTATTTATATAGTTCGCATTTAAATTCATCTTAATTAAATAAACAATATTAAATACTTTGTTCGATTTAATTATCAAATCCCTATTTTATTCTATCACATCAATCTCAAATTAATTAAATAAAGATCAAACACTTTATTAATTAATTACCATATTCCTCTGATTAATTTAATAAACTATCCTATAGTTCGTTTTATTAAATTATTTATCTCCCTTTTTCTAATTAAAATAAATCAAAATATTTGAATTAAAGCACAAGGAATATTCCATCTATATTCTCTCAAAAATGAATTAGATATCCTATGTCTAAACTATGTCAAAAATATGTCACAATTAATGCTTTGAAACTTCATGGGAAGTTTTGTAGAAAAATTGGAGACAAATTCCAAAATATTCTCTCAATCCTCTTCCATCAATTTTTCCTCTTCTCTTGCCTGGTGTTTTCATGGGTAGAGACAATCTCCAAAATTCTCTCAATCTCCTCCAGATTGAATCCAAGCCTCTCAATGCCTTCCCTGTGCATTTCTATAGCTAGGAAATCTATAAATAAAGCTTCATTGAACCAAGAAAAGGATCCATATAATCAAGTTTATGCACTCTTATTCTGCAAGAATTCAGGGACTCAAGCATCAAGCATTCAAGCATCTAATATCTAGCAATCAAGCTTCAATATCATGGTTGCCTCCTATAGTTGCAATTATCTATTTCATGTCAATTCATGCTAGTTTAATTATTTTATCATCTCGCATTATCATATTTAATTCCATATCACTGTATTAGCATCCATCTCGTTATTTGAATTGTCATTTTAACAATCATAGTGTCCTCATGATCTGAGAGCAATAATGGTTTAATAAATTTTTGAGTATAGAGAACAATATGATGCTTTCAATTGATTACTGCTTTGATTTAGTTCAATTTGAGTTGTCTTTGATATAATATCTTATTAAGAAGTGTATTAATCTTATTTACCTGATTTCACACTTACAATTTGGCACCCACCGTGGGGCTTTAACCCTAATTTTACAATTTTTTGTCTTTTTTCTGGAAAGTGTCATGCAGGTTCTCGACGTGTTTTTCTTTTAGCGCTTTCGTGAAATACTATAGCGCTTCCATGGAAAACTATAGCGCTTCTGGTCACTGTTTTAGCGCTTACGTGTTACTACAGTGCTTTTGTCAAAAATTTCAGTGCTTTCAATTTTAGTGCTTCCATGAACTATTGCAGCGCTTTGGTGATTTAGTGCTTCCATGGAAAATTTCAATGCTTCGGTGTCCTGTTTCTGCAGTTTCGAGTTTTAGCGCATCAGGTAATTGTTTTAGCGCTTCGGTGCAATATTCCAACATTTTTTTAAAATCAATCTAGATCCGACGCAGCCACGACCAGATTTTAATTTTTTTTGCAGTTGGACTAAAATTTATCAATCCTAGGATAGTCACTTCAGGTTTTCTAAAATTTATCAATCCTAGGATAGTCACTTGTTGGTTTCTAAAATTCATCAATCCTAGGGTAGCCACTTTTTGTTTTCTTAGAAGAAAATTTATCAATCCTAGGATAGTCACCACATCTTTACAGTACAAAGTTAAAAAGAACAACATGATTTCTGTGAAGCAACACCTTCACATAGATAAGAAATTTTTTTTGGGCTTAAAACATGACAATTTATATGCTATTCTTGTGGTGATTAGGCTTATGCTCTCCCCTTAACTGGGTGATCAAAGCACCATATTTCACTTTTACTTCATGCTATTTATGCTTTTGTTAAATCCTTTAGAAGGCCTGCGGTAGTGGGGAAAAGTACTCACCCTATGGGAATGACCTAAGTGGGAATGCCTAAAGCCAAGGATTCCAACCCACTATAATAAAAATGCAAGTTGTTGACGAAAGTCCAACTTGACGGTAGTGTGCAAGATAACCATCCCCAAAATATTTATTCTAAAGATTGGGAAGTCTCCTGAGGGAGTTTATCATTTTCCGCACCGCACGGAAGCCCTATCTACGAACCATAGAGTAGTATCTCACCAAGTTAGTATTCATGCATTTTCATACTCACAATGCAAGGGGAGGGAATAATCTACCCCTAAGACACTCACCATATAATTACCAAGGACCACTTGCTCAAGGGATTCGGTATCCACTTTTGTCACTTTGAGTACGCACCTGGAAATGACAAAAACACAAGTGCCCTCTAGGGGGTGACACGACTGTGTGAGTCAACATAATTCAAGATGTGGGCTGTGAGTATAATGATGACCTACTTGTCCTTAAGTGTGAGTCTATTTGATTTGTGTACAATTGTTAAAACAACCCGTCAAAATCAATAAAAACGATTCGTGGTTTTTGAACATACATGATCTATTCAGTTAAAAACAAGTTATTCAAAATTGCTTGCTATGTTTTCACAAAGAATCATTAAAATTAGATTAAGGATCATCCTGAAAACAACAAAGTAAAGTTAGATCAGAAAATTCCATGCTTAGAAAGTGGAAGTCCACCACGTTTCTCAAAAGGAAAATCAAAATCTCAAAACCCAAGAAACCTCTTGGTTATCAAAACAAATTGAGAAGACAACATTTTCTATATCAAAATTGGAAACTCTTGTTACAACATAGAACATTCATCCATAGATATCATGATTTTTCTAGGGGTCACACTTTAGATTATGCAGTAGAACCACTATATTCACGAGCCTTCTTCCAAAGAAGAGCTCTCACTCAGTTTTACAACTACAGTTAGCGCATACATCGTGTTTGTCTTCCACAATCCATGATACAGTATGCCACAAGGCCAAATCAAATTTTACAATAAAGGGTCTTTAGAATCTTGTTTTTAGAAGCTCTGGAAAAACATTTTTCAGCGCTTCTGGTCACTGTTTTAGTGCTTCAGTAAAATAGCGCTTGCGGGCATTGTTTTAAGGCTTACAGTCTTTATTTTAGTGTTTCTGGTAAAATAGCGCTTCCATCAATTTTTACAGTGCTTCTATGCACTATTTCAATGCTTTTGTCGAGTAGCGCTTCCATCAATTTTTGCAACGCTTTTGGTAAAATAATGCTTTTGTCGTCTATTTCAACACTTCGAGACTCTGTTCTAGCACTTCTATGAAATAGCGCCTCTGTACTCTATTTTAGCGCTTCTAAAATGGAGAGTTCAAAAATCTTACCAGTCAGTCTATTTATCATTTATCCATAGTCTTTACTAGAACACAAGTTTTTGTTCATCAGAATCACTGTCTAAAGACCAAAATCAGAAAGGTTTATACAAATTTCCAAACTTATCAACTGAAACAAGATCTTGCAAATAGAAAGTGTCAAAACAAAATACACAATCGATTACTACACTGAGGTTTCATCATCAGGATAATATCACCCTTTATCATGAAACCAAGTATAGTAATCAAATTTTTAGCATAGTCTCATCAATAAGATCAATCATCTTATTCAACTTTGTTAAAAGTTGAAATTGACATTTTTCTAGCATAGAAGGTCAACATTTCGGAAGAAAGTGTAAGAATTTGTATGCCAATCTTCACTAGGTCCCAAAAATAGAGACTCTTAGAGCAAGAGATTGAAACATCTAAAACAATGGCAGAAGAAAATCCTTGGAACAATCTGAACTGAAATGATAAGAATGAAATAACTCTAGAGGACATTCAGGCAGCTCAACAAGATCCCAAGTTCCATATATTTATGGAAAAGATTTTAGAACAAGATATGGAGAAGTATCTTTTGATGTTGGCTAAATCAGGTGTCAAACTTCCCAAGGATTTTGATGTCAATCGTTTGAAAGAAGCACCTGAAACCAATGAGATTGAAATAATGCAACCAACACAAATAATAGATCTAGTTGTTGCTTTAACATCACAAATGGAATTGTTGCAGCAACAAATACAGGATATGACGAAAGGAAGTACCAAAAGATATGTGATATATGACATTCATCCTATCCTTTTGATGCAACAGGTGGTCTGCTACCTTTTCCAAGACAATGCGAATTACTAAAGTATGATAAGTACAATGGAAGAACGGATCCAATAGATCATATACGAGAATTTAAAACAATGAGTCTTTAGTTTTCTCAAGAGGAGACTTACTTGATGAGGTTATTCCCAAGAATTTTGGGAGGTGCATGTATGGAATGGTTCTCGAAACTACAACCAGGTATTAAAACTTTTGAGGAACTGGTCAACAAGTTTATCTCCCAATATTCATTCAACATCCAACATGATGTTACTATAAAGGATCTTTACAACTTAAAGCAAAACAAAGGGGAGATGTTCTTGTCTTTTCTCCAAAGATGGTGATGATTGTTTGCTAGATATCCTTGATCCATTCCAGAGGAAGAAAAGATGGAATTATTCATTGAAAACTTGACGGAAGAAATGAGCTATAGGCTAGAATTACAATGTCCCCCACCTTCGAAAAGGTCATAGAAAATGGTCTTAAGATTGAAGAAGCATTATTCAAAAGGGGAGTTATCAAACATTACAATGATAAAATGATTAATAACTACTCAAATCAATACTCAAGCAATGATCAACTGAAAAATTGGCAAAAGAATCGCAACATAAATGAAACAACAAACGATTCACAAAATGTCAAACCAGTTTTTAACTTCACTGCATCTTCTTCAAACAATCAAAACAAGGACCAAAAATTAAAGTCAAATGTCATTCAAAACAATGAGAATGTAAAAAAACTACCATATCACAGACCATCAAATCGATGAAGGTTCACACCTTTAGAACAATCAATAGAATTGGCAATGAAAGAGTTAGTCGCTAGTGGCCTTATCACTGCACAGGAAGCCCAATTCTGGGATCCAAAATTCAAACCACCATGGTGGAATGATGTAGATTATTGCAACTTCCATAGTAACAAAGGTCACAAAACCAATGATTGCATGGAGTTGAAGCACACAATACAAGAATGATTGACAACAACAAAGCATATGTGGAATCACCCCAAAACAATAACGATCATTCGGCCTTTAAATACCCTTTACCAAACTATGAGAAAGGATTATCATCCTCAAACAACAAGGGTGAAAACATCAACCATGTATACAATGAAACAATCCTTTGTTTATCTGAAGTAGAGAGTGATCGGGAAGTTGATCAGGACATGAACAAACCCAAAATCAGCAACACTATTGTTTTGGATTTTCTCCCGAGAATACAAAACTCTGACAATCAAATCAATGTTTTAAAAGTCGGATATCGTCAAGAAAATCAACTAGTAAATATCATGACTAGGGGGAAATCCAAGGTAATGTTAAAGGGAATTGGATCCCCACATACAGTTCCACCTCCATATCACTATAACATTGCTGATCAACTATAAAACATTCCCGCACAAATATCAATACTAGAACTTCTTAAAATTTCATCATCTCATAAAGAAGTTCTAGAACAAGCATTGGTTGCCACTACAGTACCAAAGAATCTAGATGTTTCCCAATTTCAAGCTATGGTGGGACATTTGACTACACCCAATTGTTTATCATTCTCTAAACAGGATGATGTATCACTAAACCATCCCCATAATACCTCATTGCATATCAAAGTCCTAATCCACAATCACCGCGTCAAGAGAGTCTTAATAGATGGGGGAGCTAGTCTGAACATTTGCACTCTCAAGTCAATCCATGCATTAAGGTATTCAGATGATGCTATTGATGCTCGGAGGAAAATGACTATCAAAGCATATGATGAAGAAGAAAGATCATCTAAAGGATTGATTGTGTTACCCATTCAAGTGGGGCCAATGATGAAGCATATAGCATGTCAAGTGTTAGAAAGAGAGTTAACATATAAAATTCTCTTAGGATGACCATGGATCCATGAAATGCAGGTTGTACCTTCAACATATCATCAATGTTTGAAGTTCCCAAATAATGGACAAGAGGTGACTATATTTGTTGATTACAATCATCCTCAACATTGTAATTCAATTAGAATCTCATAAGATACCTTGGTGCCTCATAACAGGGAAGCATCCAGTTCAAGATCATCCAACGAAGAACAACATCCAAGCATTACCACCAAGTTGGTTGAGAAAAAGGGTAAAGAAAAAGAAATAAGTCATGTTGAAACTAAATCAATAGATAATCTGGATCAGCAAACTTCTTTATCACATAAATTTCAAGATAAAGTGCAACTGGCTGATAAGGGAATGGGAACATATTCTATGGAGAAATCACTTAACCTAACATAGTTAATGCCGTATCCTAAGACATATGGTCAACCATCTATGATAAAACCTCAAACATCATTACCACCCATAGTTCTTCAAGAAAGGTTTGTCAAAAAGGGTACCATAGCAGATGAAACAGATGACAAAGCAATCTTGGATTGGCTGTACAAAGATGAGGAACCCTCTACATCAAATTCCAGTATCAAAAATATCAACGTCAACACCAACAAATATGGAAAAGGAAAAGCTATTTTACAAAAAATGGGGTATGAAGGACAAGGACCTATTGGATTGAGAAAGGAAGGAATCACAAAGCCTATTCAACCCCTCACTCTCCAATCAAAAGAGAATCTGAGATTAGGTTACTCTGAAGAAGATAAACAAGAGATGATAAGGAAAGTTGTTGAAAGAATCCTTTAGCTAAGAGATAGTTGTGAAACAGATTCGAATGAATATGAGTGGGATCTATGCTCTGACATATCTTGCACCAATATTCAAATAGATGTAATAAAAAAATATGCACCTACGCGTGAGGAGGGACAAGGCTCTGGGTCTATACCATTCGTAGCAGAGTCACTAAATATCGATGATTCAAGTGGGGACGATCAGACCTCAAGTGAGCTAGATGATATTGAAGAAAGTACCATCATTGACCTCGATATTCCACTAAATAACTACAATGAAATAGCGGTCCAAACCCTTACATCCATCACCTTAAATGAATCCGATAATCTCATGCCACTACTCCATCCTGAACTAATTGATTGGGAAACTATTGAACCCCTCATTGTGCCAAGATTTGTAGACGATGATGCCATCATAAATTTCCTATGTCATACCAAACCTAGTACAAGTTTTGTCTATAATACTCATAACAACATGACTCTGTAGAAGGGTGTCAAATTTTCCAGTTGCAAAATTGAAAACAAGGAAAATATATCTGATGGTGAAAACCATTCTATGGCAGCATTAGATCTCGAAAAAAATAAAATAAAGAATGCATATAACAGTGAAAAAAATTTTGAGGCATTGAAGGATGGAAGATTCGACACTCTTTTGAAACATTATCATGAGCGATCATCAGTTCTGGTGGAACCAACATAGTTTGTGAACATTGGCACTGAAGAAAAGGTAAAGATCCTGCATTTGGCTGAATCCATGACAGATAAAGAAAGACCAGATTTCATCAAATTCTTTAAGGAGAAAAGTATCAACTTCGCTTGGTCATATTATGATATGCTAGGCTTAGAACCAAATCTACTCATGCATCATTTGTCTTTACCAGCAAGAATCAAGCCTGTCAAGCAAAAATTGAGAAAAATGCGTCCCCATATCACATTGATGGTAAAGAAAGAACTAAAGAAATTGTTGGATGTTGGCTTCATCCGGTCTATCGACTATGCCAAATGGATATCAAATCTTGTACCTATTTCAAAGCCAGACAATAGAATCAGGATATGTACAGATTTCAGGGACCTAAATAAAGCATGCCCGAAAGATGATTTTTCACTACCAAATATCGACATCATTGTGGACTTGACGACAAGGCATGCCATGTTGTCAATCATGGACGGTTTTTCTGGATACAATCAAATAAAAATAGCTCCCGAAGATTAGGAGAAGACGGCTTTTACATGTCCATGGGGAAATTTCTACTGGAACGTCATGCCATTTGGTCTGAAAAACGTAGGAGCCACTTATCAAAGAGCAATGACGACAATCTTCCATGATATGATGCACACCTTCATGGAATATTATGTGGATGACATATTGGAAAATCTACTACAAGGGATGGACATTTGCATATCTTAGATAAAATCTTCACATGGCTAGAGAAATTCAATGTCAGGTTAAACCCCAAGAAGTGTGTCTTCGGGGTAACATCAACAAAACTATTAGGGTACATTGTCTCAAAAAAAGGAATTGAAGTGGATCATGCAAAAGTCAAAGCAATAATGGAGATGCCACCTCCTAAGAATATAAGTCAACTCAGATCACTGCAGGGAAGGCTCCAATCAATCAAAAGATTTATCTCCTAGCTGGCAGACAAAAGTCATCCATTCAATCACCTTTTGCATAAAAATATAGTTTTCAAGTGGGATGAGGGGTGTGACACAACATTCAAACAAATTAAACAGTATCTGATGTCACCACCTATTCTCATACCACCAACAGAAGGAAGACCTTTGATATTGTACATTGCCACGACAAATATTTCTTTGGGGGCGCTCTTGGCACAAGAGGATCATGAAGGAAAAGAGCATGACATCTATTATATCAGCAAGACATTGAATGGATATGAAATAAATTACACTTTCATAGAGAAATATTACTTGGAGGTGGTGTTTGCTACTCAATAGCTGCGACATTATATGTTGACCCATACAATTAGATTAATAGCAAAGATTGACCCATTAAAGTATCTACTCAATAAAGTTGCCTTAACAGGTAGACTGGCAAAGTGGGTCATGCTATTAAGTGAATTTGACATTCAATATGTGGAAAGAAAATCCATCAAGGGTTAGGCAATCGCTCAACAATTAGCTGAAGCTCCTCTACCAGATGATCGACCAATGACAATGGAGTTTCCAAATGTAGACATTCTCACAGTAATGCCCCAACAATGGGTATTATATTTTGATGGATCATACACACAGCGTGGATTAGGAGCGGGGATTTTGTTCATATCTCCCCAAGGACACACCATTCCCAAATCATATAGATTAATGTTCCAATGTACAAATAATGTGGTAAAATATGAAGCATTAATCATTGGGGTCAAAATAGCAATTCAATGGAAGATCACAAGTTTATAGGTATATGGGGACTCTCAACTAAATATTTATCAAGTAAATGATGAGTATCAAACAAAAGATGAAAATTTGATGCCCTACAAGAAACACATCGAGGCTCCAAAAAGAGTTCTTTGTCAGTATCAAGTTTGATCAATTTCCAAGGGCTGAGAACAAAGTTGCAGATGCTATGGCTACAATCACTTCATTACTCCAGTTGCCTAAGAAACGTGTTTGATATGAGTTTATGGTGGAACAAGTATCATGTCCTTCCCATAATAATTTAGAATCCGCTACCATCTACCATCTAGAAACCATTGAAACCTCCATCTATAAAGAGACCTATGCTTATCTGAAAGATGATATCCTTCCTCCTGACCTTTCCAGAAACCAAAAATGAAACTTTATTTGCCAGTCCACATGACATACATTAATCGCTAACATCCTATATCATCGAGGTCTTGATGGTACTTTACTCCGATGTCTAGAACACGACGAATCTGAAATGGCCCTACGAGAGGTTCACGAGCATATTTGTGGAACTCATTCGAGTAGGATAACTCTAGCCAAGAAACTCCTTCGTTTGGGATATTATTGGCCATGCATGGAAAAAGAATCCTATCATTTTGTTAAGAAATGTCAAAAGTGCCAGGTTCACAAGAATCCAATTCATGTACCAGCACAAGAACTGCATCCTTTCACAACCACATGGCCTTTTTTTCAATGGGGCCTAGATCTGGTAGGAAAAATAAATCCATCTTCATCTAATGGACACAAGTTCATTATCACAGCTACAGAATATTTCACAAAATGGATTGAAGCAGTGCCTCTTACAACCATCACTGGGAAGCAGATCTTCTCTTTCATCTTGAACTATATCATATGTCAGTATGGCATTCCTCAATCCATTATCATTGATAATGGATGACCTTTCAAGAATCAAGATGTCCAAGAACTATGTGAAAAGTTCCATATCCAACATCATTTTTCCACACCATAATATCCTCAAGGGAATGGCCAAGCTGAGGCCTCAAATAAGACAATTCTCAAAATTCTAAAGAAAATGGTAAATGATGTTGGACAAGATTGGCATATTCAACTCAATCCTGCATTGTGGGCTTACAGAACAAGTATCAGAACACCAACAGGAGAAAATCCATATGACTTGGTGTATGGATCAGAAGCCATCTTGCCCATTGAAGTTGAGATTCCATCACTTCGTGTATCACTCAAAGGAATCATTTCAGATGAAGACTACAGGGTATCTCGACTGCAGGAACTAGAATTGTTGGATGAGCGTCGTCAACAAGTGATTAATCATCTAACAACTTATCAACAGAGAATGTCAAGGAGTTACAACCACAGGGTCAAACCAAGGGTCTTTTAGGTTGGTGATTTAGTACTAAAGGAAAACCCTAGGAATCAGCAAGATAGGTAGAAGAAAGGGAAATTTGAGCCTAACTAGCTTGGTCCTTTTGTTGTAATATCAGTGTATGGATCAGGGGCATATCAGCTATCAACGTCAAAAGGGGATCTATTTGATGAACCTATCAATAGTATCCATCTTAGAAGGTTCTACACTTGAATCTCCTAGTGCATGGGTCAAAATTTTGGAAATAGTTTCCTTGATGAAAACCTGACAAACAGGCATCTTGGCAATGCCAAAATACAAAAATATAGAAAAATATATACAAAAAGAAAGAAAAAAAACAAAAAACAAAAAAATGAGAAAAATGAGAAAAATAAACAAAACAAAGAGTGTAATCAAAGCATATGGTGAAAACCTAGAAACAGGCATCGTATGTGATTCTATGATTAGCTTTCCCATCTATTTTCATACATATTAGGATCATTCGTTTGGCAGTCAGTACCGTTCCATATCATGTCAGTAATCTTGCTATCATAGCATCCATATCAAAATCATTTCGCATAGTCAAGTCTCACTCCAAAGCTTGGGGGCAACATGAAAACATCGGTTTCACCAAAGGGAAACCAATAGTATGGCAGAAAAACAAAAACAAAGATCAAAGCACAACATCAATCATTGTCAGAAGGTCATCAACACATCCATATCACATCAAAAATCCAAAAAAACTTATCAAATAAGCTAGTATCAAAATGCAAAATCCAAAAAAAACATAGGTATGTCTCAATCAAACTACGTGGTCTCTGCATGTGTAACGTAGGAAAGGCTAATCTTTGATCAGCCCCTGAGACCCCTAGGATAGATTAGTAGGTCAGGTCTTTCATCAAAAGTCTCACAAAATCCAAAAACATGTCAAAATTAGGATGGATGATCTAAAATCTGAAAAATTATTGCAACACACTAAGTAAAAAATGGATAAATTATATTTTTTGGATTATCATTTCTTTAGAGTAACTCAATGATGTATTGAACTAGAGAAATAGGGAAAAATAATGATGCTTTATTTATCTGTTGTTTGTATGTTAATCATTTAAGTGTATGAATTATCGAGGGATGTGCTATGCAAATGTATCACCGATGACATTCAGAATTCACACATTGAAATGATTAATCACTATCTGTTTACACAATAAATGCTCAGGTCATCTCAGTTCAATTATACCTAGATGCTTTTGTTCACTTGCAATATCAAAAATCATGAAAGAAGTACTCAGGTCGTTATTGGTCTAACCAAATCATTAACTCTTGTACTCACTTCAACATCCAATAAAAGCTCAATGATGACAAAAAACACAAAAGTATTATTAAAATGACAATTGGTTTGCATATAGTTGCATGTTAAAATTAGATTGCATTCATCATGATTCATTATCTATAGAGTATTGGTTGCATAAAGAGTTCCAATCAAGGATTATCTAATCTACAAAAAAGATTGAGTATACTTGACATAAATCCAAAAATAATCAAAAACATGAAGGAGTCATCATCACATCATCATTGCATCATCATTTCATCATTCATACATTTTATCATACATCATATCAATTATGAATTAAATTCTACCATCAATACATCAGGTTCATTTTTACCATAAAATCATTCATTACATTATCATCTATCCAACATCATATGCATACATTATTTACCATCCATACATTATCATTCATCATAAGATCATCATTTATCATCATCACATTTGAAAATAAAAAAGCATTTATCCATCCATTCATACATTTTGATCACATTTTAAAAGCATTCATATAGATCATCATTTAGAAATTCATACATCACATCATATATCCATATATCATATATTCTACACATGCATTTATCATTACATCATTGCATTGAAATAAAAAATCATTCATAAACATCATCACATTTAGAATAAAATCATCACATAAATCACCTAATAAATACATCCATCACATATAAATCATAAGCCATCATAAAATCAAATCAACTGCATCTCATATATATATCACAAATGTCAAGTATACAATGAAGTCGGGCATAAAAATACATCATCAACAATGAGGTACATCATAATATACATCAGGTATCAAAAGGAGGATCACAATAGCCTTTGTGATCTGCTACTGCCAGAGTGTGCGGGTCCAATAGGACTTGTACCACCACCACCACTTGAAGGACCAGGATCTTTGGCATCTCTACGTGGGGGCTATGTCACCCCCTCACTCACTGTTCATGTATGCTTCTGCCCAAATTTCGATGTGGAATAACTAACTCTACACTCAGCAAGAACTGCATCATGATATTGGCCTCTGTAAAACTTTTCCTCTCAGCTAGCCCGCATAACCTCTCTCATGTAGTCTTCCACTGAGGTGCCATTAGCCACTCTCTGTAAGGTCTTTGCTCTCTCCTATGCCCTCTCGACAATCTGTCGTGCACTATCTCGTTTGACTGTCAGTGTACCATCCTATGTCTGTACACCGGCCAACTATCCCTACACCTGTGCTAAATCCTGACCATGAGCCTACACCTGAGCTTGCATCTGAGTCTGGGTCTGAATAAGAAAACCCTAAGCCCATACCAACTACCCCCGCAATGTCTAAACCTGTGCTTGGAGACCTATTATCTATCTCTAGTGATCCACTACTGGCGCTGTCACTCCTCACCTCTTGCGAGGCCTACTAGATGATGGAGCACTACCAATGGCTGGCCCTACTCCTCTATCCCATCCACTGCCACCATCACTGTCATTGCTGCTACTACTGTCCTCACCACCACTCTCTATACTATTGTCCACTGAAATACCACCCTCATCCTCTGCCACATCCTCCTCTATAGGTAGTGGTGCTGGCTCATCGGGGATAGTAATGCAAGGATGGGGAACCAAGGCCAGGAATGTTGCGTACTCCTCTGTCATAGCTGCCTCTGAAATATCTCTATGCATATCCCAAGGTGATGGTTGCAATGTCCTGTATCCCTCTACTACAACATCATATGATAGACTGGGACCCCAATCAGGAATATGCATCCGTTGCCTCGCATAATGGTCTACTCTGTGTGGCATACACTGAATAATGTTGTACTATCTATATAATTGGTGAAGCAAAAATCTCTCTAAGACAAATGGTGTCTGACCGATGAGATACATGGAATCACAAAGAAATCCCAACACTGCATCATCCTCATCCCACTGCTCACAGTCAAGGTACGGACGCCAAGTAACTGTCTCTGTGTCATCAAAAACCCGCGTCCAATGCTCTAACTTTCCCATTCGGGCTTGTGTAAACTGATGTCTGTATCTGAACACATAAGGTCTGTCGGATGGTCTATCTACCAATGGAAATGGTCGAGCAATAGCAAAATGCTCCCATCCCCACACTTGTAACAGTGTCATTCCTGCAGATAAACTACGTGCACCTAGGTACACAACTGAATGGAGATCATGATATAGATGCACTAGTATGCACATCCCCCACACATATCTGGTACCATGTACCAGCATGCTCTCTAGTGTCCTACCCCAACCCACAAGGAATCCCTTTGACCTACGATAAGGGAAAAAGAAACCTCCAATAAACCTAGCTAGCACTGTTGGTAGTGTCGCATAAGAATCAGCAATCCTCCACCATCGAACGCTCAGACCCTCAATGTCCTGATCCTGAAATACTCTACTGAGAGCATCTCTGCTGTTGGTCCCATGGGAATCATATGTAACAATCTCCCCCATGAACGGAATGCATAAAATACGCCACACATCCTTAGGTGTGACTGTCATCTCACTAGTGAGTACAGGTGAAAGGTGTTGTGGTCACTATGCCACCTCTCCACCTAAGCAGTCAACAGACCCTAATTAATCCTAATCTGGGGCATATCAAGTAAACTGGTCAGGCCGCATTGGCCTATAACCTGAAGCTCATCTAGTGTCAGATGAGGAATCAAATCTTTGGACAATGGAAACCTCTCTCACATCTGGAGAGTACCCAAATCCTCCTATCATCATAATGAACAATCCACAATCAGTGAACTATGTCAAGCAATCAAAAGTCATTCTACTATCAAGTCTACTCCAAAATTTTGGGTATGAATTTTCAATCAAAATTCATGGGCGATCATCAACAAACCTCACCTATCATGAGGTTCATCAAACAATATCTAATCTCATCTATCATGAGATTTATCAGATATTGAATCATTTCCTCGCCTATCATGAGGATCATCACAAATAGGAATTCTTCTCCCCTATCATGAGAGAATATCTTATTTAAATCATCAAATTTCAACATCAAGAATTTGGATTGTCGATCATACCAATCTGAAGACTAGACATGATCAAAATTGACAAAATCAAAGTTTAAAAATTCAAAAAAAATAATTCTGACATGGAAGTGCTAAAACACGCTCCCAAAGCGCTACAACCCAAAAGCACTATTTTATTAGTCCAAAGTGCTAAATCAGGCACCCAAAGCTCTAAAACTTTGAAGCGCTAAAAGTCCCTAAGCGCTACATTTCTGCATCTAAGCGCTACAGCAGTACGTCAAAGCATCGCTTTACCAGAAGTGCTAGAACAGACCATGAAAGTGCTAATCAACCAAATCAAAGTGCTAGAAGTCTCTGAGTGCTAAAATTTGGCATCATAGTGCTAAATTTTAAATCCTAAGTGCTATATCACTGAAAGCGCTACATTATCCTATGGAAGTGCTAGAGTTTTTAATGCAAGCGCTAAAACTCAAAGTGCTAATCTACCTACTAGAAGCGCTACACCGAAGTGTAAGTGCTATAGCACGGATTGAAAGCACTAAAACAACATAAAAATGTCTAACTAGCTAAACAGCATTAAAAACAAAAATTTGCGAATTACGAGGAGATTAAGGGGTACATACCGGAGGTCCATACGCGGTCGACCCTCGGTGATGTCGAATGCGCTCGAATCAATGAGTGTGGTAGGGGATAGGAATCCTGCTCCAGCTAGCTCAAATGTCTTTATCACAAATATTTTTTAACTCAAATAGTACAAATGATTTGGAAATTAACCTTTTGGACTATTTATAAATTTTGAAAAGGTATTGTTGGTGGGTTTTATTTTTTGATTAATTTTATCCATGAAATTAATTAAAATTCATTTGCAGGCAGCATTTCTTCATTATTTGTCTGGAGATAAATTATTTTATTATCATAGCATCATCAAATCATTAAAAAATCATCACATCATTAATTTATCTCCCGAGGGGGCATATTATCTATCATCATCTAAAAATCAATGTCTGGGGCATGTCTAGGGCATACAATTTTTTTTTGTGATATCATCAATCTTGGCAGTAGCAGCAAAAATATTCTTCGAACCAATGCGTAAATACATCACTTCAAAGAGGGCCAAATGTATTCACCTTAAATTGGTCTGGAGCATCTGATTAATTAAATACACATTATTTGATTAATTATTCTAATTTCCTCTACTGTTTGAATAAATAGAAATATTTATTTATATAGTTCACATTTAAATTCATCTTAATTAAAGAAAAAAAATTAAATACTTTGTTCGATTTAATTATCAAATCCCTATTTCATTCTATCACATCAATCTTAAATTAATTAAATAAAGATCAAACGCTTTATTGATTAATTGCCATATTCTTCTATTTTAATAAACAACTATCCTATAGTTCGTTTTATTAAATTATTTATCTCCCTTTTTCTAATTTAAATAAATCAAAATATTTGAATTAAAGCACAAGGAATATTCCATCTATATTCTCTCAAAAATGAATTAGATATCCTATGTCTAAACTATGTCAAAAATATGTCACAATTAATGCTTTGAAACTTCACGGGAAGTTTTGGAGACAAATTGGAGACAAATTCCAAAATCTTCTCTCAATCCTCTTCCATCAATTTTTCCTCTTCTCTTGCCTGGTGTTTTCATGGGTAGAGACAATCTCCAAAATTCTCTCAATCTCCTCCATCTCTCACCATTCAATCCTCTAGATTGAATACAAGCCTTTCAATGCCTTCCCTGTGCATTTCTACAGCTAAGAAATCTATAAATAAAGCCTCATTGAACAAAGAAAAGGATCTAGATAATCAAGTTTATGCACTCTTACTCTGCAGGAATTCAATGACTCAAGAATCAAGCATTCAAGCATCCAATATCCAGCAATCAAGCTTCAATATCATGGTTGCCTCTTGTAGCTGCAATTATCTATTTCATGTCAATTCATGCTAGTTTAATTCATTTATCATCTAGTACTATCATATTTAGCTCCATATCACTGCATTAGCGTCCATCTCGTTCTTTGAATTGTCATTTTAACAATCATATTGTCCTCAAGATCTGAGAGTAATAATGGTTTAATAAATCTTTGAGGATAGAGAAAAATATGACGCTTTCAATTGATTACTGCTTTGATTTAGTTCAATTTGAGTTATCTTTGATATAATGTCTTATTAAGAAGTGTATTAATATTATTTACCTCATTTCACACTTACAAAAATTGTTGATGAATTCAAACTTGGAAAGGTTGGTTGTTGGTGAGGTCATATAAAGTGCTTTAGATTCTCACTACAGGTTACTAAACAAATTTTGCAGAAGCTTAAATAAATCATGGATGAATATACTACAGTTTCACATGAAGCATTGAGCACCTTAATGGCTCTTGGTCTACTCCAAGATAAACATAGAAAAATGGATGATGTGGATGTTAGTGCTTTGGTGGCGGATTTCAAGAAAACGGTTAAAGGGACTATTGAGTCATCTTCACTTAACACTGAGCACTTATGGAAATTAAGTGAATTACACCTGGTGTCATCTCAGGAAATGGATCTCATGAAGGCTTGCGAGTGTCACATGGAAGAAGCCAAAGATTTGCATTTGATGTGGAAGGTAAGGATGATTAATGTAATAATTCCTCAACATAAGAACCTGATGCATATCCTTAAGGCTTTCTAGGTGTGGTGAAAGAAACCTTTGATGATCTTGAAGGGTGGAAATGAAATGACATTGTCATGACGACTTGGCTTCTCTTTATTTATTTTAAGTGTATTTTATTTAATTGGCTATGAAATTGATGGGGTTGTTACATACCTTCATATATATAGACGTATCTATTTTCATATGCTCTCTCTAGCCATCTTGAAAGCATTTTTCTTATTTACTATTAATGAATGAAATTGCTATCTTGTCTATGTGCATTTTGGTGGAGTAAATTAGAGTTTTTAAATATTTCTATCTGAGAATATCTTGTGCATGTCTTATCTATGTATGAGTGATGCAGTTCTTATAAAAGATTTCATTTCTTGCATGGTATTGAGCATATGTTTTCCTCTGATGATTAATTAGTCTTTGTGCTAATACTTATTTTTTGATAAACTTGCACCTGATATTTAAATTTTTTTGGATGTTGGGTATACCTTTCTTCTTTTTGGTTAAAATCATATCCGATGTTCTATCTTAGTGTTTACATTCATTAAAAAAAGTTGTGAGGGAGTTGTACCTCGATAAAATTTAGAGAAAAATCACAACCCATTGTGATCTTTTCAAATTTGTTAACATTATTCATCTAGTGCTAAATCTAGGTTCCAAGTCGCAGTTTTAATACTTTAGTTGGTGAGCCCTTTTTATTCACAAATAGATTTTTGGCGACTCTATTGGGGATTTGAATTGTAATTTTCGGTTTCCTTGTCTAGGAATATTTCATAGGTCAACTAATTAATCTTGGAGTTCCATAGATTTACTAGAGGGGAGAGAAGTAGGGGAATTATGACTCTACTTTCAAATCTGTACAAAAAAGTAATTTATCCTATATTATTCCTTCTAGGTGAAGGTTTGGGGCTAGAAGTAGACCCACCTCACCTACTAGAACACATGCCAATCACTCTATCTCTCAGGCACTTGTTTCACATAGGAATTTTCTACCAATTGTAATCAATTTTCCTTTCAACATGGATAATCTGCAACCTATTCTTTGGGGTGCTACTATTGGTACTTTGCAGTTAGGAAATAATTTTCATGATTTAGCCAAAGGGTCTCATAAGAATTTTCCCAAATTAAGGGGAGATGGAAACATCTCACAAGAAAAAAAAAAATGATTTTTTTTTGTTGCATTTGGTGGTCTTTCAGTAGAATAAGATGTTTCCATTAGGTTTTTCGTGGAATCTTTAGTTGATGGATCAACACAATGGTTTTACCAATTGCCTCATGGATGTATCACCAATCATGCCAATATGTGTATCAAGTTTGAGGCTATATTCAAAAGTGTAGATGATGACGTAACCTTGATAGCACAAATCACTCATATGAAAAAGGAAGCGAATGAACCTATGAGGTCGAACTTTGTAGTTAATTTTAATTGGATAATAAATTGAATTTAGGAAACTAAAAAGAATTTTGTTGAAATGCAAAAAAAAATATTCATTAATGTGTAGCATCTTGACATGTGTCTTCTCTTGAAGAGACAACCATTGAATACTATCGAAGCCATGCAAGAACTAGTCGTGGATTTAGAAGATGATTTTATTTCAGTTGGGAAATGGAAGAAAGAAGTGCATGCGAGAAAATAAATTCCTACTAACTATTTTGATCCTATGATTCGAAGGTTGGATAATTAAATAATTACCCTCAAAAAGAAGATGCCAAAGAGCAACCATCTTTATCAAGATATACCTAGGAAGCCCACATTTCAACTAGGGAATAAAGCGCTTCCCCTGCCCCCAACCCAACAGAGGTTGGAAAATGAGCCTCCTCCTCTAGAGAAAAAAATATGTATTTGTGTCTTTCACCTCACATCTTACCATGATGGTGCAGACTTCCCTGAAATGAATAAGTTTATGTAGTTGACTACTACTAAAGAATTCATAGAAGAGGTTGTAGACAACATCACATTATTTAATCATTATGGTGAATCTACAAATGGATTCTTAGAATACAAACCCGATGAGGATAAAGGAGGATATGTGTATATCACCTTGGATGATGCTACCTATGTTGCCATCACTCAAAGCCAACAAAATACAATAAAAAAGGTACTCATAATTCCCCTAAAGTGTTACTTGCAAAGGCTAGTGCTACCTCAAAAAGTAAAAATTACTTCACAAAGTGTGGTTACCAGTTCCTCAAGAACCCTATTGTATCATCCCCCAATGGTGAAAATGGGACTTTCGATATTATAAAATTTTGTAAATCTACTAAAATCAAAGTTTCTCAAGCTGAATATTTGAAAATGAATCCTATGAAACTTGATAGGTTGATTGAATATGTTAGGCAAACATAGTCATAATTGCATCCAAGTCTAGATGAAGCAATAGTTAATTATCAAGACTCAGCTACTAATGTTGCATGCAGTAGTAAATCATCCTCTTCATTAGCCTTTGATGCAAAACCATGCCCATTCTACATATCATTGTTCATAAATGGATTTCAAGTTAGTAATTGCATTATACACTCAGGTGCTTCTGATAATGTTATGTCTGCACAAATTGCTAAACCTTTGGGATTAGAGATGACGAAAACCTTTGGAAAATATTATTCGATGGATTCCAAGCAGGTTCTATTGTGCCTATAGAAAACACACCTCATTCTAAATGGGGACCCTCTCTTTAAGCCTTCACCAGGTCACCTTTTTCCTTTGCATCATTTTATGTGCCCCTATTTTTTAGCATCAAAATGCTCATGAACCCTAAATTCATTATCTTCAATTGACCAATTTTACTATCCAAAATTTCTTAAGTTATTGGACTTTCCAATCTTCCCTTAGAAGTTTTCCTTTGTCTTTCAAGACCAACGTCCTTCGCCTTTTGAAGGTCCATGGCTGTGAGATGCCCTTCATGGGTTCCTATCTTGCATTCGTTACCCCAACCATGGCCGACCCAGGACATCTTCCCACATGGTACATCTCGTGTCCTTCATCGTCATTCCTTTCGCAACCTCAGCGAAAATCTCTTGAATTTCATCTACCCTACAAACCTTGTTGTTCCCGTCACTGCCACATCGAATTCCACACCAAAAAACCTCAACTTCTCCCATACGTATCATAAATGTGGGTCATAAATGCACTAAATCCTATAAATAGGACTTCCAACCTACCATTTTCAATTTTCCAATTGGAAATTTGTAAATTCTTTGGACTATTGTCACCGCCTCTAAGTCTGCAGATCTTCTAGATAATCATCGCTTGGCCTTCATCAAATTCTTCAGAATTTCTAGGTGAGTCCATCGCTTCCCTCATACCTACATGTATTTTGAGTTAAGGTTTAAAAATTATTAAAATATTAAGGGAAAACTCTAAAAATTTGTAAACTTCTCTTGGATTCCACAAAAACTCATTTAAGCAAACCTTGAAAATCTTGTTAAAATTGGCCTCCAGGGCCTTTGTAAAAATTTGCACCTTCATGACTATTCTTCACTAGGGCCATGAGCCCTTTCTAGCCCACACCCTCCTCGTCACCATCGAGACAATGAATTTCATGCACTTCAACAAAAATCCTCCATTTGGCCATCGATCTGGATGGTTCTACTCATGTAGGCCACCATGTGCGAGAAGCCTTCACCCTACCATCATTCCAACAATGGCTATTTGATTCCACCCTCCCACATTACAAGTCTCGCCTAGACTTTTGTGGCCGAGAAAACATTTGCAAACCTAGGTCTCCTTTGCAAGATATTATCCATGGACCTCTCTCTACCTTGTTGTGCCATTTCAATCGCTATCCTAAAAATGGTGCAGTCTCTCCATTTCCCCACCCTAAGGAACACTCTATCATATTTTATGTCTGGTCCATAAAAGAAAAAATGATAAATTATAAACCATTTTATAGGCTAGCCTTTGAGGGCCTCCATGTGCATGTCGTCATCCCATCATCATCATTTCCCAAATGGACACAAAGATTCATCCTCCTATAGTGTGGTTCTTGACTTGAATGCCTCCTTCAAACCTTTGATGTAGAAAAATGGCTAAGTCCTTACATGTTGTGGGTTGATCTTTGCGGCCCACCATTTGAAGCCTATCATTATCTAACTATCATTTTGTAAACAACTGTGCCCTGTCATCCTTCCATGGAGTGAAACCCACACCCTCCATCATTTGGCCCCTTTAACCCAAAGTGATCAACGATAAACTCTTTTGTGGGTTTGACAATGTGGACCGCCATGTGTGAGCCACCATCCCATGGCCACAATCCTTGAACATCCAATGCCTAGAGGCTTGGTGCAGCTCTCATCTCTTAGCATTCCTGATGGCCAAACTTAACAAGAAACATAACCCAAAGTGTTTGTGGCACTTGCAAGCCCCGCATGGTAGAATTCCATCTATGTGTTTTTGCCTCCTGGATTCCATTTCTCAACGATGGAGCACAAAAGATCCTTGGTACCTTATGCCTTTGCATGCCTCAATCTTTCATGATAAAAATAGATAACTGACTATCTTTGAGGGGATTCAAACTAATTTATGCACATGCCATATACCTTCAGGCATTGACTAATCATCAAACATCAAATACTATAATTTGGGTGTGGGTGGCCGTTTGTGCACCATTGTGTCCCCAGCGCCATCCTATTTCCAAGTCACCCTAAACAACCTTCAGCCTAGGGAAACCCACATCACTAGGCCCACATCCCCCTAATTGGTTTGAATGGGCATCAAAAGATGAATTTTAGTAAATGTTGTGAGCTTTTAATGATATATTGATGGATCTGACCCCCATTTTGCAGCATTTAGCTAATGCTTCCTGATTATTTGTGAATGTTCTTACTACCTTATTTTGTGGAGAATTTATGGAACCTGTTGCAAGACCATCAAGAGCATCCATAGAGAAAGAGAAAGGAAAGAAACCTGCTAAAGTGCCCTAGGAAAAACAAGACAAAAGTCAAATGAAGTACTAGTTCCATGGGGTTGAGATCAATTTCAAGGTCACCTCAGACTGGGGCACCATATCTGACACTAACCTAGGACATGTTAATATGTATGAATTTAGGCATAGGGTAAATGTCATCCTGAAGACAAAGAATGCCTTGAAAATCAGGAAAAGTGGTCTTGCCAAGGTGGTCAGCTTCCCTCCTACACTTGTAACTTCGAAGTTGGTGATGCAATGCTGAGAATGTTACCACAATAAAAAAAAGATCATAGACCATGAGGGAAGGGTGCTGGAAAACCTATCTACTAGATCCATAGGTCAGGCCTTCCATATCCCCACATTTGACAAAATGGAAGAAACCAAGAAGGAAGATGCTGAAAATATGTGGAAAAGAGACCCCCTTTCATGCAAGAAATTGATCAACCAACATTCATTGAAGGACAAGAGAGGTAGAGCAACTAATGTACCTCAAGAGATTTTGAGAAGTGACTTTAATAAGGAGTACCATGAGTTGGATACTCTACTTAGTAGAGTAATAGCCCTCCCCACTCCTGTCTATTTCCAAGAATGGATGTTTTATTTTATTGAAGAAATCATCCAGGGTAAGACCAACTTTCACTGGGCCAAAATTATTAGGGACAACATCCATAGCCAGTTGATGATCACGAAGAAGAATTCCCAATTTTGCATGACCTCATACTTGGTGTATATGCTTGCCGAAACATTCCCCTACAAAGGTCTCACTATTGCACACAATCTGGATCCTAGTCAAGACCTTAAGGTGTATGATAGATACCCTCAATTACAATACAAGAATCTCAAGAAGGATTATATGAGGTGAATAATGCCTTCATTGGGAATATTCTTAGGCTTCTCAGAGGTGACTTCGAAAGAAGGGTTACACACAACGCTAGGGAATTTATCCAAAAGTTTGGGTACTTCTTCAGACAATTCCTGAAATTTACATACATCAGAACAAAAGGTTTCTCTAACAAACCCTACAAGTTGCCACACTACCCTAGCAACCAAATAATTCTACTAGAGATCGCAAGGCAACTACAAAATTCTCATGCTTTGCTAAGCAACAAGCATAGAGTGGTAATTCCATATCCTCTCACTTTCAAACAAGGAATGCATTCCTATCCCAATGCCCAATGAGCAGATTACTCAGAGAGGGAAATAGTGGAGTAAAATATAGAGCTTCAAACACCTCAACTGAGGATGGATCCTTATGGAAAATTGAAAAATTATGTTGGGAAGTAGTATGCCTATTGGTTGCACCTTGAGGACTTATGGGCCAATTTTTAGGACCAAAAAGAAGTTAAAATGAGATGATACATGCGGATGATGGCCCAATTCATAAAATTAATCAATTTGTTTCTAGTGGCCGATCAGGTGGTTGAGGAGGATGATACAATCCTTGATCCAATATTTGATGATGTGGCCAATTTTACACTACCACTGGTAGACTAGAATGAGGGAGAGGTTAATGACCTTGATGTTGTTACGCAACAAGTCATAGATAGGACTAGGCAATGTGTAGATGCCCAGGTTGCATGGCTCAAGGTATAAAGTGTAGCATTGACATATGACGAGCTTCAAGATGAGCTAAAAAGTTAAACTGATAGTGGAGCAGTTTCCACCTTTATAGAAGAAGCACCAAAATCTCCTCCAACCACAATTTTGTAAGAAAGGAAGGATGTGCCAAAGCACCATCCCAAGAATAAGGTCTATTCATGAAAGGCCACGGAGGAAGAACCTTCCAAGAAAGAAAAGAAGACAGAGGGATTTGCTAATGAAATGCTAAATATTGTGGAAGACCCTCAACATGAGGGAGAGGAAGAAGAAATTGAGAATCCATGTTCACCACTAATCATATCCACTCCTATCATTTCCATTTCCATTGCTTTCATGGGATAGCACCACATGCCACTTCATAGGCATTGCATGTTTCATCTTCGCCTGCTATGGACATCTCAATACACCTCTCGACTACTCCACCAATTTCTCCCATGGTATTCCTTGATTCTTCCTCAACCATGAAATCCCTGCTGCTGACTTCATCGCTACCTCCTCTGCTTCCTATCCTCTCCACTTTAATGCCCATGATTATCGCTACTATTCCCAATCTCACCCTGTTGGAACTATTTATAAAATACATGCAGGGTGTGCCTTCCGAGATCTCGTGGGTATTCATGAAACCTACTATCCAGGTACTAATGGCTCATATTTTTGTTGGAATTCTTGTTCCTCTTCCACCTCCAATAGTGCCACCAATGATGGAAACCACAATGAGAACATACAAAGAAATGGATAAATGCTAGAAAGAAACTAGCAACAACATAATGATGAACCACAAAGACCCCTCCTTTGAACATCCATAGGGTGGGGAAAATATTAATCTAGATAAAGTGGTGACTCATGATGAGGAGTCACAATCTTCAGAGGAATATGTTGAAGCTATTAGGGTGAAATACATAATTGAAACCTTAGACCAAGAACTAGAAGAGGAGCTATCTCAATAGCTCAAGGATATAGGTTAACAGGTTGAATTGGAGAGGCCTCCCTCTAAAAGAAAGGAATATACTAAAATGAATGTAGAGATACTCCAGGAGCCTTCATAGATTGGCCAAGATAAGGTCCATATTCAAGAAGAATAAAGGCATTTTTAAGAGAAGGGAGAAGAGCAAGAAATATAGAAAGAAGAAGACAAGCTAGAAGATGCACCTTAGAAGAGTCTTGAGTCAGAGCACTGTGACCTTGAACAAGAGAAATAAAGAATCCCTAAAGAAGAAGATGTAGCTAGAGAAAACATACCCACTGCTGAAGTAGATAAAGAGAAGGCTATATTCAAATTGAGGATTTTCATGAGAAAGATAAAACAGACCGAGAAGCCTCAAATCATGAAGAAAAAAAACTCTAAGAGGAGGAAGGTGATCGAGAATCACAAAAAGGGGAAGCTCAGATACCTGATTTGTTAGAGAGGAAATTAGAGAAGAAGACCCCTACTACCATGGATCCTAGGACTAGACTTGAGGCCATATTGGCTCGAGCACAAATAAGGAAAAAAAAAGAAAAGAAGTTGAAATTTTGGTCTCACATTACAGTTGATGCTTTAGGATTGAGTAAAGTATAGGTCACCACCCTAGTAACAAACAAATATGAAGGGGTCTATTACACTATTTCAATCATCAACTCGGGTACTGTTATGAGAGAGCAAAAAATTGATGAATTCTAGGGATCTATAGACATAATAGTTGAACAAATGAACAAGATCAATCCTCTATGGATAAACTAAAGGCACAAGTGGAGGAACTCAACACTTACATCCAACAATGGATGTCCCTAGAAGAGGAAGACCCAAATATATCCTTCACACCCTTACTCCTTTCTCAAAAAGAGCTCACCCGAATGAAAAATATCAAGAATTTGACTAAGGCTATTGCTAGTTGGTTTAGATGGGTTCTCTATAGCGGTGATATGGGTATAAGACACTTTCTTCGAATTATCAATAAGTTTCGTGAGGTGAAAAAATAGCTAGAGGGCACAAAGAGAATTTAAAATCGCTTCACTGAGTTGTATATGATTACCTATCCTAAGATCGAAGCTATTCTCAAGTTGTCTGGAAAGACATACGAAAAGGAGTTGGCCCTTGTAAAGGGAAATCACTAGTTAATAGAAATGTGGAAGATGGGCCAGGACCATAGAGGAGATGTCTTGGAAAGAGTGTTGCATGAGGTCAAGCTTGTCCTCAAATGGGCCAAAGAGCATAGGGTAGATGTCAAAGATTACCTCAAGTTGATAACTAATTATGAGATGCCAACCCTTGAACTCAATCTAGATAAGATCAGGCTAAACTTTAATAGGAAAATGGAGCAGGGAGTAGTAGATTCGCTCACACTGGACTTCATGGATTTTTCTGGTAGGGCCTTCATCCATTCCAAGAAAATGGTCAAGTACATTCCCAAATGTACCAAGAACTGGGAGCATATCACAAGAAGATCAAAGAAGTTATCCTTCCAAGTGCTCCAATTTGATATAATGGAATTAGGCAAGCTTCAAGCCTTGATTGGGAAATTCGTGGAATACGCCACCCAACAAAAGAATGAAGGGAAGCCTATAATTGATGATGATTTTTTAATAATGTAGCTGAAAAGAAGGGAAATCCACTAGAAGACAAATTTCTATAGCTACAGTACCAAAGTAGTCACTACATGACAAAACAATAATAAGAAAAATTTGTATTTTAAATTCCTATATATTTGGGGGTATGTGAAACCCTAATGAATTTTGGAGACATAATGAAATTAAATCTTGGCCATTCATTTTGATTTTTGAAAACTATAAATATGGGTCCCTTCTCTCATTTTCACAATGAAAGTTGAGTTGTTGTAAAGGCATGTTGCTAAAATTTTAATAAAATCTCATCATTTTTGGTGGATTCTTGAGTTTCTCTCATGTTGCATGATTCTTCTCCTCATCTTTGATAGGCTTAATTACTTACGCTTTGTTGTTTTAGTATTTTTAAGTAGTTTTAGTAGTTTACTTCATGCTATCCTTTGATTCTAAATTTTTTTATTGTGTTGATGATTTCCATGGTCATTCTTTTTCCTGGTTATTGATGATAAACAAGAGTGTAAATCTAGTCTAAACATTAACTCTTTGTTCCACTTAAATCTCATTTTTTATTCATTCTTTATGGTAAATGAATAGTTTAAAATCTACAGACCTTAGAAGATAGCACTAGTTGTGTGTATTGGTTAAGTGTAACTCAGTTATGGGAAGGTTGTCCACTGTAGCATCCTCCATTATCACTATTCATTAGTAGTTGTAGGTTTAGGAACTCTTACCTCCCTTTTCCCTTTTGAATTTTCTTTAAGATGATAGTTAAAATAAGATTCTAGTATCATCCCAAAGATAAATTTGATGTTGAAAGTGGAGTTTCATATTGTTGTTCTGAATCTACAAGAAGTGCATTTCGTTTCAAGAATTTTATGAACTCCATTTGAGGATCTAATTCCCCCTAGCTTAGTGAACCATAAATTCCCTTTGAGATTACTAGTTAGAAAATCACATCCATCAATTGAGTTGTTTTTGTAAGTCATGACCTAACACTTGAGAGACCTCGGGATAATTTTATGCAACTTGTTGGAGGAAGTTATCTTTCAAGAGAGGTAGTGCACTTGTGTGCTTCCTATGTTGAGAAAGTGAAAAAATACCCATCAATAGAACCGGCGCTAGAAGGAGGGCCTTTCTCTTGCTAAGATGGATTTAATTGGTTCCTTCTCCCCTGAAAGATTCCATAGAGTGCTAAGATCTACACCAAACAAAGGGGAGTTCCAAGAGCTGCCACCCCTTACCAAGGCTAAGAGAACTAAAAGAGAGGAAGCATCCACATCTAGCTCTTCCAACCTACCCACTTTGCCTCCATCTTCATTTTCTCCCTTCATCCCTTCACCTCCACTTTCTCCTTCACCCTTTGTAGCTCCTCCCTCTTCCAAGCCTCCCCAAACTACCTTCCAGACCTCCATCTCCCACAATCAAGGTGCCACCTTACATATCAATGCACCTCACTTCCAAGGTGATGTCTGAGTAGCCACTGCCCCTTTGTAGTCTCAAATCACCCTAGCATAGCTGCCTCAATCTTCACCTCCTATGGCATGGCTAAGTAACAAACCCTCACCTCTATCCTTCAACACCTATCATGACATACCCAATAATCCAGAAGGTTTTTTCTCTAAGTTCAATCCTTGGGATCCATAGAGGATAGCAGAAGAAAATATTAAGATCTTTCAAACGACATTGAAAGATATGAAAATAGATTAGGAATACGTGGCTTGCAGGATATTTCTGTAGACACATAAAAATGGCCTAGACCCGCATTTACCACATTTTTCTATATCATGCTTCATCTCAACATAATTAAAATATTTAATTATGTCCTATAGTCCAATATCAACTATTAATTAGATAAATTCTTAATTATTTAATTAGTTCACATATTTTATTCCTCCTGGCTATTTAAATAAATAAATTACATTTATTATTTAAATACGTCGCTAATTGCTTATGTAACTCTATAATTAAATAAATTCCTAAATTTATTTAATTATTACTTCCTCATGATAATTAAATAAATAGATCTTATTTATTTATTTAATACGTCATTAATTCTTTATGTTTGCTCATAATTAAATAAATTGTTATTATTTATTTAATTATTATCCTCTCCAAATTTCTTTCTAATTTTAAATAAAATCATTTATTTAAAATTACCCACTTTCTAATTTTCCTCCACAATTGAATAATTTTAATTATTAAATTGTCTTATTGATTTTCTTTCTAAATTTAAATAAAAGCATTTTATTTAAATTGGCAACTTCCCTCTTTCCAAGTAAATAATTTTAAATTATTATTGTTTACTGTTACATGAATTCACCATTTTGGAATGAATTTAAAATATTAATCTCAAAATAACATTTCTCTCCACAAAGTAAGTTGTTTCTAAAATCTCATCTTCTTATCTTTTGATTTTTGCTAATTTCATCTCAATGTCACGTTTATTCTCCATCATTGATTTAATTTCCTAAATTAAATCTTTTCCACACATTTGGGGATTGTTGCCCTAACCCTAATTAAGAGTTGTCACTTTGAATCTTAACCATTGATTCTAGGGAATTTCTCAATCTCTCATCTTATCCGTCCGTTCAAGATTGTATTTTCTATAAAATGACAATCTTGTTCTCATTTTCAGGTCTATTATTATTATTTTGAATTTCTTAATATTTTTGGATTCCTTGTTTCATTTATTATTCTCTTGCATTCTAGCAACTAAGTTTTGAATACTTGCATTTAGAATTCATTTTCTATTTGCATAGAGTTTTTAAAGAAATCCTTCAAAGTTTTGCTTAGGACTAGACATTTTAGAGTTTTTCTCACACACAATCTAAGGGCACTCTTCATCATAGCAAGCCAAGGAGGTGCAATGGAAATCAACCATCAAGGAGAGAAATGGGTGAGACTATTCTAGTTTCACTCTTTTTCTCATTATTTCTCCTTTGCATTCGATTGTTTGAGGATTTTATTAATATGCATGTGTTACTAACCTAGTTATACCTTACAAGAAAATATCCATCATTACATTGGTGAAGCCGACCCATTAACACATTTTTGCAAGTTCTCGTATGGCTTCTGGTTTTATTTTTGTAGGTACAGATACAAAACGATGCAACTTCCGGGTTGTGTGACGTAAACATTCTATTTCACATCATATGATTTATCTAGCAACACATTCGATCTATCACAATGCATTTGACCCTTAGAGAGTCGCAACTAACATAGGTGCAATGCATTTGATGGAACCCAAACCACAAATGCAATAATGAGCCGCATCTTCTATTTTGCACTGCAAATGATTGGTTATTCTCATTCTTAAATTGTTGTCTAGATCCGATGTGACCGCGACCAGTGATTTTATTGATGTATGGGAATTAAAATGAACCAATCCTAGGATAGACACTTAAATCTAGAATTTATCAATCCTAGGATAGTCACCAAACTTTTTTTTATGTTGGATAAAAGGAATCCAATGCTTGTTGTGAACCAACATCTTCACTTAGTGTAGAAAATCATCATTTGGATTTAAAACTAAACCATTTATTTGTTGTGCTTGTTGGGTAATACATATATGCTCTCCCCTTTACTTGGTGATAAAAAAACAAGACTTACCTATTTCATCTTTATGCATGTTATGTTTTATTAAATCCTTTAGAAGGCCCGTCGTAGTGGGAAAAAGTACTCACCCTACAGGAACAACCTAAGTGGGAACAACCAAACCCAAGTTTTCCAACCCACTATAATCAAAAGTGAATTTTGGGGAAACCCATATTCAACGGAAGTGAGAAAGATAACCATCCCCAAAATATTTGGTCTAAAGATTAGGAGGTCTCCTAAGGGAGTTTATCTATTACCACACCGAATGAAAACCTTTACTACAAAGCATAGTGTAGAAAGTCATTTGTGTCAATATCCAAACATCATTTCAATCATAGTGCAAGGGGAGGGAAGAATCTACCCCCAAGACACTCACCATATAATCGCCATGGATTGTTTTCTCAAGGGATCGAGAAATCTAACCTTGAGTATGCACCTGGAAAAGACAAAAACATGGGCACCATCTAGTGGGTGACACAACTGTGTGAGTCGAATTGATTTTAAGCTGTGGGTTGTGACTGCTATGATGACCCTTTGACGTTTAAGAGTGAGTCTTCTTGAAGTGTCTTCTTGTTCAAATACCACTGAAAATAAAAAAGGGTCATGCTCGATCCTTGAACATACACTCAATGTTTTAGATTCTATGTCTTGCCTAAATTAACAAACTCAACAAATTAACATCAAACTTTCCTAAATCTAAAACAAACTGTTCAAACTATTGAAATTTATTCTGAGTAGTAATTGCTCTATTGAGTCGCAATCGTCCTGTCAAACCGCAATTGCTCATTTATGAGTCGCAATCACTCTATTGAGCCACATTCGTAATACTACACTGCAATTTCCTATTACCAAGTCGCATATGCTCTACCGAGCCACAATATCCAGTTGAAACGCCACAATTTCTATCATTCAACACATTTTCCTTACTAAACACTGCAATTGTTGTCACACTGTATTTGCAATCCTAAATGTTGCATTTTCCATTTTGCACAATACCTGCTAAAACCTACAATGCATCTACCATATTGCAATGCATTTCCTAGAATCTAAGACGCATCTAACTTCTCTACAACACATTTCCCTTCCTACACCACACCTGAAACCTTAAGCGATGCATTTTCCTATTTTTTGGAAAAACTTTATTCCTGTCAAAACCCGAGGCCAAACATTTGCAACCAAAATTTCTTGGCATCTTTTTCTAGTAGCCTCTATCCAAAACAAGGAAAACAACTTGTCCAACTCATCCATCTTTGCATCTTTACTTTTCATTTAGCTTGCAATCTACTATATCCTCATCTTCATAGGCAAATTCTTAGGTCCAACAATTTACACCTTTCAGATAGGCAAACCTTCCTTCCTTTGTCAAACCATTGTCTCAAAAATACATTGTCATTGGACCAAGTCAAAAAAATAAATCAATCCTAAGTCATTGTCCTTTGGTGAGCTACTTCTAGCTCATAAGTCTAGTGTGGAAATATCACCTTGTCATTTTATCATCTTGTCCTTCAAATTAGTCCAATGACAATCCAAATCGAGACATTGGCCAAACTTTGAATGGTTATTAAACCTTTCCTAAAAATATTTTGACATAAGACACTCATTTTAGTCTTCATTACCAATTTTCATTTGACATTCCTTTTTGTCCTCATTATCACTTTGCATAGTCTTAGTCTCATTCCATCCACCATCATGTATTCAAGTCACTATGACATGCTTTCTAGTCAAATTGAATGCCAATTCAGTAGTAATGGTCAAGCACAACTTGCTAGGGACTTCAAAACACTATACCTCCAATCCAAGTCTAAATTTACAACCCCTAGCCCTCCATCCATCTATCCATCTTACCAACAATCCATGATTCCTAGTCCTCTATCCATCTACTATCAAGGGTCCCCTAACACCATCCATGGCACTAAGTCACAACAAAATTCCATTAGTCATACCCACCCTAACTTTGACAAGGGAAACCAACCCTCCATTAATCCATTCCAAGTCTCCACATCATATCTTAGTCCTTCATCATATCCTAGTCCACCATTCACGTCATATCCTAGTCCTCCACCCATGGAATAATTTAGTCCTCCATCCACGACAAATCCTTTTCATGCATTCATGTCCTATTCTAGCCCATCATCCCTCAACCAGGTCCAAACCTCCATGTCATATTCTGGTCTAGCACACACCAATCCATTTCAAGACACTCCATTTGGTCATGAAAATATATCTAGTCATGGTCTCCAAAGTCCCACCTTCTTACGTACACTTGAGGATATGTGTCAAGAGTGAAGTCCAAAGCACAACATTATAACATCACCGTCATGTCAAGATCAAAGTAGTCCATTCCATGACTCCATCTTTACGTCCATTCAAGAAGTCCTCCTAAACAATCATGGTATACCAAATACACCTATCCTTGGTTAGGAGTCCATCAAAAACAATGCCACTCAAGATGAACCTATTCTTGGTCAAGACCCTATTTTTGACCATATCATTCCAAGTGAGCCCATCTTTGATCAAAGCACTACTTTTGAAAAATTCTACAACAATCCACTCCTTGACCTCTATGCCATTCACAATGAAACTCTTGAAGATGATTCCATCCAAACTTCAAGTATTGACACTCCCAACAGTGAGACACTTGACTCCATGGGACACATAGATGATCTACCACTAGAACAAGAGTCTTCTAGCATGGACATATTTGCAAATGATCAAGCTATAACTGAATTTAGCAGGTTCTATGAAAATGACCATGAAGACGGTTTCGACATAAACTTCGAAGCACCAGTAGAATCATCATAATATGATATGTCAAAAAATCAAACCAAAGATGTCAGTCAAAAATCTATCCAACATGTCAATGAAGCTACAATATCCTATGAATTAGGATCATCTATCTTTTTCAAAGAAGGATTTATTACAGATGAGAAGATTGCAAGCATTAATTTCCCCAATAATGATGGGTTAGCATCTTGCTTCCAAAGTAACAAGTATCCAATCGCTAAATTTTTTTGTCAAAACATGCATTATCAAGGCAAAGGACTATGCCTACACGAGCAAGGAATCTTGGAACCCATAAAATTTTAGGCACATTATAGACATCAAGGTCTTGGCTATCCATTAGTTGTAAAATCAAACGATGTTAGTGGTCCCTCCTTGATATTGGGGGAAACTTTATCTAATACAAATTTCAAAATGGGTATCATGAGTAGTCCTTGTCATAATATTGTGGCCAATACCCCTTCCCTCCACACCCCAAACCATCTCTCCATCATGAATAAACCTTCCATTTGGAACCAACAAAATTCTTACAAACCCAAAATCCAAAATCACATGTCCAAGGCCATGGAATAAATAAAAAATACAAGTGGACAAATAAAGCTAAAATGGATCCCAAAACAAAATGGATCAAGTCAAGAAAATAATAAATCAGGCAAAGAAAATATGCCAAAGCCAAAATTCAATCAAAATGTGGAGCCACAGCATAAGAGGACTCCCCCATATAATACATGTCCACCTCTGTCAAAATGACCATCAAGAAAGACATATGAAAATGTTGGTTCCAAACAACATCCTAACAAAACATCCAAAGTTTGGAGAATGAAAACGAGTACATCCAAACATCCAACCAACCCGTCCACATCCACCATCATCCATCATAATCCTACATCCTCCTTAAAATCCAAACATCTCACGTCACAAAGTCGTCGCATCTTGGCAACAACTCTCTATCATAAGGACTCTCATGGCACTTTATCATGATGTGTGTATTTAGATAAGGCCAACTCTAGTATCAACAAAGATGACAATGACATCAATCATGTGTATGCAAGTGTTATCATCCTGACAAGGCAACTACTTCAGAAAGGTCATTATTGGCATGCCATGGCACCAGTCTCTACATCGGCATTGTCAAAGGCTTTAGCATAGTCAGTGGTCATCTAAAGCATCAAGGCTATCCAGTAGAATTCAAAAATACAAAAAAAAATAAAAAAATAGTCCCTTGATGAAAACCTGGCAAACAAGTGTGGTGACACCAAAAAAATTAAAAAATATCAAAAATAGTAAAGAGAATTTTTTTGTCCAATAGTGAAAACTTGGCAAACAGGCACTTTGGATAAGTACCATGATGAAAACCTAGCAAACAAGCATCATGTATAGAATAAATCATCTATGTGGACCATTGCACTTGGGGGTAAGTCGTCTCATCTCCCATGCCCTTCACATGACATTTCCATCCATCCATCTACACCCTAACATTTTATGTCCATTTTCCCACCTATTTTTATCTTGACAAAGACTAAGGCACAAACACAAATCATGCTTTGGGAAAACTCTTGACATGTCTATCTTTTGGTCATACATTGGTCACAAAATATCATGTCATTATTGGCATAGCCTCATTATCCCCTATGCGACGTAGTCCTTCGAGACCATACTTTATCTTTATGACATAAGCCATCCATGTCTCCTATCTCTTACCAAAGTTGTCCATTTTCCTTTTACACCTATCACTCATCTTAGTTTCCCTTGTCAATTTTCTAAAAATCCCTCGTCATCCCATCTAGTCCTAAATAGGCCATTCCAAATGCAACAATGTGGAAAACCTAGCGCATTATCCAAAAAATTTGTCAACTTTGTCCCTGGCCCTACTGCAGACTTTAATACTCTTTTCATATCATTGTCATCTTCACGTTGTTTTGGGATGTGTCCTTCCCACGTCAAACAACGTTGTCATTGTCACTGTCACCTTTCAATTGGTATTCAACTTGACTAGCAGCAAAATCATGGTTGTCCTTGGATTCATGTGTGTCAGTATCATTCACATGCATTTGTCACAATTTTCTTAAAGCATCAAAAAGTCCTAAAAATCTGAAAAAGTCCTGAAAAAAGTCTTAAATCTAAAAAAGTCTTGAAAAAAGTCATAAAAATCTGAAAAAGTCTTGAAAAAAGTCATAAAAATTAGAAAAAGTCCTGAAAAAGACCTAAAAATTGAAAAATGTCCTAAATAAAATACAAAAACATCCAAATCAATGTAAAAATCCCAAAAATAGAGTCAAATTCAATCTCTATCTGGTCAGTTTAGTCAATTACGTCAGTCAATCCTTTGTCCTGGTCCGAACTACGTTGTCTCTGTACATTTGCTATGTAGGCAAGATTCATCTTTGAATCCCCGAGACATTAAGTTAGTCCTTTAAGGTTTTTCAAAATAAAATCATAAGTCAAACATGGTCACATTTGACACAAGACATTCATTCGAAATGTCAACATCAAAATTGTTCAAAATCAAACAACATAAGCCAACCAATCCTACAGTCAAAATCAGTCAACTTGCCAAAATATTAGTCAAAATATCAATCTTGTCACTTTTTGGTCCTCTTCAAGATATTTCCTTCTTGGATTTGGACCTCGTCAAAATGTCATTTGCCTTTTCAGGATGTGTCCTTCCTGACCTTAGGCCCCGTTAAACCATCAAAACTGTCAAACTATCAAATAATTAATCTTGACAAACAAACATTGGCAATACAATTAAATGGTTGTTAATTTTTGTCTCTTTTGTCTTATCTTTTTATGGACTTGTCTTTTTTTCATGTTACTAGCCACCTCAAGGATTTCCCATGAAGGATTTAGAGGTGTGATGATGTCTCATGACCTATTATGTTTTTCTTTGACTGATGTCTATGGATTGTCTTGACAGAAAGACTGGGGCAAATTGGGCTCTAGTATGAGTTAGGACATTCCTTGTCTGTGATTGTTTGTCTTGTAAGTTGATGACCTTGCACACCTTGGTCTATGTCATACCATGGTGTTTGTTGTCCATTTGTGTCATTTTTACTGCCCAATGATGATTTGAGCAATACTTATTGGTACTCTAGCAAACGTTGAAGGATTCTAACATGCATTTCTTTTTCCACATTAACTTGCATCTCCTTCCCCATATCGACATTCATGTCTTCTATCCTAACATTCATCTTTTTCTCTCTAGCATTTCTTCTAGTCCGCATCATTATCATCCTTATCTATCTTTCCTATATACTTTTGTCTTTCATCTTCTAGTCCTTTCATCCATTTCGAGAGCACACTCATGTCCTCTAAACTCAACTGTCCTCTCGAGGGGGCATACCGCAACCCTCCTCGTCATTCTTCGTCATCCTATTTTGCACTGGGGAATATTTTGAGTTATTTTCTTTTCCACAATGCGACAAGTTGCATTATGAGAAAGAGGGGCAAATGTAGATACATAAAAATGGCCTAGACCCGCAAACCACATTTTTCTATACCATGCTTCATCTCAACATAATTAAAATATTTAATTATGTCCTATAGTCCAATATCAACTATTAATTAAATAAATTCTTAATTATTTAATTAATTCGTGTCTTTTATTCCTCCTGGCTATTTAAATAAATAAATTACATTTATTATTTAAATACATTGCTAATTGCTTATGTAACTCTATAATTAAATAAATTCCTAAATTTATTTAATTATTACTTCCTCATGATTATTAAATAAATAGATCTTATTTAATACGCCATTAATTATTTATGTCTGCTCATAATTAAATAAATTGTTATTATTTATTTAATTATTATCCTCTCCAACTTTCTTTCTAATTTTAAATAAAATCATTTATTTAAAATTACCCACTTTCTAATTTTCCTCCACAATTGAATAATTTTAATTATTAAATTGTCTTACTGATTTTCTTTCTAAATTTAAATAAAAGCATTTTATTTAAATTGGCAACTTCCTCCTTTCCAAGTAAATAATTTTAAATTATTATTATTTACTGTCACATGAATTCACCATTTTGGAATGAATTTAAAATATTAATCTCAAAATAGCATTTCTCTCCATAAAGTAGGTTGTTTCTAAAATCTCATCTTCTTATCTTCTGATTTTTGCTAACTTCATCTCAATGTCACATTTATTCTCCATCATTGATTTAATTTCCTAAATTAAATCTTTTCCACACATTTGGGGATTGTTGCCCTAACCCTAATTGAGAGTTGTCACTTTGAATCTTAACCATTGATTCTAGGGCATTTCTCAATCTCTCATCTTATCCGCCCATTCAAGATTGCATTTTCTATAAAATGACAATCTCGTTCTCATGTTCATGTCTATTATTATTATCTTGAATTTCTTAATATTTTTGAATTCCTTGTTTCATTTATTATTCTCTTGCATTCTAGCAACTAATTTTTGAATACTTGCATTTAGAATTCATTTTCTATTTGCATAGAGTTTTTAAGGAAATCCTTCAAAGTTTTGCTTAAGACTAAACATTTTAGAGTTTTGCTCACACACAATTTGAGGGAACTCTTCATCATATCAAGCCAAGGAGATGCAATGGAAATAAATCATGGAGGAGAGAAATGGGTGAGAATGTTCTAGTTTCATTCCTTTTCTCATTATTTCTCCTTTGCATTCGATTGTTTGAGGATTTTATTAATATGCATGTGTTACTAACCTCGTTATACCTTATAGGAAAATATCCATCATTACAATTTACTTACTCCCTATGGGAGGAATCATTCTATTAGTACATCCATCTACCAAATGGGTCCATTACAAATTGGAACCAATTCAAGATTCTTGTTAGCCCTTTCGAGTTGTACCAATAGTTCATGTCCATCCGAAGGGAAGTCAATGAGCCAATCAGATCTTTCAATGTTATATTTCACCGAGCTTACCTGAGGTTGCAGCCATCTTATGTGATTGATGATCCTTTCGCTCTCTTGGTATACTATGCATCATTGGATAATCTTACTTTTGCGCTAGTCAAAAGAATGTGTCTACCGCCTACTGGGTTGGTGGAAGCCTATGCAAGGAAATCACAACAAGCACAAATTTATGATAGAACATTTTTTATCCACTTCCATCCTTTGGGCCAACTGCCCATACACATTAAATTCAAAGGATTACCCATGCCTTGACACATCAAATTCCCTTGATGAATCAAATTTCGTAGCTCCCAATAGTGCCTCATCCGAGCAGCCATTGAACTAAGAAGATCCTAACCCTCAATAATTGTAGCCATAATAACAACAATTTTACTCCTAGCCACCCCAAGTGCCTGCATATCTCAAAAATATTGAGTTCCTTCTCATTTATCAAAATCAGCTAGTAGTACAACTAGTCTTCCTACAAAATTCAATCTCATAGCCAAATAATGCAAAGAAGGATCAGATAGATGAGATAACAGAGTTGATCAAGAAGATATCAACAAAGATGACACACTTAGGGAATCAAAAAAATCAATTGCAGGCATCTCAATGAAGCATCCAAGCCAATATCAACCATGATTCAAGCGCCTCTTTTCGACAAAACTATAAAAGGGGAAAATTGGAGACAAAATTTCAATAGAAGGTCCTCGAAAAGGAAAAAATGAACTTGGAACATGAGGCCAAATAAATTAGTGTCCCTGCACCTCTTGACCAACCAAGAAGTAGTGAAAATACAACCAACGGAGTATACCTAGCAGAGGCTGCCTTAGCGAGCTAGTGTCGTATCCACAAGACAAGCCGACATTCCAACCTAGATTATCTAGAGTTCCAAATAGTTGTAGAGATTTTCCAAATTGAAATCCAGAATTTCATTGATAGTTTGGGATATCGAGACATTGTTTCATTTGAATTATATGATTCCTCAATACTGGTGGTCAATCAAGCTTCATTTCCCAAAGGCGAAGGACAAATTCCTAAGAAGGAGATTTTTTCCCCAAATAACGATGAAGAAAAAGAAGTGAGTAACGAAATCCCCTTGTGTCATCTCTTCAATTCAATAGATAATGACCCAATAGATGGAGAAGAGTTGTGTGAGGATGAGGTCCAAATGTTCCATCAAAGGGAAACTCCATATGATTTAAGAAATAGACAGGCCGACGGCCCTTTCACAACCTCTACCCCACCTAATAACTTTAGTACTCCTCCTAACCCGAATGCTAGTAATAACCCGGGTTATCCTCATGTACCCACTTGATAATTTAACAAGAATAGGTAGTAGGGTCATAACCAAAGCCAACCTTCCAACTCCTCCCAAGGTAACTCTTCTGAAGTTGAAATTGAGCAAATGGGGCAGTATGTTGTAGAAGAGTTTAAGAAGGTCAAAATAAGCTTGTCTACCTTTGAGTTGATTAGAGTCCAAGAAATTAGGAATGCCTTCTTTAGGATGCTCAATGGGACTCCTTCATCCTAGTCAGCCCAAGAAGCTCCCACCAAGAGGGTTTGCTTTGACAATTCATAAAATGAGCCCGTCATTCATCAAATATTTGGAAAGAAAATAGATCATCCATCAAATTAGTAAGCAAGCAAGCTAAAGAACATGATCAAGTCCAAGCCCATTTAAATGAGAATACTAATAAAGACAAGGGTCAAGTAACCTAAGTCGACATTTCTGGGGGTTGTTCCAAGGGAAGCTGGAGACTCCTCCCTTGTCGACCACAATCAAAATTTTCGGAAAGAACTTGCATAACTGCTTGCTAGACTTAGGGGCCTTCACCAATGTCATGATTTTGGTGGTATGCGAGGCTTTGGGAATATTCTTGAATCCCTCTCGATGTAAGCTAACACAACTAGACAAAAAAAAATATCAACATAGTTGGGGAAATTAATAGAATACCTGTGCAGATAGTTGTGGATCTAAGGGTGCAACAGATGATTGATATTCAAATTGCTAGTATCTTTGATACTTATGGTATCATCTTAGGAATATATTTCACCTAGGCATTGAATGGATACATTTCCACAAACTATTCCCACTTATGTATTCCATGGAAAGGATTTCCCAATCAGATTTATATTGATCGGGAGCCTCATATGAAATTCATAATTATAGAGTACAACAAGACATATGAGGTGTTGTTTGTTGAAATGGAGCTAGGAAATTTCTGCCCGGTGGCCTATCCTAGTGAGCAAGAATTTTATGATGAATAGGTTTCTAAAGAATTCTTTATTGTCCTATGTAGTTCCCTTACCAGCTTGGCTCACATGCTTGATAATACAGAAGCATTGATTGAGTCAGATGATGAAGAATGCGATGAAGATGGTAATCTTGAATTGCTGGACAACTTCGAAGATTTTATGGAGAAATGTGCACAAGATACAGTCATCCTAGGAGTGAGAATGGACTTTCAAGAGCTTGTATTTCCTAGCTGGTGTAGGGTGCACAATGCTACTCACTCAAAATTTGAATGTTGTTTGTCCCAGTCTAGAATTGAGCATATTAGAGGACAAGTCACCCCAAAAGGGAAACCTTAAACAAAGAAATGTGATCAAATCCACAATGAATCTAATAAATCTCCTCAGACTATTGAAGAGAGTACACTGCTAGGAAAAGAAACAAGCCCTACAAGTTCCAAGGTCAAAGACTCCTCCAAGTTCTAGACATTTCACTTTGATGGTTCCAAGTCCAAGTAAGAATTTGGAACCATCTTCAAATTAGTTAGCCCTACAAGTAGATGATAATTTTCTACTCACACAGTCCAATTTTATAGAAAAAACAATGTTGCAGAGTGAGGCATTAGTTCTAGGTCTCTTAATGGATTTAATGAAGAAAGTTAAAATCTCCAAGTATTTGGTGACTCAGAGTTAGTGGTGAAGAAAGTAAGGAAGTAGTATTCCTGCCATGATAGGAGATTACAAAATTATATGCCTGCATAAGGTATGGGATCTAATAGAAGGGTTAGATGCATTTAATATTTAGTTGATCCCTCATGCCAAGAATTAAAATGATGATGCCTTAGCCTAAGAAGTCAGCACCTTACAACCCCTCTCCTTATTTGGCCTTAAAAGATTCATTGTTGAACTTGTTTCCATGTCGTCAGTGCTAGATAATATCACCAATTCCTAGGTATTCAATGACGACAAGCATATCCTAGATTTCATTATAGGATCCAATGTGTTTGCAACCCAAATTATTGATGAGACATAATCTAAAGAGGTTGAATTAGATATAGAGGGTGTCATCAACATCAAAACAAACACAACACCCTGAGGAATGGTCTAGTTAGAAAGGATATTTGATTTAGATCAAATAAGGGAACAAGATCAGCAAACAAAGAAATATTTCATCAATAATCAATGTGACACTCACAACCTGGTTGTGGCTAGAAAAGTCAAGAATGTGTTCATCAGAAAAGTGTGCACACCTAAAGAGAGGAAAGAGATCTTTGATTCCCTTCATATATCATGAAGTGATTGCTCATAGTTATGAGGACTTGAAAACATATGACACCTCGATCATTACTTAAACCATTCCTCTCAAGTGAGATGTAAGACCTTTCCAATAGCGTCAAGGACCAGTCAATGCATTATTGTATATTATCATTTATAAAGAATTTTAGAAGTTGTTCTCTGCAAGAATTATATTCCTAGTTAGACATTCTAGTTCAGTGGAAAATTTGGTTCCAATAAGGAAGAAGAATGGAGAAATCAGATTGTGCATGGAATTACGCAACTTGAACAAAGCCTTAGAGAAGGAAAACTATCCAGAGCGATCATTGGATGAGGTATTGCAAATTGGTAATGGATCACAAATGATTCCCTTCTTGGATGGGTACTTGGTATATAATTAGGTAATGGTGTAGTATGAGGATAGGTACAAAATGATTTTTACCACAAAATGGGGAACCTTCCCATACTTGTAGAATGTCATTTGGATTAATCAATGTTGGCACCACCTTCCAATGTGTAATGGATATTTCCTTTAAGGAAATAATTGGAAAATACATAATTATTTGCATGGATGATCTTACTATGTTTTCAAAGAATAGAGAAGATTAAATCTCTGATCTGTGTAACATCTTCTAGAGATGTAGAGAGTTTGGTATCTCTTTGAATCCAAAGAAGTGCATTTTTAGAGTCAAAGGGAAAATTGTTGGGAATGTTCTCTCGGAAAAAAGGAATCTCGATAGACCCTAAGCGTATCCATGCCATAATGAAAATTCAGCTTCCAAGAAGCAAGAAGTAATTGAATTCTTTCTTCGGAAAGATAAAGGTTTTTAGGAAATTCATTATAGGCTTTGCTGAGATAGTCAAACCATTAAATTTCATATTGAATCGGGATGCCAAAATTGAATATATGCCAGAATTCAAGCAATATTTTGAAGAAATTAGGAAAGTGATTGTTGATGCACTAGTGTTGGTCAGCCTGAATTACTTGAAGTCATTCTAAATTTATTCATTTGCTTCATACCATTCTTTTAATAGAATATTGACTCAGAAAAATGACGATAAAAATGACCATTGTATTGCTTTCATGAGTGCTCCATTGAAATATGTTGATTTGAGATACCACAATATTGAGAAGCAAGTGTATGCCTTGGTTAGAGGAGTTAAAAAATAAATCACTACATCCTATGAAACAAGGTGTTCACAATCGTGCTTGACCCAATAGTTAGGACTTTTTTGATGCAGAAAAAGCTAGGAGAAAGAAAAGCCAAGTGGGTTACACTACTATCGAAGTACATGGAGATTCAACCCATGAAGCTAGTTTCAGGGTAGGCCCTTACTCGAATGATAGCTAAAACAATCGCTGAGGTGGGACCCAAACTCAACATACATTAGTATCAATTGGAGGATTTTTCTCCTAGAGAGTGGTATGATGACATTGTCTACTATCTACTAAACTAGAAGTGCCTATTGCTATTACAAGGTGTACAAAATGGTGCTCTAAGGCCTAAGAGTAGCATCTATATGATGAGAGGATCTATATTGTAGAAGAAGAACCATGAGGGAGTTTACCTTAGATGCCTTGGCAAGGAAGAAGTAGTATGAGAAATAAAAGAGTTCCATGAAAAATTTGGTACTGGTCATAGATAAGACCCTTCCACTACTCATCAAATCTTGCGGGTAGGGTACTATTGGCTGATGGTGTTTAAAGATGTGAATAATCATGTTTGAACCTATCACATTTGTTAGACTGCTTCTACTAGAGAAAGAAATGATACTCTCCCACTCCAACCAGTACTAAAGGTAAGAGCATTCACTCAATGGGCTCTCAACTTCATTGGTCCAATAATCCCACCATCCTCTCTAGGCCATAGGTACATTCTAGTGTCACAAAAAAGTGTAGCCTTGAAACTTTTCACTCATTTCGGCCCTTTCTTGTGGATTTTGGCCTCATTTTTCTATCATAATTCTACTAAATTACCTCTTTTTAAGCCTCAGTCTAAAGTTTTGTAAGGTTTTGTCACCAACCCTCGCACTTTTCTAGTGTTTTCATCATTAAACGAACCCTTTCTCATGGAATAATGACCCCTTAATGCACTTATAGGTCCTACTTTAGTGTGTTTCAGAGGACAATCTTGACAAACATCATTAACCACATGTTAATTCCTGACACTCAATCAAAATTTCCCATGTGGAATAGGTTGCCACCTTGGGCGACTTAGTCCCATGTGACATAAAAATCAAAATAAACTCAAAAAATTTGTGAGATTTTGTCTCCTAAACCCTAAGGTTAGCCTACGTTGTGTTTTTTTTGAGAAATTAGGGCACAACATGTATAAATAAAGTGTTTTCCCCTCATGTATAAATCTTTTATAATCTTCCCAACCCTAATTCATCTTCTTCCTCCTATCTTATTCTTATACTCATCACTCTTCTCAAGCAAGCTAGGGTTTGAGCATTCCAAGTCAACAAGACATCTTTCTAAAGCATTTAAGGGTTGATTGTTGCAACAACTTAAGATATCTCATTGTGGAAAGGTACTAGATCCATTGTTTCATTTAATTCTTTATTACATTTTCTATTCTTTTTGGTTTAGTTACCTAAAAGCGTTTGACCAAGCAAAACCCCCATGCCCTAACAATCAACATTTATTTCTTTCACTTCTTGTGTGTTTAAAAATTTAGGTACATTGGAAATTATTAAAGGCTTTCAAGACTTGTTGAGGACCTCTCCTTTCTTGCAAAGTATATGAATATACTAAAATTCACTCTTAGGCTTGGGAATCGGAGTTTCAGAAGCGAACATCTATGAAGAATGAAAGTGCAGACCGATGGCTTCCATTTCCACTCTCTGATTTTTAGAAACTCGGAAGTTGACTAAATTTCCAACAATGGTGACATAGTTCCACTAAACCTTCCTTTCAGTTATTTTTGCATATTCAGACACCCATTTAGTAGAAATGGGCTTTGGACCAGTTTTTCCAGATCCAGGACTAAGTCACCTAGATTGGCACAAGTGTCCCAGTTGACATCTGCAACAATTTCATCAACATTCCAAACCTCCATCTGATCCTTCTTCAGATTCCAGGTGCACCCATTTTGTCTCTCATCTTTCTATTTAGTTAAGTTTGCATTTCTAAGTCATCTTGTATATGTTTGCATACAAGATTTTGTTTTCTAGCACTTTGCATTTCTTAGGATTAGAATCAATAAATAATTTCCTTTTGAGTTTTCTGCATTTAGATCATCACATTATACACACATATTTCAACCCCTAAAATTTGAATGAACACCAACAATACTTAGCACGAAAGAGGCCATTTCTCAACTAGCTCCTAGGTGAAAAACCCTAGGATCACATTGATGAATCCTCTTTTCCCTTTCATTTTAGGTGGTTCAATTATAAACACTTCTGATTATTGCACTATATGGACTAAAGCCATAGCATCTACATAATTTATTACTAAAGTGGTAACTGATTTTTTAGAAAGATTTATTTTGAATCGCTTTGGTTACCCCTATGTTATTATTTATGATAATGGCCCTACTTCTCTTCACTCAAATTTTCTAGCTGGGCCTATGATTACAATATTGCACTCAAGTTCTCATCCAACTATTCCCCTAAGGAAATGGTCTCACTGAGTCAATGAATAAAAATATGATAACCATGATTAAGAAATTGCTTGACAAGAACCCTAAATACTGGCACACCTAGTTGTGTTTTTCCCGTTGGGCATATCGTATGCGCCACAAGACCTCCCTAGGTGATTGCTTATTCCATATTGTTTATGGATTAGAGCCTATATTTCTAGTTCACCTAGAGATCCCCACCCTCCAGTTTATCAACACGTATTATGAGGAGCGAGACCACCGAGAAGTCCACCTGGTTGAGTTACTACATTTAGAGGAAGTCTGTGATAGAGCACTTGAAAATTTCACTAAACACTAGGACGTAGTCAAGAGATGGTTTGATCATCTAGCCGAACTAAAGGCTTTTAGAATTTTTTATTTGGTCCTTTGATGGGACAAGTCCCATGAGAAGAAAGGGGGGCATGACAAATTTGACAAGCTCTGGCTTGGCCCCTTTCAAATTTTATAAATTTTAGGAGATAATGTATTTTGCCTCAAGACCCTCACTGGAGAGGATGTCTCATTGCTAGTCAACGGGAAACATCTCAAGCATTATTTCCTTGCTCGATATTTCAAATCTTTCCCTTGTATATAATTGTATATAGGTTAGCCTAGGTTTCCTTTTCTTTGGTTTTTTCTTTTTCTTTTCCTTTTTCTCGTTTCTTAGTTGTTTTGTCCTACTAGGAGTGCCTTTTTTCTTGATGTGGTGGTCGTGCTCGATTTTATGAACGGTTCACTTTTTTCCCCACTATTTTTTGTTCTCTAAATAAATATTCATTCCTAACCATTGGTTTTTGATTGTCTCCATAGAGTTGGTTTCCTTATTTGAACTTTGATTTGACTTAGGATGGAACCCTTGTTTGCATCCTTTTGCACCAATTCTGGATTGCACACAAAGCACAATTTAATTATTTTAAAATATTTGTAAAGTAACTGTCAAGAGGGTTGGGAAAGTGAAAAATATTAATTTTTCTCGAATGACCATTGTGATTCCAAACCCACCATATGCTTCAATGCTTACGTAGTTGAGAAAAAGAAAAGAGTACCAAAAAGAGAATATCAAGAAAATAAAAGTTAAAATATGCAAGTGTGTGGGTGTGCAAATAACTCTATTAGGGCTATGGATGTCTAGATGGAAATAAAGAAATGTTTGTGAGGTCATAGTGATAATTCCATCGAGGCTATGGATGCTTGACTTGTAGTGAAGAAATGTCCAAGTTAATTTTGGGGTTAGACAACTTATGTGTCTTGCCTTCACCTAATCAATGGTTCTTTGTGCGGTTTCCAAGGAAAGGGAATAAATTAATTATGCACACACTTCTAGGATATTCCTGTACTTTAATTCAACTAAGGATCCCATTCTCCTTTGATTTCCTAGTTCACTTATGGAAACTGGATTCTAGTCTGTGATGAGTCTAGTTTTTGGTCTATTTATCGGTAGAATCTCTGGTTTATTCACTAAAGTTACCATGAAATTTGATATCACATGCTGATAGTTTTATATAGTTTCTCTTAAACCATAAGACATTTGGGATCAATTCCATTTTTACCAGTTTAATGATTTTAACCTATTATGTGGACCATCTATATTAATCTTTCATGTGGTTAATTAATGTTTTTTAAGGTGATTATAGCTATACAATTATTATTCCTACTGACATTGTCATATAGACATGATTAAGAATGCTAAGTTCAGAAATGTAGTCACTAGCTAGTCACGCTGAGGAATCACATGAAGGTCAACCGAGGATGACAACAAGAGATTCCTATGTCATCTACATGTAACCACCGTATGCTGATCTTTAATGACATTGAGTGATGTGGGTATTACTACAGTGGTCGAGTTCACATTTGGACATGCATGTCTAAACGGATTCCCCTGCATGTGTAACTGCTCTTCCACTCTTTTCTTTGATTTCCTTAAATGACGTCCTCTCAGTTAGTGGGAATTGACTACCTTGTTTAGATCCAAGTATAAATAAGGTTTCGATTCTCTTTCTTCGGGAGTTCAAAGATTATTGAGTTATTGATGTTGTATGATCTGATATTCTACTAAGCATTTTCTAGACATGTTACTCTTTTGTATTTAAATTTATCAATGAATAAAATGATATTCCGAGTTGAGAATTTGAGTTTCCATTATTTTTAGAGGATACTCATCCAAGGGGGCCCACTTGGTGAGTAATTTTTCCCTTAGTTTAGTTAGATTAGTTCTTAGTTTATGTTTAGTACTTAGTTTAGAATCTAGCATTGATTGTTCTTGTAGCCACTAGAATTCAATTTTGTGACTGTTCCTGCAGCCAAAGTAGATAGAGTAGTTCCCTTTCTGTTGCTCAATTTTTTGTTTCTTTCATGCATGTTCAGCTTAGTTTAATTGTTGAGTGTGTTCAGATTTTTACTTTATTTCCTTCCATGCAATTTACTTTCAGTATTAAGCCTCTCTTAGTTGTATAATGAAGATGACTACTTTGAATTTCCTAGTGCACATACTGTGATGACCCATTTCAAGTTCACGTCCTTGGGTTGACAATTTAAATGCACCTTCATGATGGTTAAAATGGATATTCATCTTAGATGTCCAATCTTTGAATCGTGGTTGTAAAGGCTTAGTTATTGAAATCATTTTAGGAGGCCGACATTTTTGGCGCCATTGTCGAGGATGGTGTTAAAATAGGGATTTCTTTGGAGTCGCTGATAGTCTTTCCTATTGTAGTATTTTTTGAGCTATTTCTTAGTGTTAGAAGTTATTGCATGCAATCACATATAAATGAAATGAGAAGTATGATAGTGAAACATAACATATAAAACCATTCACACAATGAATTATCAGATGAACCACATATAAGAAAAAATGACACAAGATATGTCGAGTGGAAAATCCTCCTCGGGTAGAAAAACCACTCCTAAACTGCTACCTTTCTAGGCTTTTATTTTAGTAATCAGTTTTAACAATCCCTTATAGGCTGATTTCTGAGCACCAAATCAAGGATCACAAACTCCTCAATTTGAAACACCAATTTCAAGGAGCACCAACCCCTTTTTTATTTTCAGTGTTTTCAGTAATTAATACAATAATACAGAGGATTTATTTGTTTCTATCTTTTCTCAAGTGCCTCTTGATAGGAAATAACTAGAATCCTCAAAGTTCAAGAATGAACTTTTAGAATTCCATCCATTGTCAAGCCTTAAGACAACTTGATGTTGAACTCATATTTCAGATTTTTAATCTCAAAATAAAACATTTTTTTCAATACAATAGCTGTGATTTTCTCACTATACTTCACACTTATTTCTCGTAGTTCTGAAATAGTTAACCGTTTCTCTCTATTTTTCATGAATAAAAAAAAACTAGTCTCTCTTTGTTTTTCTTCTTACATATATTTCTTCATTTCATCTCAAAAAATTACAACACAGTAACTTATCTCATTTCAATTAAAAGAACAGAGGTAAATATTTTGTACCCAACTTCTGTTGGAAACATGTTGCCAGGTATTGCAATGATTTTTAGAAAGTGTTCAGCATGGAGGTTTGCTTCTAACAAATTGGTCAAGGAATATGCATTTTTAGAAAGAAGACTGAACCCTGTCCACCCAAGGAGCCTGCACAGGAAATGCTAACTGAAACAAGATTAAAACAAAAATATTCCATGTACAAAATGCCCTTGAATACTGTTGCAACAACAATGTAACCGAAACCCCATTTTTGTGCACAAAAAAAAAGCTATCACCGAATCCAAGAGAAAGACTGAAATAATTTGTAGAAGGCATGATTACCCACCAACTAAAACACAATCCCCTAAAGCAGGATAGAAAGATGATATGATAGAATATCTGGGTATCAATATCATATTATGAGAAAACTGAAATGCAACATTTTTTACCACAAAAATTAAACCCATTTGATCATTTTTTAGAAAAAAGCAAACACTTTTCTTCAACATTTGTGCCAATAAAAGAAACGGTTCCTCAAAATTCAGATGATAAGGTAAATACCTAGGGAGTGCGAGAGAGACTATCATGGAGAAGTTTACCAACCCAACTGTAGGACAAAACAATGAAGCTTCTTCCATTTTAGAGCCTTCACCCAAAGACAAGAGACTGACACAAAAATCAACCATGACAAGGATCTTGTAGATACCCCCATTTCTGTCAAAGATTTGTAGTAAGCCAACAAAAGCTGACTCCAAAATTTGATCACCAAATTTGTGCATTCATCTCCTTATATGATTTGAAAAGATTTTACAATATGCATCATGATATTTTGTTTCAGCAACTGTTCACTCTATCCAAATATCTAAAATCTACCCCCCTCTCCTACTGATTTTACAAAACATTTATACATTAAATCTCAAGATTTGTGACTCTTCAATATCTATTACAACCATTTGTATTCACTAACATAAAATAAAATACTTAATTGAATTTCCTTATCGATAAATTAAATATTTTAACATAGTTCACTTTTGATTTTACTTTATATCTTGACCGCTCTTTACATTTACTGCCTTTGTAGCTTCCTTTATTCTTACTGCTCAACTGCGAGCTTCATATTTGCTCCTTGTGGTATCAGGGTTCCTGGTATTTACTGCCATTGATTACTGTCAACCGTCATCTTTATCTTTTACCCCCGCGGTATAGCGTATCTGACTTTGATGGCTACCTCTATTGTTTACCACACTATCATGGTTATCGTTCCTTCTGCCTGTGGTATCATGGTAACCAACACTTATTGTCAAATTCAACATTGTCAACTTCACCACCACCCATGCTACCATGGTCATCCCTCTGACTAGCAATGGTATCATGGTAACCGTTCGTTGACCACCCTCTTGCCGCTATCTTCTATCCACCACATTATCATGGTCTCTCCTTTCACCGTGTGCAGTACTACGGTATCGACAATAACTATCACCTTCTCCAACCACCGCTTTACCATGGTGTGCTTCCTAATCTTGTGTTGTACCATAGTGCCTCGTTCTTCCCGCTGCCTTGTTGCTATCTTCTGTTCATCGCAATCACCATGGTCTGTGAGATGACCATGTGCGGTAACATAGTAAGCATTTTATGCCTACCCTGATCATTTACCATGATCATCGCGGTCTTCGTTGGAGCCCCCCGTGGTATCGCAGTGACTATCCTCTAACTGTTTGCCCCTATTGACTGTCCACTTCGTAACCACCGGCCTACCAATCCTTTTTTGCAGTTCAGCAGTGAGGGCTATTGTGACTACCGTTAACCACTCATCATGATATCGCGAGCCACCCTGCAAGGGGCCGCAGTAGAGCGGTAAATAGTGTGGGCCACGAAAAATAACAACTATGGCAACAAAATGGGGTATAAGGCACTTTAGCATCATAAATGGCGAAAAGAATGATTTTTTTAATGAAAAGATACTGAAAATAGTGGGTTCAAGTGGGTAAAAGACCTTAGGTTCTTAATGAAAATTTGGGTTCTAATAGTGGCTCCTATTGGGAATGAGTGTGTATACACCTAAAAATGGTCTGGAGCATCCGATTAATTAAATACAAATTATTTGATTAATTATTCTAATTTCCTCTACTTTTAAATAAATATAAATATTTATTTATCAAGTTCACATTTAAATTCATCTTAATTAAATAAACAACATTATTTGATTTAATTATCAAATCCCTATTTTATTCTATCACATCGATTCTAAATTAATTAAATAAAGATCAAAACACTTTATTGATTAATTGTCATATTCTTTTAAATTTAATAAACAACTATCCTATAGTTCGTTTTATTAAATTATTTATCCTTCTTTTGCTAATTTAAATAAATAAAAATATTTGAATTAAAGCATAAAGAATATTCCATCTATATTGTCTCAAAAATAATTAGATATCCTATGTCTAATTTATGTCTAAAATATGTCAAAATTAATGCTTTGAAACTTCATGGGAAGTTTTGGAGACAAATTCCAAAATATTCTCTCAATCCTCCTCCATCAATCTTTCCTCTTCTCTTGCCTAGTGTTTTCATGGGTAGAGACAATCACCAAAATTCTCTCAATCTCCTCCATCTTTCACCATTCAATCCTCTAGATTGAATCCAATCCTCTCAATGTCTTCCCCGCGCATTTCTACAGCCAAGAATTCTATAAATACAACCTCATTGAACCAAGAAAATGTTCCAGATAATCTAACTTATGCACTCTTACTCTGCAGGAATTCAAGCATCAAGCATCAAGCATTCAAGCATCCAATATCCAGCAATCAAGCTTTCATACCATGGCTACCTCTTGTAGCTGCAATTATCTATTTCATGTCAATTCATGCTAGTTTAATTCATTTATCATCTAGTACTATCCATTTAGTTCCATATCAATTGCATTATCATCCATCTCGTTCTTTCAATTGTCATTTTAACAATCATAGTGCACTCACAATCTGAGAGCCATTTTGATTTAATAAATCTTGGGAGATAGAGAACAATATGACGCTTTCAGTATATTATTGCTTTGAATCAATTCAATTTGATTTTTCTTTGATATAATGTTGTATTAAGAATTTTTTTGTCCTTTACACCTAATCCTACACTTACAATTTGGTGCCCACTTTGGGGCATTAACCCCAATTTTACAATTTTTTTTAAAGTGTCACGCAGGTTCATGGTGTGTTTTGTTTTAGCGCTTTCGTCAAATACTATAGTGCTTCCATGGAAAACTACATCACTTTCATGCTCTATTTCGGCGCTTCCGTGTTACTACAACACTTCCATCAAAATTTTTAGTGCTTTCAACTTTAGCGCTTCTGTCAATTGTTTCAGCACATCGGTGATTTAGCACTTCCATGGCAAAATTCAGCGCTTCGGTGAAATATTCTAGCACTTTTGTAAAATCAATCTGGATCTGACGTGATCGCGACCAGATTTTATTTTTTTCATAGTTCGACTAAAATTTATCAATCCTAGGATAGTCAGTTTTGGTTTTCTAAAATTTATCAATCCTAGGATAGTCACCACATTTTTACTGTACAAGTTAAAAAGAACAACATGATTTCTGTGAAGCAACACCTTCACATAGATTATAAAATTTACTTTTGGGCTTAAAACAAAACAACTTATATATTGTGCTTGTGGTGATTAGGCTTATTCTCTCCCCTTAACTAGGTGACCAAAGTGCCAGATTCACATTTACTTCATGCTATTTACACTTTATTAAATCCTTTAGAAGGCCTGTTGTAGTCGGAAAAAGTACTCACCCTACGGGAACGACCCAAGTGGGAACACCTAAAGCCAAGGATTCCAACCCACTATAATAAAATGCAAGTTGTTGATGAAAGTCCAACTTGACAGTAGTGAGCAAGATAACCATCCCCAAAATATTTATTCTAAAGATTGGGAGGTCTCTTGAGGGAGTTTATGAATTGCCACAATGCACGAAAGCCCTATCTATGAACCATAGAGTAGTATCTCGCCGATTCAATATCCATACATTATCATACTCACAGTGCAAGGGGAGGGAAGAATCTACCCCCAAGACACTCACCATATAATTGCCACAGACCATTTTCTCAGGGGACGAGAAATCCAACTCTAAGTACGCGCCTGGAAATGACAAAAACACGGGCACCCTCTAGGGGGTGGCAAGGCTGTGTGCGTCAACGCAATTCAAGATGTGGGTTGTGAGTATAATGATGACCTACTTGTCCTTAAGTGTGAGTCTGTTTGATTTGTGAACAATTGTCAAAGCAAACCATCAAAATCAATAAGAATCATTTGTGATTCTTGAACATACATGATCTATTCAGTTAAAAAAATTATTCACAATTGCTTCTTGTGTTTTCACAAATTCATTAAAATCAGATTTAAGATCATCCTAAGAAAAAAAAAAAAGTCAAGTTAGATTAGAAAATCCATGCTGTGAAAGTGGAAGTCCACCACATTTGTTGAGAGAAAAATCAAAATTACAAAACCAAAGAAACCTCTCAGTTATCAGAATAAATTGAGAAGACAACCTTTTCTATATCAAAATTGAAAACTCTTGTTACAACATAGAACATTCATCCACATATATCACGATTTTGCTAGGGGTCACACTTTAGATTACGCAGTAGAACCACTCTATTCACGAGCCTTCTTCCAAAGAAGAGCTCTCACTCAGTATCACAATCGCAGTCAGCGCATACATCCTTCTTATCTTCCACAATCCATAATACAGTATACCACAAGGCTAGATCAAATTTTACAATAAAATTCTTAAAGTCCTATTTTCCGCGCTCTAGAATCTTGTTTCGACGCTTCCGTGAAATAACACTTTTGGGCACTGTTTCAGTGCTTATAGTCTATATTTTAGCGCTTTCATTAAAATAACACTTCCATCAAATTCTACAACACTTTCATGCACTGTTTCAGTGCTTGTGTGAATATAGCACTTCCATCAAAATATACAACGCTTTCCTGCACTATTTCAGCGCTTCTGTAAAGTAGCGCTTCTATCACTTTTTGCAACGCTTTTGAGATCTATTTTAGCACTTCTGTCAAGATAGTGCTTCTGTCGCCTGTTTTAGTGCTTCAGAACTATGTTCTAGCGCTTCTGTGAAATAGCGCCTCTATCCTCTATTTTAGCGCTTTGAAAACAAAGAGGTCAAAGTTTTCACCAATCAATCAGTCTGTCATTTTACCCATAATTTTCATCAGAACCAAGTTTATTTTTCTTAGAATCATTGTCTAGACACCGAAAATAGATAGATTTATACAAACTTCCAATCTTATCAAATGAAATAAGATCTTGCAAATCACAAGTGTCAAAATCAAATACACAATTGATTACTACTTTGAAGTTTCATCGTCAGGATACTATCATCCTTCATCACGAAACCAAGTAGAGTAATCAAATTTTTAACATAGTCTCATCAATAAGATCAGTCATCTTATTCAACTTTGTTAAAAGTTCAATTGACATTTTCCCAGCGTATAAGATTAGCATTTCAGAAGAAAGGGTAAAAATTTGTATGCCAATCTTCACTAGGTCCCAAAAATAGAGACTCTTAGAGCAAGAAATTTTAAAATCCCAAGAAATGCAGAGGAAAATCCTTGGAACAATCTGAACCGAAACGATAAAAATGAAATAACTCTGGAGGATATTCAAGCAGCTCAACAAGATCCCAAGTTCCATATATTTATGGAAAATATTTTAGAACAAGACATGGAGAAGTATCTTTTGATGTTGGCTGAATCAAGTGCCAAACTTCCCAAGGACTTCGATGTGAATCGTCTGAAAGAATCACCTGGAACAAGTGAGACTAAAATACTACAACCCACACAAATAACAGATCTAGTTGCTTCTTTGACATCCCAAATGCAACTATTACAACAACAGATACAGGATATGACGAAAGGAAGTACTAAGAGATATGTGATAAAAGACATTCGTCCTTATCCTTTCCACACAACAGTTGGCCTAATACCTGTTCCAAGACATTGCAAATTCCCAAAGTATGAAAAGTACAATGGAAGAACGGATCCAATAGATCATATTCAGGAATTCAAACAAATGAGCCTTGAGTTTACCCAAGAGAAAACTTACTTAATGAGGTTATTTCTGAGAAGTTTGGGGGGTAAATATATGGAGTGGTTCTCAAAACTACAACCAGGGATCAGGAGTTTCGAAGAACTTGTCAACAAGTTCATCTCCCAATACTCATTTAACATCCAACATGATGTTATAATAAAGGATCTTTACAACCTAAAACAAAACAAAGGGGAAACATTCTTATCCTTTTTGCAAAGATGGCAATGACTATTCGCCAAATATCCTAGATCCATTCCCGAGGAAGAAAAGATGGAGTTGTTCATTGACAACTTAACAGAGGAAATGAGTTATAGACTAGAATTACAATGTCCTCCCACGTTCGAAAAAGTAATAGAAAACGGTCTTAAAATTGAGGAAGCATTAGTCAAAAGAGGAGTTATCAAACATTTTAATGATAAAACAAACAACACAAGTAACTCCTCCAATCAATACTCAAGAAGTGATAAGCCAAAATTTTGGCAAAAGAATCGAAACACAACTATCAATGAAACAACAAATGATTCCCAAAATGTCAAACTGGTTTTTAACTTGACAACATCTACATCAAAGAATCAAAACAATGATCAGCTTTTCAAGTCAAATGTCATACAAAACAACAAGACCGTAAAGACACAATCATATCAGAAACCATCAAACCGGCGAAGGTTCACACCTTTAGGCCAAACGATAGAATCAACAATGAAAGAATTAGTCACTAGTGGCCTCATCACTGCACGGGAAGCCCGATTCTGGGACCCAAAGGTCAAACCACCATGGTGGAATGACACAGATTACTCCAACTTCCATAATAAAAAAGGTCACAAAACTAACGATTGTATGGAGTTGAAACACACAATACAAAAATTGATAGACAACAATAAAGCATATGTGGAAACACCCCAAAACAATAATGATCACTCGGCCTTCAAAGATCCTTTGCCAAACTATGACAAAGGAGCATCATCATCCTCAAACTACAAAGGTAGGAACATTAGTCATGTCTTTGAAAAAATGATCCTTTGTTTGTCTAAAGTAGAGAGTGATCATACCATTGGTCACAACATTGACGAATCCAAAAGCAACAAACCTACTCCATTGGACTTGCTCCTGAACATATCAAACTCTGATAATCAAATCAATGTCTTAAAAATCAGAGACCGTCAAGAGCATCAACCAATAAATGTAATGACTAGGGGGCAAGCCAAGGTCATGTTGAAAGGAGTTGGGTCTACACACACAGTTCCACCTCCATCTCACTATAACATCATCGATCAACTGCAAAACATTCCTGCTTAGATATCGATACTAGAGCTCCTTAAAATATCACCATCACATAAGGAGGTTCTCGAACAAGCTTTAGTTGCCACTACGGTACCAAAAAATCTAGATGTTTGTCAATTTCAAGCTATGGTGGGACATTTGACTACCCCACATTGTCTCTCATTCTCCGAATAGGATGATATCTCGCTAAACCATCCCCATAATACTGCACTCCATATTGAAGTCTTAATCCACAATCACTGCATCAAGAGAGTCTTAATAGATGGGGGAGCTGGTTTGAACATTTGCACTCTTAAGTTAATCTGTGCACTAGGATATTCAAATAATGCTATTGATTCTCGCTGAAAAATGACTATCAAAGCATATGATGAGGAAGAAAGATCATCTACAGGCTTGATTGTGCTAACCATTCAAGTGGGGCCCATGATGAAACATATAGCATGTCAAGTGTTGGAAAAAGAGTTAACATACAACATTCTCTTAGGATGACCATGGATCCATGAAATGCAGGCTGTACCTTCGACATATCATTAATGTTTGAAGTTCCCAATAAATGGATGAGAGGTGACTATATCTGCTGATTACAATCATCCTCAACATTGTTACTCTTAGGATCTCTCAAGATACATTTGTACCACATAACAAGGAAGCATCATGTTCACAACCATCCAAAGAAGAAAAACGTCCAAGTATCACTACTAAATGGGTAGAGAAGAAGGGTAAAGAAAAAGAGACAAGTCCTATTGAAATTCAATCAACAAATAATCTGGATCAACAAACTTCTTTATCACACAAGTTCTAAGAGAAAGTTCAACTGACGGACAAAGGAATGGGAACATATTCTATGAAGCAATCGCTTAACCTATCACAGTAAATGCCATCTCCTAGGACATATGGTAAACCATCTCTGATAAAACCTCAAACATCATTACCGGTCACAACTTTTGATGAAAGATTTGTCAAAAAAGGTACAATAGAGGATGAAGCAAACAAAAAAGCATCTTGGATTGGCTATACAAAGATGAGGAACCCTCTAGATTAGATATCAGTATGAAAAATGTCAACATCAACATCGATAAATATGGAAAAGGAAAAGCTATTTTAGAAAAAATGGGGTATGAAGGAAAAGGACCCATTGGATTAAGAAAGGATGGAATCACAGAGCCTATTCAACCCCTCACTCTCCACACAAAAGAAAATCCAGGACTAGGATACTCTGAAGAAGAGAAGAAGGAGCTAACAAGGACGGCTGTAGAAAATATCCTTCAATTTAGTGATAGTTATGAAACAAAATCAAATGAATATGAGTGGGCATTATATTCTGATCTATCTTTCATTGATATTCAAGTCAATGTAATAAAAAAATATGCACCTATGTGTGAGGAGGGCCAAGGTTCTGGGCCTAGACCACTCGTGGCAGGGTCACTAGATATCGATGATTCAAGTGGGGACGAGCAGACTTTGAGTGGACGAGACGATCTTGAAGAAAGTACCATCATGGACCTCGATATTCCAATAAAAAACTATGATGAAATGGTTGTCCAAATCCTTACATCCATCACCTTGAATGAATCTGATAACCTCATGCCATTAATCCATCCTGAACTCATTGACTGGGAACCTGTCGAACCTTTGAATATACTAATATTTACAAATGATGATGCCATCGTAAACTTCCTATGTCAAACTGAACCTGATAAAAATTATGTCTATAAAACTCATAACAACATGACTCGGTAGGAGGGTGTCAAATCTTCCAGTTGCAAAAGTAACAACAGGGAAAATAGATCTAATGGTGAAAACCATTCTATGAAACATTAGATCTGGAAAAAGTAAAAATAAAGAACGCATCTAACGGTGAAAACCTATCTAAGGAACTGAAGGATGCAAGATTTGACACTCTTCTGGAACACTATCATGAGCAATCATCAATCTTGGTAGAACCAACACATTCTGTGAATATCGGCACTAAAGATAAGGCAAAAATCCTACATCTGGCGGAATCCATGATAGAACAAGAAAGACCGCAATTCATCCAATTCTTTAAAGAAAGAAGCATAAAATTCGCTTGGTCATATTTTGATATGCCAAGCTTAGACTCAAATCTTCTCATGCATCACTTGTCTTTGCCCACAGGGATCAAGCCTGTCAAGCAAAAATTAAGAAAAATGCATCCGCATATCGCATTAATGGTAAAGACAGAGCTAAAGAAATTATTGGATGTTGGATTCATACGGTCTATAGACTATGCTGAATGGATATAAAACCTTGTACCTATTTCAAAACTAGACAATAGCATCAGAATATGTACAAATTTTAGGGACCTAAATAAAGCATGCCCGAAGGATGATTTTCCACTACCAAATATCGACATCATTGTGGACTTAATAGCTAGGCATGCCATGTTGTCAATCATGGACGGTTTCTCTAGATACAATCAAATAAAAATAGCTCTAGAAGATCAAGAAAATATGGCTTTCACATGTCCATGGGGAGCCTTCTGCTGGAACGTCATGCCATTTGGTCTAAAGAATGCAGGAGCCACTTATCAAAGAACAATGATGACAATCTTCCATGATATGATGCACACCTTCATGGAGGATTACGTGGATGAAATCTTGGCAAAATCTACTACTAGGGAAGGACATCTACATATCCTAGACAAAATATTCACACGGATGAAGAAATTCAATGTCAGGTTAAACCCCAAGAAGTGTGTCTTCAGGGTCACATCAACAAAACTATTAGGGTACATTGTCTCAGAAAAAGGCATTGAGGTGGAGCCAAAAAAAGTCAAATCAATTATGGAGATGCCACCTCCTAAGAATATAACTCAACTTAGGTCAGTACAGGGAAGGCTCCAATCGATCAGAAGATTCATCTCCCAGCTGGCAGACAAAAGTCATCCTTTTAATCATCTATTACATAAAAATAAAGTTTTCAAGTGGGATGAGGGGTGTGAAACAACATTCAATAAAATCAAGCAGTATCTAATGTCACCACCCATTCTCATACCACTAATAGAAGGAAGGCCTCTCATATTGTACATTGCCAAAACAGATATCTCATGGGGGCACTATTAGCGCAAGAGGATTATGAAGGAAAATAGCATACCATCTACTATATCAGTCGTAATTTGAATGGATATGAAATCAATTACACTTTCATAAAGAAATCTTGCTTGATGGTGGTATCTGCTACTCAAAAACTAAGACACTACATGCTAACCCATACAATCAAGCTAATAGCAAAGATCGATCCTTTAAAATATCTACTCAATAAAGCTACCTTAACAGGTAGACTGGAAAATTGGGTCATGCTATTAAGTGAATTTGACATTCAATATGTAGAAAGAAAGGCAATCAAGGGACAGGCAATCGCTGAACAATTAGCAGAGGCTCCTTTACCAGATGATTGACCAATGACCATGGAGTTTCTACATGCAGACATTCTAACAGTGATGCCCCAACAATGGGTTTTATATTTTGATGGATCATATACACAATGCGGATCAAGAGCAGGAATTTTGTTCATTTCTCCACAAGGACACACCATTCCAAAATCATATAGATTAATGTTTCAGTGTACAAATAATGTGGAAGAATATGAAGCATTAATCATTGGGGTCAAAATAGCAATTCAGTGGAAGATCATGAAATTATAGGTATATGGGGACTCTCAACTAGTTATTTATCAAGTAAATGATGAATATCAAACAAAAGATGAAAATTTGATGCCCTACAAGCAACAAATAGATAATCTAAAATAGTCTTTTGTCAGTATCAAGTTTGATCAAATTCCAAGGGCGGAAAACAAAGTTGCGGACACTATGGCTACAATTTCTTCATTACTAAAATTGCCTGAGAAACGTGTTTGTTCTAAGTTTATGGTAGAACAAGTGTCATGTCCTTCCCATAATAATCAAGAATCCACTACCATCTACCATATAGAAACCACTAAAACCTCCATCTATGAAACGACCTATGCTTACCTAAAAAATGATGTCCTTCCTCCTGATCTATCCAAGAATCAAAAATGAAACTTCATTCGCCAATTTGCACGATATACTTTAATCGCCAACATACTTTATCGCCGAGGTCTTGATGGTACTTTACTCCGATGTCTAGAACACAATGAATCTGAAATGGCCCTACAAGAGGTTCACGAGGGTATTTGTGGCACTCACTCAAGTGGGATAACTCTAGCTAAGAAACTCCTCCGTTTGGGATACTATTAGCCATGCATGGAGAAAGAATCCTATCAGTTTGTTAAGAAATGTCAAAAGTGTCAGATCCACAACAATCTGATTCATGCACCAACACAAGAACTACATCCCTTAACATCAACATGGCCTTTTTGTCAATGGGGCCTAGATCTGGTAGGAAAAATAAATCCATCTTCTTCTAATAGACACAAGTTCATTATAATAGCTAAAGAATATTTCACAAAATGAATTGAAGTAGTACCTCTTACAACCATCAGTGGGAAGAAGATCCCCTCTTTCATCTTGAACTACATAATATGTCGATATGGAATACCTCAATCCATTATCACTAATAATGGGCGAACTTTCAAAAATCAAGATGTCCAAGAACTATGTGATAACTTTCATATCCAACATCGGTTTTCAACACCGTACTATCTTCAAGGGAATGGCCAATAAGAGGCCTCAAACAAAACAATACTCAAAATTCTCAAAAAGATGGTTAACGATGTTGGACGTGATTGGCATGTTCAACTCAATCCTGCATTGTGGGCCTACATAACAAGTATCAAAACACCAACGAGAGCTACACCATATGCCTTGGTATATGGATCAGAAGCCATATTTCCCATTGAAGTTGAGATTCCATCTCTTTGAGTATCACTCAGAGGTATCATTTCAGATGAAGACTATAGGGTGTCTAGACTATAGGAACTGGAGTTGTTAGATGAGCATCATCAACAAGCTGTTAATCATCTAATGACTTATCAACAGAGGATGTCAAGAAGTTACAACCACAGGGTAAAACCAAGGGTCTTTCAGGTTGGTGACTTGGTACTAAAAGAAAACCCTAGGAATCATAAAGACAAAGAGAAGAAAGGGAAATTTGAGCCTAACTGGCTTGGTCCCTTTGTCGTCATATTAGTGTATGGATCAGGAGCATATCAACTATCAATGTCAGAAGGGGATTTGTTTGATGAACCTATCAATAGTATTCATCTCTGGAAATTCTATGCTTGAATCTCTTAGTGCATGGGTCAAACTTCTAAAAATGGTTTCCTTGATGAAAACCTGACAAACAGGCATCTTGGCAACGCAAAAGGAAGGAAAAAAAATACAAAAAGAAAAATAAAAATGAAAAAAAGAGAAAAATGAAAAATACAAAAACACAAAGGGTGTAATCAAAACATATGGTGAAAACCTAGAAATAGGCGTCGTATGCAATTTTAAGATCAGCTTTCCCATCTATTTTGATATATATCAGGATAATTAGTTTGGTAGTTAGTATCGTTTCATATCATGTCAGTAGTCTTGCCATCTTTGCATCCATATCAAAATCATTTTCAAATAGTCAAGTATCACTCCAAAGCTTTGGGGCAACATCTGGATATCACTAGGGGCAACAAAAACATCGATTGCATCAAAGGGAAAACAATAGTGTAAAAAAAAAAAAAAAAGAGCAACACGTAACATCAATCATCGTCAAAAGGGCATCAACCATCCTATCGTCTTCAAAAATCCAAAAACATAGGTCTGTGTTAGTCGAACTATGTGGTCTCTGCGTGTGTAACGTAGGAAAGGCTAATATTTGATCAGCCCCCGAGACCCCTAAGATATGTTACTAGGTTAGGTCTTTGGTCAAAATCTCAAAAATCCAAAAAGAACACAAAATTAGGATGGATGATCTAAAATCTGAATAATGAATGAAACACTCTAAGTCAATAATGGATAAATTGTATTTTTTATTATCATTTCTTTGGAGTAACTCAATGATGTATTGAACTAGAGGAACAAGGAAGAAGAATGATGTTTTATTATCTGTTGTCTGTAAGTTAATCATATAAATGTATGAATTATCGGGGGATGTGGTATGCAAATGTATCACTGATGACATTCAGAATTCACACATTGAAATGATTAACCACTGCTTTTTTATGCAATGAATGCTTAGGTCATCTCGGTTAAATCATACCTAGATGCTTGTGTTCGCTTGCAATATCAAAAATCATGAAAGAAATAATTAGTTTGTCATTGGTCTAACACATACCATTGATGCTTGTATTCACTTTCAACATCCAATAAAGCTCTATGATGACAAAAAGCACAAAGAGACTGTTAAAAAGACAATCATTTTGCATATATTTACATGTTAACATTAGATTGCATTCATCATATTCATTATCTGTAGGGTATTTATTGCATTAAGGATTCCAATCAATGATTATCTTATCTTCACATAAGGTTGAGTATACTTGACATAATTCAAAAATCATCATCAAAAACATATAAAAGTCCTCATCACATCATTTAGATTCATCATTTCATCATACATCAAATAAATTATGAATTAAATTGTACCATAAGTACATCATTTTCATTTTACATTATCATCCATCAAACATCATATGCATACATCAGTTTTTATCCATACATTTTATCACATATATGAAATAAATGCAAGTCATGTCATTATTCTCATTACATCCATCCATTATCAATCATCATAAGATCATCATTTTTATCATCATCACATTTAAAAATAAAAACCATTTATACATCCATCCATTATCAATCATCATAAGATCATCATTCTTATCATCATCAAATTTAAAAATAAAAAGCATTTATCCATCCATCCATACATTTACATCACATCATACATCCACGTATCATATGTTCCACATGTACATTTATCATTACATCATCACATAAATCACATAATAAATGCATCCATCACATAGAAATCATAAATCATAATCATATCACATCAACTGCATCTCATATATATATATCATCAGTGTCAAGTATCCAATGAAGTCTAAAGATACATCATCAAAAATATGGTACATTGTACTATACATCATGGAGGATCACAATAGCATCTATGATCTGCTACTACCAGAGTGTGCGGGCCCAACAGGACCTATACCACCACCACCACCAGAAGAACCAAGATCTATGGGATCTCTACGTGGAGGCTATGTCACCCCCTCACTCACTTTCTACGTGTGCATCTACCCAAATCTCGATGGGGCATAACTGACTCAACAATCAGCAGGCACTGCATCATGATATCTGCCTCTATAAAACTCAACCTCTTGGCCAACCCACATAATCTCTCTCATATAGTTCCCCACTGAGGTACCATCGGCCACTCTCTAGAGGGTCTCCGCTGTCTCCTATGCCCTCTCAAGAATCTACCGAGCACTGTCTCACTCAATTATCAATATAACAACCTACGTTTGTACGGCAGCCAACTGTCCCTACACCTGCGTGAAAGCCTGAGCATGAGCCTGAGCCTGGGCCTGCATCTGATTCTAGGTTTGAACAAGCAAACCCCGAGCCTGTACCAACTGCCCCTATAGTGTCTGAACCTATGTCTGCAGGCCTGCAATCTGTCTCTATTGGTCCACAAGTGGCACAATCACTGCTCACCTCTTGCGAGGCCTACTGGATGATGGACCACTGATGGTTGGCCCTACCCCTCTGTCCCCTCCATTGCCACCATCACTATCTTCACTACCACTCTCCATACTACTGCCTGCCGGAGTATCACTCTCACTCTCTATAGACCTCTCTGCCACATCCTCCTCTACTGGTAGTGGTGCTGGCTCATCTGGGATAGTAATGCGAGGATGTGGAACCAAGGCCAAGAATGCGGCATACTCCTCGGTGATGGGTGCCTCTACAATGTCTCTCTGCATGTCCTAGGGTGATGGCTGCAAAGCCCTATATCCCTCTACTACAACATCATATGATAGACAGGGCCCCCAATCAGGAATATCCATCCGTCACCTAGCATAATGGGATACCTCCTGTGGCATACACTACATGATGCCATACTGTCTGTATACACAGTGCAACGAATCTCTCTAAAATGAAAGGTGTCCAACTGATGTGATACATGAAATCCTAGAGAAATCCCAACATTGCATCATCCTCATCCCAGTACTCATAGTCGAGGTACAGATGCCAGGTAATAGTCTCAGTGTCATCAAACACCCGCCTCTAATGCTCTAACTTGCCCATCCGGGCCTGTGTAAGCTGACCTCTGTATCTAAACATGTAGGGTCTGTCGACTGGTCTATCTGCAATTGGAAATGGTTGAGCAATAGAAAAATTCTCCCATGCCCACACCTGTAACAGGGTCATCCCTACTAATAAGCTGTGTGCCCCTAGGTACACAACCAAATGAAGATCATGATATAAATGTACCAGCATGCACATCCCCCATGCATATCAGGTACTGTGTACCATCATGCTCTCTAATGTCCTACCCCAACCAACGAGGAATCCCTTTGACCTGTGATCAGGGCAAAGGAAACCTCCAATGAAACCAACAAGCACTGTTGGTAGTGTCACGTAGGAATCAAAAATCCTCCTCCATCAGACGCTTGGACCTGCAATGTCCTGATCCTGAAATACTCTACGAAGAGCATCTCTATCATTGGTCCCATGGGAATCATATACTACGATCTCTCCCATGAATGGAATGCATAGAATATGCCTCACATCCTCAGGTGTGACCGTCATCTCGCCAATGGCTAGGTGAAAAGTGTTGTGCTCACTATTCCACCTCTCAGCCAAAGCAGTCAACAAACCCCGATTAATCCTAATCTATGGCATATCGAGCGAATTGGTCAAGCCACATCGGCCTATCACCTGAAGCTCATCTAGTGTCAGATGAGGTATCAAGTCTGTAGTCCATGGAAACCTCTGTCACATTTGGAGAGTACCCAGATGCTCCTATCATCATAATGAAAAATCCACAATTAGGAAACTATGTCAAGAAATCAAATGTCATTCTACTATCAAATCTATTCCAACAATCTGGTATGAATTTTTGATCAAAATTCATGGGAAAACATCAACAAACCTCACCTATCATGAGGTTCATCAAACATTATCTAATCTCGCCTATCATGAGATTTATCAGATATTGAATCATCTCCTCGGCTATCATGAGGATCATCATCAATAGGATTTCTTCTCGTCTATCATGAGAAGGTAGTCTTATTTAAATCATCACAATCCAACATCAAGAATCTGGATTATCAATCATACCAATCCAAAGAATGGACATGATAAAAAATGACAAAATCAGGGTTCACTAAGTCAAAATCTTCAAACCTGACAAGAAAGCGCTAAAATAGGCACCCAAAGCACTAAATCCCAAATGCGCTACTTTATCAGTTAAAAGTGCTAAAACAGGCACCCAAAGCGCTAAATCTTGAAAGCGCTACTTCAGCACTCCGATGCGCTATAGGAGGCATTTGAAGTGCTAGTTCACCCTAAGCATTGCTTTACCACATCTAAGCGCTATAACAACCCGTCAAAGCGCCGCTTAACCAGAAGCGCTAGAACAGACCATGAAAGCACTAATCAACCAAATTGAAGCGCTAGAACAGACCATGAAAGCACTAATCAACCAAATCAAAGTGCTAGAACTCTCAAAGTGCTACAATTCGGCATCAGAGCGCTAAAATTCTAATCCTAAGTGTTATATCAACGAAAGCACTACATTATCCTATGGAAGCGCTAGAGTTTTTAACGCAAGCACTAAAACTCAAAGCGCTAATCTACCTACTGGAAGTGCTACACCAGAGTGAAAGCACTATAGTGCAGCTTGAAAGTGCTAAAACAAGCAAAAAACGTGGAAAGCTATAAAATGCATAAAAAACAAAAATGCATGAATTATGAGGAGGTTAAGGGGTACATACCGGAGGTCCATATGCGGATGGTCATTAGTGATGTCGAATGCACTCAAAATGATGAGTGTGGTAGGGGATAGGCATCTTGCTCGAGTTGGCTGAAATGTCTCTATCACAAGGTTTTTTTAAACTCAAATAGTGCAAATGACTTTAAAAATGACCTTTTTGACTATTTATAATTTTTGAAAAGGTATTTTTGGTGGGTTTTATTATCTTTTGATTACTTTTATTCATGAAATCAATTGAAACTCATATGCGGGCTATTTTTCTTCGTTAGTTTGTCGAGAGATAGATTATTTCATCATCAAATCATAAAATTTCAAAAAATTCTAAAAATCATCACATCATTAATTTATCTCCGGAGGGGGCATATTATCATCAATTATCTGAAAATCAATATTTGGGGTATGTCTGGGGCATACAAAATTATTATTTTTATCATCAATCCTCGCAATAGTAGCAAATTTTTTTTTGAAGCAACACGTAAACACATCACTTCGAAGAGGGGCAAAATATATACACCTAAAAATGGTCTGGAGCATCCGATTAATTAAATACAAATTATTTGATTAATTATCTTAATTTCCTCTACTTTTGAATAAATATAAATATTTTTTATATAGTTCACATTTAAATTCATCTTAAATAAATAAACAAGATTAAATACTTTGTTTGATTTAATCATCAAATCCCTATTTTATTTTATCACATTGATTCTAAATTAATTAAATAAAGATCAAAACACTTTATTGATTAATTTCCAAATTCTTCTAAATTTAATAAACAACTACCCTATAGTTTGTTTTATTAAATTATTTATCCTTCTTTTGATAATTTAAATAAATAAAAATATTTGAATTAAAGCATAAAGAATATTCCATCTATATTCTCTCAAAAATGAATTAGATATCTTATGTCTAAAATATGTCAAAATTAATGCTTTGAAACTTCACGGGAAGTTTTGGAGACAAATTGGAGACAAATTCCAAAATCTTCTCTCAATATTTCCTCTTCTCTTGCTTGGTGTTTTCATGGGTAGAGACAATCACCAAAATTTTCTCAATCTCCTATGTATTTCACCATTCAATCCTCCAGATTGAATCCAAGCCTCTCAATGTCTTCCCTGTGCATTTCTACAGCCAGGATTCTATAAATACAACCTCATTGAACAAAGAAAAGGATCCATATAATCTAATTTATGCACTCTTACTCTGCAGGAATTCAAGCATCAAGCATCAAGCATTCAAGCATCCAATACCCAACAATCAAGTTTTCATACCATGGCTGCCTCCTGTAGCTACAATTATCTATTTTATGTCAATTCATGCTAGTTTAATTCATTTATCATCTAGTATTATCCATTTAGTTCCATATTAATTGCATTATCATCCATCTCGTTCTTTCAATTTTCATTTTAATAATCATAGTACACTCACGATCTAAGAGCCATTTTGATTTAATAAATCTTGGGAGATAGAGAACAATATGACACTTTCAGTAGATTATTTCGTTGAATTGATTCAATTTGATTTGTCTTTGATATAATTTCCTATTAATAAGTGTTTTGTGCTTTACACCTAATCCTACACTTACAGAGTGATTTTTCAAATCACTACAAGAATCTAGAATACAACTAGGAGAGCAGACCAGGACATGAATAGACAAGAAAATGAAGGCAATGGAGGATGGAGGGAATGAACGGATGAAGGATAAGGAAGATGAAAGATGGAGTATGGAGGGTGAAGATGAAAGTGACCCTACACTACTATACATGGAAAGAAAACAATGCTTTCAATAAGGGAACTCTTGAGAATGTCCATGTACTGGCAAACCCAGACCCTTCAAAATTCCTAAACTACTGTGCATAGAAAAGAACAATTAAAGAGGTTTGTTAGGAATTGTCCATGCACTGGCAATCCTTAATCCTTTGTATCTGCTATGGTTCAAAAATCAAACCATAAAAGATGGCCCCAGGCCACCAAAAAGAAAATCCTGCATTTTCCTCTGTCATAGACTTTGTTTTGATTAGAGCTCATTAGGTTTCTTCTAAAGTTATCCATTCCACCTACCTTGCAACATGCACTGCCATTGAAAACCTTCAGGAAATTATTGTATTCAACCTGACTCATATTCATTTCATCACTCTGCAGTTCATAATATGAAAAATATTTGTCACCCTCATCACAAAAAGTGTATCCACATTCAACAAAACATTCATAGGCTTACTCATTATCATATATTGCTGAATGATCCAATAGTTGTATTGGGACCTGGAAATTTGAATGCTTTACATGAGAATCTACAATTTCTATCTCATCATCATCTTCTGAAATAATCAAATCAAAACTACTTTCCATTTCTTTCCTATCACTAGTTGGCATTGACACAAAAATTTGATCCATACTGTCATCCTTATACATACTTGAATCAACAAATTTTGAACACTCATCATCATGCAAACCAACATCTTTCTCTTGTAGAAAAAAACTATTCAAGTAACATACCTCTTCTTGGACAGAGATGAATTATAAATCACCTTCAAAGATCTCTTCATTACTCTAAGAAATGCACTTGAAATCATTTGAATCACTACATAGTGCATTCACTATCAAATAAAATGTATGTTGGACCCAAAACATTAGAATCATATGAATGTGCATACTTCTGGTATTCAAGAGTTAACAAATCTGAAACTTGATCACTACTGAGTAATAATGTTTTCGCTTCCATATCTTATACTATGTCTTCATCTTCTTGATCTTCATAAGAATTGCAACAATCACCTTGTTGTAGATCAACATCCACAAGTTCTTCATTGATCTGTTCTATATTTTCATCATCTTCCAAATCTGAAAAATTGCTATCAGAAATCCTAGTGGCACATACTTCCTTTGTTTGTTGCATCGTTTGATCATCCATGATATTAGTATTAGATTCATTATCCATATACCTTGTCCCAAGAATGTAATCAATATATTTGTTCACTACATCAAAGGAACACTATTTTGATGAATCTGACCAATAAACTGATTCAGGCTATGATGCTCTTAGAAATTGTGCAACAAACGTGGGTCTTCTAGTCTAAAATGAGGAGGTAATTGCATATAGATATTTGTCATCCTATTGTATAAAGAGTTTACATCTTCTCCCTTATATCTCCTTATGTCAAAAAAGGCATCCACAAGATTTTTTCTTCTTTCTTGAATTTGAAAATACTCATCAAAAGTATTCTAATGTGAATAGAGTACATTACCTTTATTACCAAAGTTCTCAGTTGCATCATGTGGTATTTATGGTGTCCAAGATCTCTTGGAATTTGTGTCATCATTCTCACTGCATGATGACCTCTTTGGTGATGTACTTGGAGCACATTTGACTCCCAATTTCCATGATTGTTGGTTCACTTGTAGCATTTGTTGTTCTAATTGTAGCCTTTGTTGTCTCAATTCCTTCAACTCTCTTATTGACTGTCGTCTTATTTCTTCTTTTGATATCTTCACAAATTGTGTCTATTCCACAACACCCATACATCATTTATCGAATTTGAAACAGAGTTGCCACCTACTTCTCCCAAAGTAGGAAAATCAAATAAATTTTGATACTATTTTGGTTTGCCCCAGTTGAATCTCCAAAAAAAATTTAAAACTTTGTTGACTCAATAAATGGAAAGGCTGGATTTTTTTTACTGAATTTATCCCCAGCAAAGTCGCCAAATTTTTCATTCTAAAAAATGCAGGTTTCAACCACCAGAGGTTTCCAAGCTCTCACAATGCTTTTGGCCAACGTACAAGGCCAATTGATATAATTGAACTGTCTACTTTTCAGGATTTTCTAAACCTAGGCAGGTGTACCTATAAAAGTGATGCAAATTTTATATGATTCCTACCTATGTGATCTATCCCTAATGACAAACTATAAGGGATAAATGAAAGCTCAATAATTACTTCTAATCCTAATGATGTTTAAAATATGAATATATAGATAAGATTTTGTGAGATCCTAAAATGGAATTGGTATGACCATTGCCTACTTATGTTGATGGAGTCAAGATGTAGATGATATGTGATTTACTAGTTGGCTACAATTCTAATTGTTTGACACTTATAATTGTTTATACCTAGTATAAATGTGCAAGGATGTGACTGACAAACTCTTCTTATTAATCCAATCAATCCTACTATGTTACTTTAATCTTTCTAAAAGGGTTTTAATCGTTCCTTGAAGGAACCAATTAAAAGGGGTCACACGGTGACATCAAATGTATACTGATAAAATGAAAAATATACTTGATATATTTAGCTTTGAATAACTTAATAGGATTTTTTAGAGACAATATGGCAGCCTTCAATTATAGACTCTTCTTATTGATCCAATTGAACTTTCCGAATTACTGTAATCTGTTTAAAAGGATTTTAATTCCTACTTGAAGAGACCAATTAAGTAAATTACACAAGAACAAAAAATGTGTTTGATGAATTTTAGTATTCGCTTGGAATAAATTCAAATAATAAGGAACACCAACTTGCAGACAACCAAATAATTGTTTAACTTGAAAAACAATTGACACCAAGATTTGATCACCAAATCTGTGAAGTCATCTCTATTATATGATTTGAAAATATTTTACAATATACATCATGATATTTTGTTTCTGCAACTGTTCACCCTATTCAACTATCAAAAATCTACCCCCCTCTCCTACTAATTTTAAAAAACATTTATACATTACATCTCAAGAGTCACGAATCTTCAATCTCTATTATAGTCATTTGTATTCACCAACAACAAATAAAATATTTAATTGAATTGCCTTATCGGAAAATTAAATATTTTAACATAGTTTGCTTTTGATTTTACTTTATAGCTTGACCACTCTTTACATTTTCTCCCCGCGGTATCACTATGCTTGGTATTTACTCTCATTGCTTACTGTCAACCGTCATCTTTATCTTTTACCCCCGTGTTATAGTGGTATCTGACTTTGATGGTTACCTCTATCGTTTACCATGCTACCGCGATTATCGTTCCTTCTGCCCACGGTATCATAGTAACCGACACTTATTGTCAACTTCACCATTTTAAACTTCACCACCACCCACGCTACCGCGTTCATCCCTCTGACTGGCAGTAGTATCACAGTAACTACTCATTGACTACCCTCTCACCTCTATCTTCTATCCACCACGTTATCGTGGTCTCTCCTTTCACCACATGTGGTACCATGGTATCAACATTAACTATCACCTTTCTCTAGCCACTGCTTTACCATGGTTTGCTTCCTAACCTCATGTGGTACCGCAGTGCCTCATTCTTCCTGCTGCCTCTTTGCTATCTTCTATTCATCGTGATTATCATGGTTTGTGAGATGACCATGCACGGTAATGCGGTAAGCATTTTATGCCTACCTTGATCATTTACCGTGATCACCGTAGTCTTCATTGGAGCCTCCTGTGGTATCATGGTGACTATCCTCTAACTGTTTTCCCCTGCTGATTGTCCACCTCGTAACCATCGGCCTACCAATTCTTTTACACGATGCAGCAGTGAGGGTTGTTGTGACTACCCTTAACTGCTCAATGTGATACCGCGAGCCACCTTGCAAGGGGCCGCGGTATAGCGGTAAATGGTGTTGGCCATGGAAAATAACAACTATGGCAACAAAATGGGGTATAAGGCACTTTAGCATCTTAAACGGCAAAAAAAATTATTTTTTTAATGAAACGATAGTGAAAATAGTGGGTTCAAGTGGGTAAAAGACCTTAGGATTTTAATGAAAATTTGGGTTCTAATAGGGGGAGTGATGAGTCATAATCTTCAAAGGAAGATGCTCAAGCTCTTAGGACAAAATACATAATTCAGACCTCAAACCAAAAACTAGAAGAGGAGTTGTCCCAATAGCTCAAGGATATAGGTAAAAAGGTTGAACTGGAGAGGCCTCCCTCTGAAAGAAAGGAAGATACTTAAATGAATGTAGAGATACTCCAAGAGCCTTTGTATATTGGCCAAGATAAGAGCCATGTTCAAGAAGAAGAGAGGCCTTCTGAAGAGAAGGGAGAAGAGCAAGAAATAGAGAAAGAAGAAGACAATCCAAGCGATGCACTCAGAAGAGTCCTGAGCCAAAGCACTATGAGCTTGAATAGGAGAAAGAAAGAATCCATCAAGAAGAAGATGTATCTAGAGAAAACATAGCCACCGCTGAAGCAGATAAAGAGAAGGCTATATAAATTGAGGATTTTGATGAGGAAGAGAAAACAAACCAAGAAGCCTCAGATCATGAAAAAAAGTAGCTCCAAGAGGAGGAAGGTGATTGAGAATCACTAGAAGGGGAAGCTCAGATGCTCGATTAGTCAGAGAGTCAATTAAAAAAGAAGACCCTCACTCCTATGGATCTTAAGGCCAGACTTGAGGCTATATTGGCTCGAGCACAAACAAGGAAAAAGAAAGAAAATAAGCCAAAAGTTTGCTCTCACATTTTTGTTGATTCTTGAAGGTCGACAACAATATAGGTCACCACCTTAGTAAAATACAAAGATGAAGGTATAGTTACACTATTTCAACCATCAACTTAGGTACTTCTATGAGAGAGTAGAAAATTGATGAATATTAGGGATCTATAGCAATGATAGTCGAATAAATGAACAAAGATGAATCCTCTAACGATGAACTAATGACACAAGTGGTGGACCTCATCACTTAAATCCAAAAATGGATATCCTTGGAAGAGGAAGCCCCAACTAAATCCTTTGCGCCCTTGCTCATTTCTCAAGAAGAGCTCACCCAAATGGAAAAGATGAAGAATTGCACTGAGGCTACAATTGATTACTTCAGAAGGGCACTCTATAAAAGTGATATGGGTATAAGCCACACTATCCAAATGATCAATAAGTTCCATGAGGTGAAAAACCAAATCGAGGGTATAGAGAGAATCTGTCATCGCTTCACTAAGTTATAGAGGATTACCTATCCTAAGATCAAAGCTATTCTCAATTTTTCTGAAAAAGGCATGGGAAAACGAGCTAGTCTTTGTAAAGGGTGATTACTAGTTAATAGAAACGTGGAAAATGGGCTTGTACCATAAAATCGATGTCCTGGAAAGAGTGTTGCATGAGGTCGAGCTTGACCTTGAATGGGCCAAAGATCATAGAGAAGATGTTGAAGATTACCTTAAGTTGATGACTGATTGTGAGACGCCAGCCCTTGAACTCGATCCAGATAAGATCAAGTTGCACTTTCATAGGAAAATGGAGTAGGGAGCAATAAATTTTATCGTGCCAAACTTCATGGATTTTTATGCTAGGGCATGCATCTATTCCAAGAAAATGGTCGAAGTCGTGCCCAAATGTACCAAGAACTGGGAGAAGATCACAATTAGATCAAAGAAGTTATCCTTCCAAGTGCTCCAATATGATATAATGGAATGGGGAAAGCTTCAAGCCTTGATCAAGAAATTTGTGGAATATGCCACCCAATAGAAGAATGAAGGGAAGCTTGTAATTGATGAGGATTTTTTAACAGTGTAGCTGAAAAAGAAGGGAAATCCACAAGAAGACAAATTTCTATAGCTACAGTACTAAGGTAGGCACTACAGGACCAAATAGGAATAAGACAAATTTGTATTTTAAATTCCTATATATTTGGGGGTAGGTGAAACCCTAATGAATCTTGGCCACATAATGAACGTAAATCCTGGCCAGTCATTTCTCTTTTGAAAACTAAAAATAGGGGTCCCTTCTCTCATTTTCACAATGAGAGTTGAGTTGTTGTAAAGACATGTTGCTGAAATTTTAATAGAATCTCATTGCTTTTGGTGGATTCTTGAGTTTCTCTCATGTTGCATGATACTTCTCCTCATATTTGATAGACTTAGTGACTTTTGCTTTGTTGTTTTGGTGTTTTCAAGTAGTTTTAGTAGTTTAGTTCATGATTCCCTTTGATTCTGAAGAATGCTATTTTGTTGATGCTTTCCATGTTCATGATTTTTGTTGGTTATTGATGATAAACAATAGTGTAAAGAAAGTCTAAACATTAAATATTTGCTGCAATTAAATCTCATATTTATTCATGCTTTATGGTGAATGAATAATTGAAAATCTTCACACCTTAGAAGATAGAACTAGTTTCATGATACTGTGTGTATTGGTTAAATGGAACTCGGTTATGGGAAGATTTTCCACTATAGAATCCTCCATTATCATTGTTCATTAGTAGTTTTAGGTCTAGGAAATCTTACCTCCCTTTTACCTTTTGATTTTTATTTAAGTTTATAGTTAAAAAAATATTTCAATATCCTCCGAAAGCTAAATTTGATGTCGAAAGTGGAGTTTTAGATTGTTGTTTTGAATCTACAGCAAGTGCATTTCATTTCAATAATTTCCAAAATTCTATTTGAAGGTCTAATTCCTCCTAGCTTAGTGAACCATAAATGCCCTTTGTGATTACCAGGAAATAACATCAATCAACTCAGTTGTTTTTGCAAGTCATGACCTCACACTCGAGAGACCTTGAGATGATTTTTGCAGCTTATTGTAGGAAGTTGTCTTTCAAGAGAGGTAGTGCACTTGTGTGCTACCTGTGTTGAGAAATTAAAACAACACCATCAACAGGTTGCTTTTCTTGGAAAATTAAAATGTTCAAGTTGCACTTTTTTTCCTATCAAAGCAAGTGACTCAAGCTCACCATACTAGTCGCATATATACATACTAGCTATGCTATGATTTTGAGCAATATTTTTTTTAGAGACTTAGGGGGATACATATGAATGGATTGTCTATATGCCACTATACCTATGGGTAAGGAGAAGGTGTTTCTCGAGATTGATTCAAAGGTAAAAATAATCGTACTCAAGTTCGAAGACCCAAAAGCCCAAATATTATATGAGGAGAATGAGTTGAGGAACTATATACTCTTCTCTAGAAAGGGAAATGGAGATGATACATGTGTTTCAAATTTAAAATTTGGGCTCTGAATGATGGAGTTTGACATAAGTTTTTCGCATGCTGGTTCAAGAGCAGTTGTTGTTCTCATTTATCCTTTTGGTGAGATATTCCCCTTTTCATACAAATTAGAGTTTGACAATAAAAACAATACTGCTGAATATGAAGCCCTTCGATTAGGGCTAATTGAAGCTAAGGCTATGGGAATTAAGATTCTTAAAGTTTTGGGAGATGTTGAACTAACTGTTAAGCAAGTATGAAATGTTTTCACCATCAAAAGCTTTGATGCCTTATCAATAGAACCCATCCCTACAAAACTTAACTCAAAGGTTGATTTTTTGGTAGTTTCTACTTCTCTACTTCTCCCACACCCATAATTCAAGGAAAAATCCTACAATATTGAATTAATTTATCAACCTAGTATTCCTAAGAAGGTCAGTCGTTGGAAATTCTTTGAGGATGACAAAAAAATTCAGATGTTCTTAGAAAGTGTTGGAACCTTTGCTCAAATGTTCTTTGAAGGGAGTGATAATCAATGTAAGTAAATCTACCTAGATAATGTAATAGACCTCTAAAAAAATGTTATTCAATTAAAAGGGAATAATTCAATTGAAAGGGAATAAGATACCTAAGGGGTTAGTTTCTCTTGAGGATTTGTTGGATCTTCATGATCATTCTATCAAAAAGAAGATAAGAAATTTTGTTCGGAAATCTAATGGGTTTGAGGTAGTTAATATTGGAGACCTTGATTCTCCTAGAATGGTCTATATTGGGAAATGTTGCTCCCCAGAAGAGAGAGAAAAATTAATAGCCTTGCTAATAAAATATGAGGAAGTCTTTGCCTTGTGATAGGATGATTTGAAGAACTTCATGAACGGAAAATTTCAGCATCACATATCACTCAAGGAAGGGAAGGTTGCCTTTAGGCAGAAACACAAGAATTATAATCTAAAGGTAATTGATGCAATTTTCAAAGATATTTATAAAATTCTAAAGGAATTAATTATATATCCCATACACCACTCAGCTTGGGTAGCCAATATTGTTCCCATTCGCAAGGAAAATGGAGAGATTCAGATATGTGTTGATTTTAGAAACTTGAATCAGGCATCACTAAAGGATAATTATCCTTTGCCTAACATGGATGATATTTTATAAGCAATTTCTAGTTCATAGATGATGTCTATGCTTGATGGTTTTTCAGGTTATAACTAGATTAGTGTATTAGGGGAGGATCAACACAAAATGACATTTACTATACCTTGGGGAACATTTTCTTATAATCGAATGTCATTTGGACTCATTAATGTAGGTTCTACATTCCAACGTGCTATGGACCTATCTTTCAGTCATCTCTGGAACAAAATCATAGTCATATACCTTGATGATTTGATAGTATTCTCTAAGAAAAGAGCAGATCACTTGTAAGATTTGGAATGAGTCTTACAAATATGCAAGGAACATCCTATTTCTTTTAACCCTAAAAAGTCTATTTTTTTGTTACTGAAGGTAAAATTTTAGGTCACATTATGTCCAAAGAAGGCATCAGAATAGATCTAGACAGGGTTAAAGCTATATTGTAGTTAAACCTTCCTTTGAGCCAAACTGGTGTGAAATATTTTTTTGGTCATGTGAATTTCTTGAGGAAATGCATCCTAGATTTCTTTGAAATCACTAAACACATTGTGGATATGATGAAAGAAAAACCAAGTTTCAAATGGAATGAAGCTAAGAAGAAATATTTCAAAGAAATTAAAGGAGTAATTTCCCAAGCTCCTATCTTGGTCAGTCTAGACGTCAAGAAGGATTTCATTATCTATTGTTATGCTTTTGAACATACTACACATGTTGTACTATTGCAAGAAAATGAAGATAAATTTCAAGATCCCATTACCTTCATGAACAAGCCATTGAAGAAGCATGAGCTTAAATAATCTCCCATTGAAAAGCATGCATTTGCAGTGGTTAGGGAAGTCAAGAAATTTTTCTTCTATATCCTGTATTCACGCTCCATAGTCTATGTAGCAGATTCTGCTGTCAAGAGAATATTAACCCAACAAGACATTGATTCTAATAGGAGGGGTAGTTGGATCACAAAGGTATAGGAGTATGATCTAAACTTAAATCCTACAAAATTGGTTAGAGGAAGGGGACTTTGCAAGTTGATGGCAGGGAATTCAAAAGAAGAAGGTGAATATTTTCCATTAGTGTTGATTGTTAGTCTACAAGATGAATGGTTCTTCAATATTTCTCAATTCCTTACTTATGATCAATATCTAGAGCACCTCCCAAGTAAGAAAAATAGGAATATAAAAAATGAAGGCAGTTAGGTATGTTATCTGGAGCGAAACCCTATACAAATGTGGCATAGATGGAACCTTTTTGAAATGTGTGGATAAAGCTCAACAAGAATGACTACTTAATATTTTTCACATTGAAGGTTGTGGAGGCCATTTTTCTTCCATTGTGACTTCCTTCAAGATTATAAGGCATGGATATTATTGTCTTGGTATGTTCAAGGATGCTTATCATTAGGTAGGTAAATGTGAGAAATGTAAGTTCTTTGCAATAAGGCCTTAGTTGGAAACCTTACCACTCAAGCCTATGATTAACGATGGGCCTTTTCAATAGTGAGGTCCTGATTTTATTGGCCCAATCAGCCCACAGTTAATCAAAGGTCATACCCATATTATCACAACTACTGATTACTTCACCAAATGGGTGGAAGCGATTCTAGTCAAGAAAATAACTTCTGAAGTACTTTGTGATTTTATCAAAGAAAATATTTTGGTTAGGTTTGGATTTTTGCATAAGTTATTTGTTGATAATGCCACTAGTTTCACATTCAATTAGTTCTCTCTTTTCTGGTATGAATATGGAATCTCTATATCTCATTCAACTGGCTATTATCCCTAGGGAAATGGTCAAACAAAATCTAGTAATAAACTTTTTGTGAACATTATTAAGAAACTAGTCGATGAAAAGCCGAAAGACTAGTAGAAAACGTTGTATGAAGCCCTATGGGAAGATCAGATAACTCCAAAAATGTTTGTTGGTATGACTCCCTTTGAGTTGGTATATGGGGTGGAAAGTGCACTTCCTCTTTCTTTAGAATCACTAGTTCGTAAGTCATAGACTGCTATAGATCAGGTTGAATTTAATGATGGCTTGGAAAAGAGGATTTTGTATTCAACCAAAATACAATAACAACGAGAGGATATGGTAGATAAGATTACCATACACCAGGAAAAAGTTAAGAATATATTCAATAGGAAAGCTAGACCATCAAATTTCACAATTAGAGATGCAATTTTTGTTGTGGGATAAGCACAAAGAACCTAAAGGTAGTCATAAGAATTTTGATTCACTCTAGATTGGGCCTTTTAAAATCATTCAAGAATTCAAACCTAATACTTTTGATCTTGCATATCCTAATGGTACTCCCTTGCATATTCCTTATAATGGGAAAAATCTAAAGATTTATCAGCTATGATGGCCTTGTGCCTCTTTTTGTACATATTTAGCTTAGGATTTTGGTTTTTGGTTTTGGTGTTTTCTATTTTGTTTCCCTATTTTTGGAGAGTTCATTTATCTTGATTGAATTTTTTTCGCAATGGATAAGACATTAGTATTCCACATTTTGGTTTGGGTTCATTGATTCATCCTTATCAATCTTCATCCCTAGTCAGAGCCATTGTTATAAGCATTTAAATATCCCACTAGATAAGACACCCAAAAATTAATATGTGCCTCATTTAAAGATGGGCAGGGTTTTGTGTCACCATTTAAACTTGGGAAAATTTTTGTTAGGTTAACCAAACCTCCCATTTTGTCACCAGCCTCTTTTATTACCCTCCTTTGTTTGCTACATGTAGTGTTTTCTATACCTTGTTGAACCTTGACACTAACGAGATGATTTTAGCATGGGTTGTACTTAATTACAATGCCCAAACTTGGGCACATATTTATAAGGTTCTTTGAACCTCTTTCTTCACCAACCATAGACATTTATTTCCAAATTTTGGAAAATTTGTTATGTGGGGAATAGTGAAAGTGACAACTGCCATGTGTTAATGCAATTAAGGAAGTAAATGTTCATAGACTACCATGTTTTAAAGTGAAGCCATGCTTAATCAAATAAAGGCCAAGAAACATTCCCATTGCAACATTTTTTGAGGATGAGTCGAAGGAGAAACAAAGTGTGGAGTGCAGGGTTCACCATTTAAGGTATTTTTAGAATCCTCCTTTGCAACCTTTTCTAAATTATTTATACTTGCATGATAGGAAGCATATATTTTTAAGACCATTTTTGCACATGGAAAAGATTAAATACATGAGTTGTGAGTATGTGGTTCGGCTAACATATGAAGGACCTAAAATTGGTGATATTTGGTTGGGTCTAGTTAATTTGGAAGAATTGAGGAATAAATTTCACAAACCTAACCCCCCACCTATCATTAAAAGGGTAATGGGTAGTGGGTTAATTGAAGTTGCTGCATTTTTTTATCTGTGCAATGTCCTAAGATGGTGTTGGAATGTATCACACTATAATTCATAGACACGAGAAGTTAGAGTAGAGGATAACAAGCTTGTTGTGAAAATTTAGAGGTCTACCTTTCCATCTTGTTTAAAAACTCTAGAAAGAGATGAACACTCACCAATGGACATGATGAGCTATTAAGTTGATTTGACAGTTAAGAAAGCGGTTTACAAAACTGTAATAGAAAAGAACTGGTTGGCCAAACCAAAGAAGGGCAATTCTTAATTTCCCCGCAACCTACACATGAATCATTTTGTAGATGAGGTGGATGATATTTTGGTGCTATTGCACAGGGTAAGAGGAAATGAGAATGTCCATGGCTTCGAGGAATGGATGTATTTATTCATCCAAATAATATTGAGTGGGGAGAAATCTATTGACTGGGAAATGATCATTAATGACCATCTGTGCAGTTTGATGACATTCTTTACCCTATACATATTTTTCTTCATGTCATCATACTTGATATATGAAATTTCCAATACATGACCTTGGCCTAGATTAAGGCAGAGTGATTTTCCTCTAGAGAAAGTTCCAATTTATGACTATCTTGACAAGCTAAAACTCCACAAGAGCTTCCTACATTTCAGAAGAGTGGCTAATACTTTTACCATGAGGATGGTCAGGGAATTGCAGGGGTGCCCTAAAATGAGGTTATCTCCTGAGGTAATAAAATTTGTTGATTTTTATGGTAGCCATTTTATTTAGTTACAAATATTTTCATACATAAGAGTAGGTGGTTATGTTGCATTTCCTATTAAGCTGCCAAAGTATCCATAAGACAAGTGGGTAATTATCAAGGTGAGTAGGCAATTAGCTGATGTTAATAGATTTTGCAAAGGTAGTAAAATATTAACAATCAGTTTTCCCTTTGGTTTTGTTCCATATAGTTGTCAGTCAATGTTCGATTCCTTGAACATTGAGAAAGAATTGTCTAGGTATAATTTTCCCTCATATGAGGAATGAGTTTCTTTTGATCTGAAGGTTATACTAAGAATAATTTGAAACTGAGCCCTACCTTTTACCACCAATCGAATCTCAGGGATTATTGGGCCAATTCTTTGATGAATATGAGGTTAGGAGAAGAAGACGGATGAGATTAACGGTGGAAAAACTCATCATCTATGATTTGAAATGGGGTTTATAGGACATTATCGAGGATGGGTCTGATATGGTCAACTCAATATATACTTATTTGATAGAAAATTGGCCTATTCTTGATATGGATTGGAATTTAAAAGAGAAAGCAACCATCAAAGCCAAAACTATTGATGTTCTGACTAGAACTTGGATTGGGTAACCAATAAGAAAAATGAGAAATCCCATCCTCATACTAGGTCCAAGGATTCACAACGAACTTAAGGTGCCTCTCAAGCATTAGCCAGTAGACAATCGAAGAGTGGACCTCCTTGGTCTTTACCTTCAAGTACCCAGGGAGATGGTGATGAAGACCTCCCAAAAAATAATGTGTATTCATGACCCCGTGGGGATGACATTTTCAATTTACCTACTCTAGAAAAAGAAAACGAAGGTGAGGAGGAGGAAGAGGGTTTAGAAAACCTAAATGTTGGTTTGCTTCCCTCTCAAGATGAATCACCTGTTAGAGAGGTAGGCACCTCCCAAATTTCTCAAACAATTACATATGCAGAAGATACTCCACCAATCATCCGTACATTATTTGAGTCTCCTGGTATCAAGGCAACTAAGGTCAAAGTAACCCCATCTTATCTAGAAGATTCGCTACCACAGAAAATGAAAGCTATATAGCCTATCTTGCGCAAACAATATATTGTAGGGTAGCTACTACAAAGAACTTCAGCCCCAAAACTAAAAAGTTAAATATTGTTGCTAGGCTCGTAGATCACATAGAATCAGGAACACTCTAGCTGGAAATCGCACATCCTTCAATGCAGAGAGATGTTTCTCAGGAAGAAGTGAGTGATTTGGAAGTGAGAAGAGTAGACCTTGGCCCTCCTATGAGGGATGAGGATGTTTAGATTTTTTAGGTATCATTAGCCAAGATGTTTGAAAGATCGAAGAAGGATAAAGAATGAAAAAGTGAATTGAAAGTTGAATTTTAGGATTTGAGTAATTTTCTAAGGTCTATTCTTGAATGCATTCCATAGCCTATTTCCTAGGTAGATTATTTTGTTTAATATCTTACTGTAGTTGGAAAGGAAGCCTTAACTAAAATCAAAAGTTTCCAAAGTTTAAGTGAGGTTGTAGATTATTTGAATGAATCTCTAATTAAAAAGGGAAGCCTTGTTATTATTGAATCTCTCAAATACTTTCAAGAGGCGAATGCTTTGAAAGCCACCTTAGGGGATGAGTTAATTACAACTAAGAAAGAATAGAAATTATGGATTAATTATCAGACTGAATTGAATTCGATGAATTCGGACTTGGAAAGGTTGGTTGTTGATCAGGTCATATAAAGTGCTTCAAATACTCATTACTTGTCATGGATTAAAGGAGTAGAGTGGAAGTTATAGGTTGCTAAACAAAGCTTGTAGAAGCTTAAATAAATCATGGATGAATCTACTTCAGTTTCAGATGAATCACTAAGCACCTTAATGTCTCTTAGTATACTCCAAGATAAATATGGAATAAGGGATGATGTGGACGTTAGTGCTTTGGCGACCGATTTCAGAAAAAAAATGGTTAAAGAGACTCTCGAGTCATCTTCATTTAGCATTGAGAACTTACAAAAATTAAGTGAATTACACCTGGTTTCATCTCAGGCAATGAATCCCATAAAGGCTTGCAAATGTCACATGGAAATGGACAAAGATCTTCATTTGATGGGTATGTGCAGGATCATCATGTCAAAAACAGGCCCTTAAGTGGCAATAAAGTTTAGAAAAACCAGAGTTAGGAAACTTGACGTAAAAATTTGAATAATTTATCTATATTATTTCAAAAATATGTAAGAATAGAATCTTTAGCAAATTGAATTTAGTTTCTAAACTACTAGGTTTATTTAAAAAAAAAAATAGATATTTGGTGAAAATTTTAAATTTCAATGCAATAGTACTTAAATTTCAAGGAAAAAATAGGAAGTAGGTGTTTGTCTAACCACCCTAACAAAATAAAATGATAATCTTTTTGATATAAGTAGAGAACTCATGTCCCGATGTGATGCATATTGTTTTGTAATTTTTTTCCAAGTAAATAATTAATTATGATTTTTTTATTACAATATTTTAAAAATATAAAAAAACTTGTATGTCTAACCACCTTAACTTGGTCAAAACTTCATGAAATTCAATTTCCTTTTTTTAATCCTATCGTATGTGAAGCATAGAATGTGACACATATTTTGGATTCAAAAAATGTGATACTATTTGAAAGCTATAGATGTTTTTCAATCATCCTATTAATCAATAATTTAGTCATAATTCAAATAGAAAATGAATAATAATTTATTAAATTCAAAGTAAAGCATAATTTATATTGGTGGAAATCTAAGAATCTCCTTTAAAAATCCTTTTGCTTTCATCAATTTTGGGTAAAAAAAAGATCGTCACCCCCATGGGTCATCATATCACTTACATATCGCCACTTTTTGGCCCATCATGATCTTGCACATACCTTGACGTGGAAGGTGAGGATGATTAATGTAATAATTCCTTAGCATAAGGACCTACTGCATATCCTTAAGTCTTTCCAAGCAAGGTGAAAGAAAAATTTGGTGATCTTGGAGGATTGAAATGAAACAACGTCATCATGACCGCTTGGCTTCTCTTTATTTCTTTTAAGTGTCTTTTGTTTAATTGTCTATGGACCTGATGAGGCAGTTACACACCTTCATATATATATAAATGTATCTATTTTCATATGCTCTCTCTAGACATCTTGAAAGTTTTTTCTCAATACTGTTAATAAATGAAATTGCTATCTTGTCTATGTGCATTTTGGTGGAGTAAAATGGAGTTATTAAATCTTGGAATTTGAGAATATCTTGTGCATTAATTATTTCTGTATGTGTGATGCAGTTATTATAACAGATTTCATTTCTTGCATGGTATTGAGCATATGTATGCCTTTGATGATTAATTTATCTTTGTGCTAATACTTCTTGTTTGCTAAACATGCACCTGATGTTTGATTTTTTTTTGGATTTTGGGTATACCTTTCTAATTTCTGGTTAAAAGCACATCTCGTGTTTTATTTTTGTGTTTCAATTTATTGAAATTTTTTTTAGGGAGATATACCTTGATAAAATTCAGATAAAAATCACAACCCATTTTGATCTTTTCAAATATGTTAGTGTGATTCATTTGGTGCTAGATCTAGGTTCCAAGTCATATTTTTAATAATTTTGTTGATGATCCCTTTTTATTTACTATCAAATTCATATAAATGTTTTGTGGATCTGATAAGAAGTCATGCATTTTGAGTATTGATATGTGAATTCTAATGAAATTTCACTAAGATTATGGATGCCTGGAATTAAAATCACCTTATATTTCATATTTGAATTGTGTTAAAAGTAAAAATTGAACATCTACTTAGTGATTCATCACTCAACTCAATGCTTAATAACATATTAACAATAGTATTAGTAGTTGTAATAGGGAAAAAGTTTTAGATTAATAGAAAATAGCATAATAAATCAAACCCCCAATAACAATAGAGTACAATGAAACAAGAAGTATAAGAATAGTGAAACAACATTACCTAGTCTTCAAGTCTCCATTGATTGACCTCCATTGGCCTCCTCCGTCTTGCTAGAAATTGTATAATTTCCCTCAGATTTGAAGTGCAACTATCACCTATGCCTTAGACAAGCAAGATATTGAAGTAATGAGTGCTAAAGTATAAGTTCTCATGCATTCTGAAAATAATTGTGTGTGTCCAAAATGGCTTGAGAGAGTCTTTTAAAGAATTCCAAATTGACAATGGATGGTCCAGATTAGAAGTTTATAAAAACCCTAAGATCAATGGCTAGGATTGAATGTGATAAGAAGATTTAGGGTTAGAGAAAGCTTTGAAATGAAGGGCTAAGATTTAACTAAAATAAATTAAATCAATGGTGGAGAAAAATAAGTAAATGAAATAATATAAATTATTTCATTTATGGAGGAAAGTTGACTTTTGGGTTTAATTCATAAATATGAATATGATAGGAGGTAATAAATAATTATTTTAATTATTTATTTGGTGAGATGGAAAGTGGACTAAATGGATAAATTTATCTAATTCAAGGATAAATGGTAATGTGATGGATGAAATAATCATGGAAGGATAATTGTAAATTATGAAATTAGGGCATAATCAAATGTTGAGGATGTTTGACATAGAAAAATTCAGCTCGGGGGCCTAAGTCATTTTTATGTGTCTAAATTTTTCCCCTCTTTGACATAATGCAATTTATCATGTTGTGTCAAAGAAAACAAGTCAAAAATATGCCCCAGCGTGAAAGTAGGGAGAGGAAGGATGATGAGGAGGTAGTGGTATGCCCCCTTGAGTGGATAGACGAGTTCAAAGAACACGAGTGGGCTCTCGAAATGGATGAGAAGACTAGAGGATGAATGAATAGAAGAAATGTTGGTGTAGAAGACATGGATGTTAGTGTAGACATGAAAAATGTACATTCTTGATCTGGCACATTTCATCCAGATTACTAACGACATTTACTCTGAAATCATACTCTCAGCATTTCATCATATTCTATCTCTTAATTTAATAAATCATTGTTTATTTGATTAAGTCTTCCTCTTTCAGTAATTAAATTAATCAATTTAATTTAATTGACCTTACATCTCTGTTTAATTAAATAAATCCTTTTATTTGATTAAATTCTCTAAAGTCCTCTTATTAAATTAAATAAATTAAAACCTTATTGGATTTAATCTAACATATTCCTCCTTAGTTAAATAAATCAAATCATTTATTTAATTAAATCATTTCCCCTCAATTCTGATTTAAATTAATTCATCTATTTGAGTCAAAATGGTCAAATCATCTAATTCTTTATTAAATTAATCAAAACCTTGATTAAGTTAATCCCTCTCACTAAAATCCTCTAGATTTTCCAAGTTGCACAATAAATAAATTACTTTGATTTATTAATTCATCTATTTTCCCTCACATGGCATCAAAAGGGAATATTCCTTTAATTCAAATTCAAATAGGATGGGTACTTCCAACAAGGCATTTAATGCCTCTTACATGTCCTTACCCTTGAGCCAAGTGACATTATCTCCATTTCCCTTCCCTCTAAACTTGCCAACTTTCAAATTCAAATTTGAATCTCATGGCATTTATCATGCACATTGATCAAAATGTGCACAACCATCAACCATTCACATCTTGACAAATGGCACTTGGCCATTGGATGTTGAATGATCCCACATTGCTCAAACTCACTCTTCTTCCAATTTTTGAAATCTATAAATTGAAGACTCTTCTCCTCAATCATCATCCACAACTCACATGCAAAGTTACTCTCTCCAATTGAGAACTAATTTTGCTCTTTGTTCACAATCATCCATCATCTCTCCAAATTTGCAACAAGGTTATGCTCAAATCTCTTTGGAGATTTGACCATTTCTCTAATCACATACCATCTACAACATAGGAATTGGGAAAGGGCCAATTGCAACACTCCATTGGCACCAATTCTCCCATGGAATCATCATGTTATTAGCTTAATTAGGATTGAGTTTCTTTCATTTGAAATTTACTTGTGTTCTTCATTTCTTAGTTAAGTTTGAATAAATGGATTTCATGGGGAATTCTTCAAATCTTTACATGCATATTTGATCTAACACTAACAATGTTTGACTTCTTTGTGCATTTGCAGGTTTAGGGGTTCACATTTTGGTGCTAGAAGGAGGGCTTGAAGTTCTAAAACACATTTTTTTTTTTTTTAAATCCGCGCCTTTTGTTTGTGCAGGTACAGAACGACGCAAATGATAAATTATGTGATGCATATGCTCTGTTGCACTGCATCTATCTACTAAAACGACTCATATGCTCTGTTGCACCGCATCTTCCTGCTAAAACGATGCATCTGCCTGACAAATCCCCTCTGTTGTGCCACATTTTCTCTATTTCCGCGCTTTACTTTATTTACTGAGCTGCATTTGATCTGTTATGCACCGCATTCCCCATTCTGAGCCACATCTATTTTGTCGAGCCACATTTGATCTTCTGTGAGCCACATTTGCTTTTCCGAGCTGTATTTGCTCTACTGCACGCCGCATTTGACATTCTGAGCTGCATCTGCTTTGCTGCACTGCAAATGGCTTATACACATTTTCAGAACTTTGTTATTAAGTGTTTTGAAACACTATTGGGAGGAATTATAACCCCCTTTTTTTTTTAAGGATTTTTATTACCTTCATGCTATTAGGACACACTAAAATTCTTTTGGGCTCTAAAAGGAACAAGAAAACTTTTATTTATGTTATCATACTTATGTTGTACAAAGTGTTTTTTAACACTCATTAAAGAATTTGATAAGTTCATTGATCTTAGGACACTAATTTTCAATTTGGTTCTAAAATTTACAAATCAAATATCCTTTCAAAAGTTTCCAAGGGGCTAAAAAGAACTTTAGGAAAACAAACTAGATTTTGTTTGAAATGTAACAATTGAACAAGGAAAATTCACACTTCTATTTTGGTGCTTAAAAAGAATTCAGCATTGCTTTGAAGGTTAAAATGAACAAGTGTCTTTTATGTTTTGCAAACTTTTTCACAAATTAATATCACTAAAATACGTATGTGTTTCTCTCGCGCTTTACAACGATCTTGAGAATCAAAAGAATTTTAGTGATATTAACTTCTCAAAAAGATTGCCTCCACATTTTGATTTGTGGTACTTAAAATTGAACAAAACATGCGAGTGTGAGCATGACATATTGCAGAGGTTTTCCCCTTTGTTTTTCAATGAAGGTTGTGTAAACGATGGGATATGTTTGTTCGCTATTGTTTATCTTAGAGGGCCTGCCTTGTGGGAAAAAGTACTCACCCAAGGGAATGACCCAACCGACAACACGCTAAAGCCAAGTGACTTCCAACTGGTATATAAGTGTGGATATTGGAACAGAGGCCAATATCACGAGGATTATTCTGACGAGATGGATAGCAATGGACTCTCGCCGATGTTGAATAATCCCCCATGAACGAAATGCCTGAATTAGAACCCCTTGTTTAGAAAAAGGCCAAAACCTTGTCTATCTTGTTGGTGCAAAAGGTCATGTCCTTTGAAGCCGCCCCACGTAACATGCGGTCTTGTTGTGGAAATGGAAAGTATGCCATGGGAGATTCATGGGTACTAATGCTTGGCTAACCCGAATAAGTGATTGTCATGGAGGGCAGCCAATGTGGTCAAGCATTTAGCCATTCACACAAGATATGCATAGTTGGATTTATCCAAGTCAGAATCCAACAAGGTATTGTCTCATCAACCTAGGAGTGTGAAAGTGCTTGAAAAGAACACATTGCTTGATCTTGAAAACATTTGGAAAACAAACATACACAAGAAACCTTGAAATTTCAAACACCTTGTGGGAAACAAATACCTATTGATGAACTTGCCCACTCTTGCTTTCCCTAGGAATCACATTCCTAGAGGTTTCTAAGTGTGCAAATTCTACCATCATTTGTTTCCAATAAGGATAAACATAAGGAAATTTTGCCCTATTTTCCTCGATTTCCGCATAAAGGACATTGTGGGATGAGAAAGAGAATGGGACACTAGACATATAGTTTGAAAACCTAAGCAATCAAGTTTCTTGGATAAAAGGAACCTCATTTAAACCAAGATAAAGAGACCAATTGAAATTACACGTGTGTTGTTTCCAATGATTTCCCGCAAGATTAAGATCCCAAAGCCAAAGTTCAAGAAGGTGAGTCTAAAAATCTGTGAGCAACGCCTTGAGATGCTCCTTGAAGTAAGGGAAAGACTTGTACACAAATTTTACAAAAAGGCCTCAAGGAACAATCCCACATTGTATGCATTTTATTGCCAACAAAATCCTAAACTTTTCCAAAGGTTTGCATTTCTCCCATAGGAAGTTAAGCATGTTCTTCAATACCGAGGTTTTGTAGAGAGAGTCACATCTAGGTTAAGGTTCAAGATCAAAGTTGTCATTTCCATTCATTCCTCCATCAAATCAAGTCTCATTTCATCATCATGCTAAACTTAGAGGGCTAAATCAACATCATCATATCTTGGCTTAACACACTTAGTCAACATAGTCTCAAATCATTGAAAAATTTTTCTTTGAGATAACACAACTTCTTAAAGTCTATTAGTTCTCCAAAACATTAGCATAACACACTTTCTCAATTCATCCTTTTGTCCAAGTTCACTTAGGATAACACAACTTCCTAGGGAAAACAACTTCACAACAAATCTTGTTTGACTTAACGCATCTAGTCAAATTATCACAATCAAATCAAATCAAAAGCCCTTACAAAGTTTAGCACATACCATTCAAAATTTCTCCAAAGGTTTCACTCACTCACCCCATCCATTTAACCCATCGCCATTATCACCATTTTTGATCTTTTAGCTTTCCTAGTTCTTCTATTTTGGACCTAAAAAGATTAGGATCGAACAAATCCCTATTTTTTATGGTCCAAACAAGATCTCAACACAAGAAGGACATGGAGAATATCAACGAAATATCAGCTTCTATGGACATGAGTCATCTAAATACCGAAGTGAACCTAGCGGGATCAAGCAATCCCCCAAGCAACTCTCCCTTATCATCACAAAATCCTCAAGAGGAGAGTCATCAAGAGGACAACACAAATGAAGACATGGGGATGACACCAAATGAAATCATGGAAATGGTTCAAAATCCAAAGAAGCACAAAATCATTAGCACTATGTTCAAATACCTAAATACGATAGCAAGAGGAGGGGTCATGCCCCCTCCCGACCTTAACACAAGCACTAGTACAGATGCATCCCCATTTTCCAACATTAATCAAGAAGTACCTTGCACCGCATCAGTCATCACACCAACCTCCCCAAATGTGAACAAGGGGAGTGCCATGTTCCAGGAATTGCAAAAACACCGCCTTGTGGCTAATAATGAAGCAATCATCAACCCCCACACCGGCTACATCTATTTCGGAAAACCCATCTCACCCATACATCCCACTCACATTTCATAATCCCACTGGTTCATCCTCATTTCACAACACACCATCCTATCAATTGAGCATACCAACTATCCCACCGCATGAGGAATTTGGTTTGCTTGGAATGACGGAAGCTATCAATCCTTTCTCTTTCCAAATAGGTGCATCATCCCTTCCCCTACTTCCTTTCGCACCCACATCACCTCTTGGAATGGGTCTTCCACCTTTACTCATTGAAAATTTTGCCATTCCAAGCAATCCAACCACCACTTCAAACCTGCTTCCTTTTCCCATATCCTCACAACAAATCGCAACCATTCCTGTCACCATGGTTAATGCATCTATTGGTCCCCAAGTCTCCCAAAGCATGCCTCCTCAAAGACCCATTTTCTCAAACACCCCTCCAACAACCCAAATCACAATCACAACCACAATCCCTCCACCCGCCACGACAGTTGGCATGATTCTGGCTCCACCACCAATCCCACCACCAAAGCACAACACGGCCAATTCATTCTCCATCATGCTGCAAGCCGCACAACAAGTTGCCCGCCAGAAACGCACTCCAAGCCCAACAAGCCACATAAATTGTGCAAGCAGCTCAAATAGCCCAAGCTCAAGCCCAAGCACAAGCCCAAGCGCAAGTGCAAGCTCAAGCCCAAGCCCAAGCACAAGCCCAAGCCCAAGCTCAAGCACAAACTCAAGCTCAAGCCCAACAATAGGCACAAGCTCAATACCAAGCGCAATTGCAAGCGATCCACCTACAAGCCTACCAACAAGCCCTGCAAGACTTTCAGGCATAGCACCAAGCTAAACAACAAGCTTTATTGGCACAACAGCAGCTCGACCAACAACAAGCATTGTTGGTGCAATAATAGCTAGACCAACAACAAGTGTTACTAGCTCAACAGTAGATTGACGAACAGCAGGCTTCATGGGAACAATAGCAGATGGACCAACAACAATAAGATCAACAACAAGCGTTGTTGGCACAAATGCAAGGTTACCAACAAGCCTTAAACACACAACCAAGCTCGCAGCCAATGCTAACCAGTACTCTCCCCACCCATCAAACACCTCCAACACCTCGCCACTCATTCATCCCACCCCCCAACTCAAGCAAGGATGTCACAAAACAAATCAAACTGCTTTTGCAGCAAGTGTTGGACTTGCAAGCAGGAAAAACCACAAGGACACCAAGCAACTTGTGCCATTATCCATTCGATAGAAGTCTCACCATGGTACCATTTCCAAAGGGATTCAAGATCCCAAAATTTGATAAATACAATGGAATGGGAAACCCTAAAAACCACGTCAGGGAGTTTCAGGTGCAGTACATGGAAGTCGCATACGATGACACATATCTAATGCGGCTCTTCCCCTGAAGCCTGACTGGTCCAGCTATGGAATGGTTTTCTTGCCTACCCATGGGCATTAAAACATTCGAGGAAATTATGGAGGCTTTCCTTAAGAATTACACTTTTAATATGGGTGCGGATGTCAGTTTAGAAGAACTATCTGCACTCAAACAAAGAAAATGAGAGCTATTCGCATCCTTCTTGCAAAGATGGCGATCCAAGGCCAATCAGAGCAAGTGGACCATGCCAGAGGAACAACAAGTTTGCACCATCATAGCCAATCTAGATGAAAACTTGGTGTTCTACCTAAAAATGCAGTGCATCACATCTTACGATCAACTAATTCCTAAGGTGCTCAACATCAAAAGAACCCTTACTGCGCGAGGAGGTGCACCAACATTCACTCCACCATAGGATAACCACCCGTCTAACAACTACAATGATAAACCTCGAACATGGTCAAGGAACAAGAATATCACAAATGACGGTGTGGTTGACGCTAAGGTAGTCATCAGTGCTCCTAAGCAAAATACCCAAAATCATCATCAACTGCAAAATCATAATCACAATAATGTGCAGACTAATGTGGTAGTAGCACAGTCACAACCACCTTCCACCAGTCAAGTCAACAATGTGGGTAATCAAGGAGGACCACCTCCTTACAACAAGTTTCCCCCCAAGAGGAAGTTCATAGCCCTTGGCGAATCGATTGAGTCTGTCATGAAGAAATTAGTCAAAGAGAACCTAATCAAGATCTCTAACTCTGAACAATACACGAAGCCCATGACCAAACTGCCATGGTACAATGAGAATATCTTGTGTGACTTTCACAAAGTCAAAGGACACACCACCGCCAACTGCATGAGACTCAAAAATATCATCCAAGACCTTATCGAGGATAAGGTCATCAACATCGAGTAGCTGGCTGGAAACCAAGACCTAAAAATCTACACGAATCCGATGCCGAATCATAACAAAGGGAATAATAAGGGTAAACAAAAGTATGCTAGTGCTAATCTAGTATACGAGGAGATAGTTGGATGTCTCGACAAGTTGGTCACCGTCATAAATATCAAGGGAGCCAATAATGACTGTGGAGTCACCACACAAGGCGAAAAAGTCACCATTGTTGGGGCACCTACTAAGACCCCCATTACCAACACAAAGGCCATCCCCTATGATTACAATGTAATTGACCAGCTGAAAAGAACACCTGCACAAATCTCCATCATGGAATTACTAAAATTCTCCTCCACCCATAGACAGATCCTTGATGAAGCACTAGCTGCATCTACCGTCATTGCCATCCTTGACACAGAGCAATTTCAGGCTATGGTGGGTAACATTGTTACCCCAAATCTCATCACATTTTCAAACCAAGATTTCCCCCCTGCAGCCATCTCATAACCGCGCACTCCACCTTCAAGTCCTAATCCATAAAAAGAAATTCAAACGAGTCCTGGTAGATGGTGGTGCAGGTCTTAATATTTATTCGCTGAAACTCATAAAAAAATTAGGATTCGCCGAGGATTCCATCAATAAGAACAAAAGAATCACAATAAGAGCATATGATGACCAGGAAAGAGTGTCTCAGGGCACTATCAAGATCCCCATCCAAGTGGGGCCAGTGACCATGGAAACAACCTGTCAAGTTCTTGACCTTGATCTACCATACAACATCCTCCTGGAATGCCCATGGATACATGGAATGAAGGCAGTAGCCTCAACCTATCACCAGTGCATTAAGTTCTCATATCAAAATGAAGAGGTTACTATACATGGGGAACCCGAACCTTTCGCCTATTGCAAAAACTTGGAAGCCAAGTTTTACAAGATCCCTCAAGTACCTAAAAATGATGAAGGACCATCCACTTCATACATAGACCTAACTAATCTCGCCTCCACTTCTGTGACAAAGACACCATCCATCCCCGACATATCCGAGATCAAAACCATGATACAGGATAATGGATGTGGTGATTATGGAATGAAGAGAAATGCTTTTGATGTAGGAGAGTTACGACAATCCTAGGTCACATGGGCAACCACAATTGATTCAAACACCTGACCGCACTAGAATAGAACCCTCTGGATTTCACAGTTGGGGGAATCTCGGTCAGAAGAATGTGGATGAGGAGGACATCACAAACACCCTATACCAAGATGAAAGACCCACTCGCACCCTACCCATGGACGAAACAAACAGAGGGTTACAAATGATGTTTGGCATGGGCTATAATAGGAATGAAAGCCTAGGAAGAAATAGTGATGGACGGTCGGAGCCCATCATTGTAGAAAGAAGAATGCAAAACCTTGGCCTCGGCCATACCCCTTCGAGTATAACCGTGTGTGGCAGAAGTGTTCCTAATAGGGTAGTCAAGTCCTCTCCTCGGGTCTCGGCAACTAACCTTAGATTACTCGTGTCCACAGGCCTACCTCTCGATAACTTCACATTCGACATAACTGAGCTTTTTAGTAGCAATGATGATGATGACACCATAGGTGGCTTACCTAGGCTCTTTGAAGATTCCACTTTACTCATGATTAGTGCCTCACCCACTGAGCCAATCCAACGAACCCACCAAATCCACTTAGTGTACCCCCAACTCATCGATCATGACCAACGGGGACTGCCAATTCTAGACTCGTTCGAAAACGATGAGGCTCTCTCAGAATTCATGGGACTAAGGGATACAGTTCCATGTGGAGATCACAAGGCTAGATTCAACATCACATTGGACACACAAGCATACTATGGGGAGATGATTGAGTCCTTCAATCGCAAAAGAAAGAGATCGAGAATAAGCTCAGAGTTATTGAGTGAAAACCACACTGTGGCACTCTCTAACCATAAAATAGTAAAAATAAAGGATGCATCCGATGGTGAAAACCTCCTCGAGGTGCCAGAGGATGAAGGATTCAATCTCCCCCCTACTGCTCTACACCAGGAGAAGTCAGTAGTATTGGCAGAATAGTGCAACCCTATCAACCTGTGAACATAAACAAAGCAAAAAATCACATTCTATGCCCAAACACTCCAAAAAGAGGAAAAAGAACTATTGGTAGCATTCCTAAAAGAGAAAAAGGTAAATTTTGCGTGGACCTATGTAGACATGCCAGGCCTGGACCTTGAAGTAGTAGTGCATCATTTGGCTGTTTACCCCAGCACAAAACTAGTCAGACAAAAGCTAAGGAAGATGCACTCATAAATAGCCTTGCTCGTCAAAAGTGAGTTGCAGAAACTTCTGAATGTTGGCTTCATACACCCAATCGACTATCCAGAATGGGTATCTAATCTTGTACCGGTCTCAAAACCGAAAGGGGGCATCCGCATCTACACTGATTTCAGAGACCTAAACAAAGCATGTCCCAAGGTTGACTTTCCACTACCCAACATTGACATGATAGTGGATATGATGGCCAGACATGAGATGCTCTCCCTAATGGATGGCTTCTTGGGGTACAATCAAATAATTATCACAAAAGAAGACCAACACAAGAGAGCATTCACATGTCCTTGGGGCACCTACTACTCGAATGTAATGCCATTTGGGTTGAAAAATGCAGGAGCTACATACCAAAGAGCCATGACATTAATCTTCCACGACATGATCCATAAAATAGTCAAAGATTATGTAGATGAAATACTGGCTAAATCAAAGAAGAGACAAGACCATATAACAAATCTAAGTGTTATCTTTGACAGGCTCGAGCAATATAAGGTTAGACTCAACCCAAAGAAGTGTGTCTTTGGGGTACAATCAGGAAAGCTGCTAGGATACATAGTTTCAATGAGAGGAATAGAGGTGGACCCTGCAAAGGTAAAAGAAATCCTTGAAATGGAAGCACCAAGAACTTTAAAACAACTAAGGGGATTGCAAGGAAGACTCTAGTCCATCCGGAGATTCATAGCACAACTGGCAGATAAACAGATTGCCTATTCACACCTACTTCACAAGGGAGTAGCTTTCAGATGGGACGACAAATGCGAGCAAGCATTCAGCAAAATAAAAGAATATCTACTTACACCACCTATGTTGATGCCACCAATTGTGGGGAAATCATTAATCCTATACATCTTTGCAACAACAACTGCCCTGGGGGCCCTTTTAGCCCAACATGATGAAAAGGGAACCGAGCGGACTATCTACTACATCAGTAGAACAATGGTGGGACATGAGCTCAATTACACGTCAATAGAAAAAGCTTTCCTAGCACTAGTATTTGTGGCTCAAAAATTTAGACACTACATGCTAGCACACCAAATCAAGTTGATTGCCAAAATAGACCCTCTAAAATACCTATTGTCAAAAGTAGCGCTTATAGGTAGAATGGCTAAGTGGGTAATGATATTATCTGAACATGATATCGAGTATGTAGAACAAAAATCTATAAAAGGACAAGTCATTGCGGATCAGCTGGTAGAAGCTCCCCTCTACACAAATAATCCACTCATATCAGAATTCCCGGATGAGTCCCTTTTTAACCTTGGTGCAGCAGACCACTAGAAGTTATACTTTGATGGCTCTCACACACAACATGGGTTAGGAGCTAGTGTGTTCTTCATCACACCGCAAGGAGACTGCATACCTAGATCATACAAGCTAGCATTCCCTTGTACTAACAATATTGTAGAATATGAGGCTTTGACCATAGGTCTCAAGATTGCAGCACAGTGGAAAATCATGGCACTAAAAGTCTATGGGGACTCACAACTTATCATCAACCAAGTCAATGGTGAATACCAAACCAAGGATGATAAGCTCACACCATACAAGAAGGTGGTAGAAAGCCTCAAGGAATCTTTCATTGACATTACCTTTGAGAAGATACCAAGGACAAACAACAGAGCAGCCGATGCAATGGTGACAATTGGATCCTTACTGGACATCCCTCGTAATGTCTCAAAACATGAATTCCTTGTAGAGCAGCTTCTCATACCCACATTCGAGGTACCAGAGTCAGAATACACATTTGAACTCATTGGTCCTAGCAATATTTGGTATCATGATATATACACCTACCTAAAGTTAGGAATCCTCCCCACTGACATCACTCTGAACCTAAAATGCACTTTTGTCAAAAGGACTTCATGATTCGTCATCCTAGGAGAGACCCTCTTCCATAGGAATACTGATGGAACCTTGCTACATTGTTTAAAACCTGAGGAAGCCTTGACTGCTCTAACTAAGGTACACAATGGCACATGTGGGCCACAGTCAAGTGGTATGACCTTGGCTAAAAAGTTGCTAAGAACCGGGTACTACTGGCCGACAATGGAGAGAGAGGCACACAACTTTGTCAGGAGATGCCTGCAATGTCAACATGGAGACCTTATTCATTCACTAGCTCAAGAAATACATCCCATTGTTACACCTTGGCCCTTTTCACAATGGGGGCTCGATCTCATTAGTAAAATATCACCCACCTCATCCAATGGCCATAAGTTCATTATCACCGCCACCGAATATTTCACAAAGTGGGTCAAAGCAATTCCCATGACCTACATCACGGGAAAACAAATATCCAAGTTCATCCTGAATCACCTCATTTGTCGATACGGTGTTCCCCAATCCATTATCTCTGATAATGGGATGCCCTTCAAAAATCAGGATGTCTGTGATTTGTGCGAAAAATTCAAAATCCAACACCGTTTTTCCATTCCATACTATCCACAAGGCAATGGCCAAGCAGAAGCTACAAATAAAACCATTTTGAAAATCCTCAAGAAAATAGTCAATGACTTTGATCGTGACTGTCATCTGTAACTAAATCCCACCTTATGGGCCTACCACACTAGCATCCGTACACCAACAGGCGCCACCCCATTCTCTCTAGTCTAGGGATCAGAAGCCATCCTCCCTATTGAGATCGACCTCCCATCACTGAAGATATCACTACAAAACCTTATCATAGATGAGGAATACAGGGTCACAAGACTCAATGAGCTGGAATTACTAGATGAAAGGTGCATGGATGCCCTTAATCATCTACAAGTGTACCAGAATCGCCTAAAAAGGAGCTACAACAAGAAGATAAGACAACACACTTTCCAAGTTGGTGACCTCGTCCTAAAAGAAAACCAAAAGAATGTGCCAAATCCAGATACAAAGGGAAATTTTGAGCCCAACTGGCTGGGACCCTTTGTCATCACTGCAAGTTACAAATCAGGGGCATATCAGTTGTCGATAGCAGAAGGCGAGCCCCTACAAGAGCCCATGAACAGTTCGCACCTCAAAATGTTTTATGCCTAAATCTTGCAAGGTATAGAACCAAGAAATATAAAAACAATCATAAAAAGTCTTGAAAAAATGGTTACCTTGATGAACACCTGGAAAACAAGCATCTTGGTGACAACAAAAAAACATACAAAAATCCAAAAAAATTAGAAAAAGGATTGAAAATAGTAAAAAGAAAAAAATTCGTCCGCTAGTGAAAACCACTTCGGTGGTGCTTTGGGCAAGTACCTTGGTGAAAATCTGGCAAATAGGCACCAAGTGTAAATAAAGCACCTTCCCCATCTACCAGGATCTACACGACTCATTCATTCCATCACTTTCCACTCATCCGCTTGCATCTGTACCATAGCCTGCGTTGGTGTCTATACCATATTCCACCATGGAGCTACTTGGCATATTCCTAAGGTTAGTTTGTCCTGCCTTTATCGAATTAGTCCATTGCTTAAACACTGGGGGCACATTCTCGCAACATCAAATTGGATTCGTGTATATTTTCGTGATCTTTTTCAAAATTCATCAAAAAATCCAAAAACATCCAAATCATTCAAAAATCCAAAAACATGTCGAAATATCAGAAAATCTTCAAAAATTCATCATTGAGTCTTGTCAGTTTTTTCACCTTGTCAAACTATGTCGTCTTTGAGCTTGAACGTAGGCAAGGTTGATCTTTGATCATCCCCCTGACAGTTAGGGTCAGTCCCTTAGGCATCTGTCGCATTGGCAATCCGTTTGCCCATCTAGTCTGCATCTAGGGTCAGTCCCTTAGGTGTCCATCACATTGGCAATCTGTTTGCCCATCTAGTTTGCATCTAGGGTCAGTCCCTTAGGTGTCCGTCGCATTGGCAATCCGTTTACCCATGTAGTCTGCATTTTAAGTCAGTCCTTTAAGCAATAAATGGCAACCTATTTGTCCATCTTATCATCGAGTCAGTCCATCATCTATCGAACTACGTGGTCTCTACGTATATAATGTAGGCAAGGCTAATCTATGGATCAGCTTCAGAGAACCCTAGGATAGGTCTTTAAGTTAGTTCATTTGTCTTAAATATCGAAAATACCAAAAACATTGAAAAATGTGAAAATACCAAAAAAATAGCCTCAAAACATTTGAAAAAACCCAAAATGGTGCATCCATTTCATCTCGCTTTCACCCGTGCTCATCTCACTCATAATAAATCATTGTCACCTTTACCCTTTGTTGAGTTAGTCAGAAACAAGTTTAGCAGGTTCCAAAGTGAACGCCTTATCGTCAAAGTCAAAAAGCCTAAGTCAGTAAGCAAGAAAGTTGGTCAACTCGGAGTATCAATAGCTTATCACCCAAATTAGTCTCACCAAAACCCTGATCACTACATGTCCTAGGATGAAGCTTTCCTATGATGGACATAAGCATCAGGTACCCCACAGTAGTTTAAGCCTTGGCTAGCGGTACGAAGAACATCAGCTTGTTTGTTTACTTTATTTTTGGTCTTTTTGACTTATCTTATTTTGCACTCATTCCAAGGACCTCTCGATGATGCCTAAACAAAATAGGTTTAGAGAGAAAGGAATGGGGCAAAGATCATTATCTTTTCATTTTCTATGCTTGTTGTATATTCTTGTAAAATAACTTCGTCATGCATACTTTGTTTTGTTTGTAGGAAAGATGTTTTAGGTGTCTTGCTGACCACATAAGAAGGCTCGCCTTCTTATGTTTTGGCCCGAGATGTCTGGAATATCTAAACTGCATTCAGAATAAGGTATGTTTTTCAAAGTGTGAACAAGAGTACTCCTATCTATTTGATGAGTCAAAGTCCATCACACTAGGTGCAACGCCATCCTAGTCCTTTATACCTTGATGCCTCGTACCTATGTGTGTTATCAAACATAATGTAATTGGCCCTTTGAAAATCCCAATTCCTAGCAAATCATCATCATCATAATTGGTAATAATGTGAATTTGTGGGGATCTTCCTTCCATCCATCTTATTCATCTTATTCTTCTATCTTTACTAACATTTCTATCTAAAATCAGTGTGTCATATCAAAATATACACGAGGCTACCCATGGCCGATGACTATCTATACATCATTAGATTTGTCTGCATCAAAGAATTATATTTCATCCTCTCATCAATAGAACCACTCCTCTCACATTTTATCATGATCTCAATCAGAAAATCGAACATTTTCCGCTCGATCTCTCAAGGGGGCAATATACCAGCATAATCCTTCCACTGGGGCAATAGTGGGGCATCTGAAAAATCAAAAAAAATTGAACTTTGATCACAACAGTTTATTCTTTGAATCAATGCAACAAGTACACTGCTTCAAAGAGGGGCAAAATGTAGACATGAAAAATGTACATTCTTGATCTAACACATTTGATCTAGATTACTAACAACATTTCCTCTGAAATCATACTCTCAGCATTTCATCATATTCTATATCTTAATTTAATAAATCATTGTTTATTTGATTAAGTCTTCCTCTTTCAGTAATTAAATTAATCAATTTAATTTAATTGACCTTACATCTCTGTTTAATTAAATAAATCATTTTATTTGATTAAATTCTCTAAATTCCTCTTATTAAATTAAATAAATTAAAACCTTATTGGATTTAATCTAACATATTCCTCCTTAGTTAAATAAATCAAATCATTTCCCCTCAATTCTGATTTAAATTAATTCATCTATTTGAGTCAAAATGGTCAAATCATCTAATTCTTCATTAAATTAATCAAAACCTTGATTAAGTTAATCCCTCTCACTAAAATCCTCTAGATTTTCCAAGTTGCACAATAAATCAATTACTTTGATTTATTAATTCATCTATTTTCCCTCACATGGCATCAAAAGGGAATATTCCTTTAATTCAAATTCAAATAGGATGGGTACTTCTAACAAGGAATTTAATGCCTCTTACATGTCCTTAGCCTTGAGCCAAGTGACATTAACTCCATTTCCCTTCCCTCTAAACTTGCCAACTTTCAAATTCAAATTTGAATCTCATGGCATTTATCATGCACATTGATCAAAATGTGCACAACCATCAACCATTCACATCTTGACAAATGGCACTTGGCCATTGGATGTTGAATGATCCCACATTGCTCAAACTCACTCTTCTTCCAATTTTTGAAATCTATAAATTGAAGACTCTTCTCCTCAATCATCATCCACAACTCACATGCAAAGTTACTCTCTCCAATTGAGAACTAATTTTGCTCTTTGTTCACAATCATCCATCATCTCTCCAAATTTGCAATAAGGTTATGCTCAAATCTCTTTGGAGATTTGACCATTTCTCTAATCACATACCATGTACAACATAGGAATTGGGAAAGGGCCAATTGCAACACTCCATTGGCACCAATTCCCCCATGGAATCATCATGTTATTAGCTTAATTAGGATTGAGTTTCCTTCATTTGAAATTTACTTGTGTTCTTCATTTCTTAGTTAAGTTTGAATAAATTGATTTCATGGGGAATTCTTCAAATCTTTACATGCATATTTGATCTAACACTAACAATGTTTGACTTCTTTGTGCATTTGTAGGTTTAGGGGTTCATAGTTAGGATGAAAAATGAATACTTCAATATCTTGCCAGATAATATTATAGATGTTGCATAATCATCATTGGGTGGTAAAATGTTACAAATGGACAAAAAACACCATGATGTGACATAGATAAAGGTGTGCAAGGTCATCCACTTGCGAAAAATAGATAGTTGGAGACAGGGAATGTCCTAACTCATACTAAGGGCCAAGTTGCCCCAATTTGTTTGTCAAGGCAAACCAAAGACAAAAATCAAGGAAAAGAAGATCATGAGACATCATCACACCTCTAAATCCTTCGTGGGGCATCCTTGAGGTAGCTAGTAACATGACCAAGAGACAAAACAATATAAAGATAAGACAAAATAGACCAGAAAAATCAACAACCATTCAATTTGTTTGCCAATGTTTGTTTGTCGAAGGTTGATTTCTTGACGGTTTGTTAGTTTGGCAATTTGATAGTTGGAAAGTTTTGATAGTTTGATGATGCCTTTCATCAGGAAGGACACATGCCAATGACTATGTGATAGAGCCTATCCTCAGGAAAGACACATCCCGAAAAGGAAAATGACATTGTCACAGAGCCTATCATAAGGAAAGACACATCCTGAAAGGGAAAATGATGTTTTGATGGGGTCCAATTCCAAGAAGGACACATCTTAAAGGAGACCATAAAGTAAGTAAGTTGACATTGTTTTGGAAATTTGACTTATTGTGGCTTGATGATTGATTGGACTATGGTGTCTATTCCAGTCCACAATTTGAATGTTGACATTTTGATGATTGTCTTGTGTCTGAGTTTGATTGTCTGACTTATTGGACTAATGCGACGAACCCTAAAGGACTGATCTAGGTGGACTTAGGGGCTCATCAACTGATGGAATTTCCTACTTTGTGCACTCAGAGACCTCGTAGTTCAACATAACTCTTGACTTTGTTGCAATAACAAAATATTTAAATCATGATTTTATTTGGCAATGTCTAAAGGACCTGACCTAATGCCTCAGGGGCACATCGATAGATGGCCTTGCCTAAATCCAGTCACAGAGGCAACGCAATTTGAAAATGACAAAGATTGACTTCACTGACTCTGACTCTATTTTATGGATTTTGAAAGTTATTTGGATGTTTTTGTATTTTTGACATGTTTGATATTTTTAGGAATTTTGGAGTTTTATGATTTTTTTGGTCTATTTGAAATGTTTTGATTTTGTTTTTCTTTTGTCGAATATTTTGATTTTTTTTATCTTTTGGGGAATACTTCATTTTTTTGTCTTTTTGGGAATATTTGATTTTTTTCTCTTTTTAGGAATATGCTAACCTCCAATAAAACCAAGTGTTAGGAAATTGCCCCCAGCCAGGTCTAGGACTAACCTTCAGGGATGGGATGGGATAGGGGTTTATTATGGATGGAACATGGAGGAGAAAGGATGCAAGATGTCAAGTACTTGAAAGTCATGATAAAGATGACCAGGCCTTATGATGGATGTTAAATGGGAGATGATGGGAGGTAAAGGAATTGTGATAGAAGAGGGTGGAAGACTAGGTAGAGTGATAGTAGATGATGGAGTAGAGACTAACTACACATGCGGCCTGTTTGCTAGGATTTCACCATGATACTTATCCAAAGTGCCACCAAAGTGGTTTTAACTATTGGACAAATTATTTATCTTTACTATTTTTATTATTTTTTGATTTTTTTGTTTTCACCAAGACACCTGTTTGCCAGGTTTTCATCAAGGCAACTATTTTTTGTTTTTTGTTTTGTTTTTGAATATTTATGGTTTTAGCATAGATTTCTAAAGCTATGTATAGAATTTGTGCAGGTGCAAGCTATTGATAGGCTCTGACAAAGGTTCCCCTTTAAGTGTGGACAACTGATAAGCACTAGAACCAAAATATGTTGTTATGACATATGAACCTAGCTAGTTGGGCTCAAATTTGTTGGGTTTCTCACATCCTACTTGGTTTTATGGATTCTCCATCAATACTAAGTCACCAATGTCAAATTGTCTAATCAAAACCCTTTTTTTGTAACTACGGAAGAGGTGGTTTTGATATTCCTTTAGATGAGTCAAGGCCCTCTGTCTATGTTCATCAATAAATTCTAACTCATGCAACCAGGATATACGATATTCATCATCATCAATAAGCCCTCTCATGGAGACATGTAGGGAGGAGACTCTAAACTCAATAGGAAGGATAGCGTCTGAACCGAAGACTAAAGAAAATGGAGTGGTGCTAGTGGGTGTGTGGATCCTCATGTGATACTCCCATAGGGCAGGGTTAAGTTGAACGTGCCAGTCACGACCAATGTCATTCACATTATTTTTATGAATTTTGATTATGGTCTTGTTGGATGCCTTAGCTTTTCCATTTCCTTGCGAGTAATATGGTGTGGAAAAGCGATGTTCAATGTGGAATTTCTCACATAAGTCACAGACATCTTGATTTTTGAAGGGATGATCGTTGTTAGTGATGATGGTTTGGGGGACACCATACAAGCATATGATGTAATTGAGGATGAATTTAGAGATTTTTTGACCGGTGATGTATGTTATAGGGATGAATTCAACCCATTTTGTGAAGTATTCGATGGTAGTGATGATGAACTTATGGCCATTTGATGAGGTGGGATGATTTTTTCCTATGAGGTCAAGTCCCCATTGGGGAAGGGCCATGGTGAAGTGATAGGTTGCAACTCTTGTGTAGGTGCATGAATGAGGTCACTATATATTTGGCATTTTTGACATTTCCGTACAAAGTGATAAACATCCTGCTCCATTTTAGGCCAGTAGTAGCATAGTTGCATGATCTTTTTGGGTAGGGTTGGAACACTAGAATTGGATTCACATATACCTTCATGTAATTCATGTAAGGTAGTTTGGGTTTCATTAGTGTCAATACATCTAAGTAAGGTGGTGTCAAAGCTACGTCTATATAAGGTATCAACAATGATGGTATAGCGAGCAACTTTACTGATGAAGGACTTGTGCTGATTGTTGGAAAGGTTAGGTTGGAGGGTCTATGAATGTAAGTAGTCATAGATATCTTGGTACCAAGGGGAATTAGGGCCAACAAGCTCACATACCATCTTAGACTCTGGTAAATCAAAGGAAAGGACCAATAGTTATTCCACTAAGAACTCATATTGTGACATGTTGTTAGGGATATCCAAAAGACACCCAGTAGTGGCCATGGCATCTACTACCTTATTTTGAACACGTGGTACTTGGAAAAAGGAGATGTCTACAAAGTATATCCTAAAAATATCAACCATTTTTTTATATGGGGTCAATTTCTCATCCTTAGTATCATAGTCATCGTTGACCTATCGAATGACCAATTATGAATCACCAAAGACCTGTAGACTTTTGATTTTCAATTTTATTGCCATGTGTAATCCTATCAACAAGGCTTCATACTCTATAATGTTATTGGTGCATGGGAAGGATATCCTAAAATATTTAGGGATTTTATCACCTTGAGGGGTAAAAAATAATATACCTGCACCTGATCCATGATTAGTATACGAGCCATCAAAATACAATTTTTTCCATGTTGCTCTTGTGTCCAATGTGAATATTGACTCGTTAGCAAATTCTAAAACCAAAGGGTGATCAACTTGTATGGGCACATTTTCTAGTTGATCATAAATGACTTGTCCTTTTATTTCCTTATGTTCCACATATTTAATGGCATATTCACTGAGTATCATGACCCATTTAGCCAATCGTCCTGTTAATGTCACCCTACTAAGTAGATATTTTAGGGGATCTATTTTTTCTACAAGCTTAGTTTGATGGTTTAACATGTACTATCTCAAATTTTGAGTGACAAAGACCACTACAAGACAAGCATGTTTAATTGGAATGTAGTTAATCTCGTACCCCACCAAAGTGTGACTAATGTAATAGATTGCATGTTATTTTTCCTCATTGGTCATTTTGATCCAACAAGGCCCCTAGTGCTGCTATAGTAGATGAGATGTACATAATTAGGGTTTTTCCATTAATAGGAAGCATTAGGATAGGAGGCATCAAGAGATACTATTTAATCTACTAAAAATTCGGCTCACACTTGTCTGTCCAAATGAAAGGAACTCCCTTGCATAAAAAATATTGGAAAGGTTGACACTTATCTACAAGTTGTGCAATGAAGTGCCTAATGGATTGGAGCTGGCCCTGTAGAGTTTAGAGTTGACTAATTCCTTTAGCGGGAGGCATGCCTAGTATTGCTTTGACTTTTGTTGGGTCTACTTCAATTCATCAATGGGAGACAATGTATCCCAAAAGCTTTCCTGATGTCACGCCAAAGATATTTTCAAGGGATTTAGGCCGACCTTGTATTCTTCTAGCCATGTAAAAATCTTGTCCAGGACTCTTAAGTGATTACCACGTGTCAAGGATTTTTCCCAAAGATCATCAACATAGTCTTCCATCAATGTGTGCATGAGATCATGAAATATGGTGTTCAGAGCTCTTTGATAGGTTGCACCAGCATATTTCAGTCCAAACGGCGTGACATTCCAACAATATCTACCCCACGGATAGGTAAATGTGGTCTTGTGCTGGTCTTCAGGAGCGATATAGATTTGATTATATCTTGAGAATCCATCCATGAGGGACAACACCTCATAGCCTATTGTTAGGTCTATTATGATGTCTATATGTGGGAGGGGTAAGTCATCCTTCAGACATGCTTTGTTCAAATCCCAAAATATGTGTAGATGCAAATTTGGCCATTTGGTTTGGTTATTGGTACAAGGTTTGAGATCCAGTCTGAATAGTCAATAGATCTGATGAAACCAACATCCAATAATTTATTGAGTACAACTTTGACCAACATAGCTATTTGAGGATGCATTTTCGAAGCTTTTGTTTAACGAGCTTTACATTTGGATGTAATGGTAAATGATGCAGAACCAAATCAAGATCCAACCCTAGCATATCAGCATAAGACCATGCAAAATTGATTTGGCATTCTGTGAAAAATGCTTGAAATTTTGGTTTTTCCTCTTATGTCAAGGATGCTACAAAGAGAATAGTCTTAGGATTATCTATCATACCAAGGTTTACTTCCATTATGTATTCGATCAATGTCAAGGATCTCTCTGGATTAATAGGGAGAAATTCCAACCCTCCATTCTTGGGTTCCTTAGAGAGGTTTTCGCCCTCAGATACACCCTTTCTTTTAACTTTTGCTTGGTCAGAAGGCACCTTGTGGTTTTCACCTAAAGACTATTTAGTTTTTATTTTATTTTTTCATGTTTTCAGCTAGAGGGTGGGACAGTCTCACTGAAATATGATGCAGTGTCAAGGTCTATAGTGAAGCCAGCCTTATGGTCCCCATATGGTATGCCCTCTCATAGTTCCATAAATTCACCAATGGCCTCATCGTTTTCAAATATGTCAAAGGTAGGTAGATCTTGTTGGTCCCAATCAACCATTTGTGGGTAAATGAGGGAGATTCCATCATTGGTGTTAGTGAAGGATGGGGAAGTAGTTGATAGGGTAAATACAGAGGTATTATCAGGGTCCCAAAAGGATTATATATGTGCTTTTCTGTCTATGGTCTTTGGTGGGTTAGATTCATAAATGGAGTCAACGTGAATATTGATATCTGTGAGGTTGGTAAGGGATGGGTGGGGTATGTCAACCTCTTGAAAGACATGATCAATTTCATAGTCACTTGTGGTGCAAGAGTTCCACTCATAGTCAATAGAGTCGGTTTCATCAAAATAGATGTAGGTAGGATCCTTAGATGTCTCAACACCTTTTGAAGAACTCACATCCTTATTTGAAAGCACCTTAGTACTTGGACTGCCAATCTTAATTGGTACAAAACCTAACACTGAGTTCTTCAACCGCTTAAGAGCCGTCAAGGGTTCTCTCGTTTCATTTTTATGTATACCAAGTCCACTAATTCTATCATAACCCATTTGTTTCATGAGAAAAAAACCTTTTCCATATGTTTTGTTGGTAGTAGTGTAAAATATTCCTCATCTTTGTAAATCCAAGATGAAATACCATTAATTTCTTCTTTGTTTACCTCTCCCCATTTTGGGAAGATGGTGGTGGAAGGAAATTTAAAGAAAACTTTGGGTTCCATCTTGAAACAAGGCATACCATAAGACTTGGGAGACTTAGGTAGCTTTGTGATGCAATATGCAATATTTAGTTTATACTCGCCACAACTTTTGTCTTGGATTTTCATTTTGGTGTCGATGGATGGGGTTTTGGATGTGGACGATTTAATAGGGGTGGGGGGATCGACATAGCTAGATGAAGTGGCTACTTAAGTAGATGTAGAATATTCTTGATTGATAGAAACTTTGCGTTTGGGAACTCCCCTTAAATTGGTGCAATATTGGAAGGGATCGAGGTCGCCAATGATCATGACTTCGATGCCATTATATGGAAATTTTAAGCATTGATGATAGATGGAAGGCACTTCTTTTATGGCATGAATCCTGTTAGAACCCAAAATTTCCATCTAAAACCTTAAGTTTTTCCCACAAATTTCCATAGAATCCATAAAAACCCCAAGGTTTTATTTTCTTTTGAGCCCATATTTTCCTATCTTTTCCTTAAAATTCATTTTCCCATCCTTAATATTCAAATACCTTTATTGCCTTTCACGAAAGGCCAAAAATGACTTATACCCTTACCGCTCCCTTTATTTTCATGCTATAGGTCTTTACCGCTTTATCGCGGCCTCCGACAAAGGGCCTTACGGTATAGCGGTGGCGGTTATAGACTATCACCATAGTACCGCTGAAGGTCAAGTCTGAGATCGTGATGACTGCAGTAACGGTCAACGAAGGGTCAGTAAGTAGTGAGACAGACGATGGAAAGTAGTTTGAAGCTTCACCACGGTACCGCGCACGGTCAAGACATAGACCACGGTGGCATGGTAAATGGTGAGTCAATAGTGAGAGTACCAAAAAAGAAATATACCACGATACCGTGGAAGGTCCGAATACAAACCGTGGTAATAGTGGAGGAAGCGGCAGAGGAGACGGTAAGCGATTACCACTATACTGCACACAATGCAAATGAAGACTATGGTAGCGCGGTAAAACTATCAATGGTCAACAACGTGGACACCGCGATACCGTAGGTAGAGAAGTCAAAGCCCATGGTAAAGTGGTAACATAAGGGAAGCCTCGGGAAATGAAATGTGAGGAGCGGATAACGTAATGTGAAGTGTGAAAGCGGGAAGGGATAAAATGAACTATAAAAAGATAACTATAGTTTAAATATTTGATTTGCCGATAAAGGCAATATAATCAAATATTTTGTTTTTGTCATAGAATGTAAATGACCATTACTAGAATTCAAACTGTTGTAACATAAATTGAACGGCCACAACCCTTGATGTGTAATGTACAAATAATTCAAAAATTAAGTCAGGTCGAGGGGTTAGAGTAGAAAAGATTTTTCTGGGACTGGGAATGTAAAAATAATGTTCAGATCTTTCTTGAAAGAGAGCAATGGAAACCAATGTTTAACTTGTGTTTTTTCTATCTGGTGTTCAGTGGTTGTGGTGTATAAAATTTATATTTTCTATTTTGGGTTATCTCCAACTTGAAGTCTTAAATCATTCAAATCAACATATAAAGCATATGTTCGATTTATCATAGTGAAAATTTCACTCTATGTGATTTGGTTGATTGGTGTCTGCAAGGAAGAGTTAAATTCTTTTGAACAAGTCATAGTGATTTAGTATTTCTTTTGGATTGTTGAAGTAGAACCCGGTAGGAGAATATTCCAGCACTACCTATGCAAGCCATAAATAAATGAAATTATATGCCAGTCATAAGATTTTATTTTATAAAGTGCCTAACAACATGAAATTAAACCAGAGAAGAAAAACACATGTCATTTTCTATTTTTGACTCCATTGCCCAATAGATAGAAGGCACAAATCTGTCATGTCCCAGAGGATATAATTCATTATAAACAATTTATTCAAAAACCTTTCATTTGTGCAGTAGGAGTAGGAGTAGTTGTATTGATTTTCATCTATCCACTACCTTTGCCATTGTGGGTAGATTGTTGCATCAGGAAATACATTTAAATATGCATCATTCATTAGGTTCACCCACCTTGGTCTAGCAGAAGGTACAATTGCATCAATTGGCCTTGTACATTGGCCAAAAATGTAGTAAGAGCTTGGCAAACTCTTCTGGTTAAAACCTACATTTTTGAGACCCAACAATTTGGCGACTCCATTTGGGACACATTCTAGAATTTTTCATCCTTTCCATTTAAAGAGTCAGCAAAGTTTCACATTTTTTTTGGAGATTCCGCTGGGGCAAACCAAAGCAATCCATTTTATTTTCCTACTTCTAAAAAAGTAGGTGGTGACTATGTTTTAGATTTGATAAATAATGCATGGATGTTGTGGAGCAATCACATTTTTTCAAGATGTTAGAAGTAGAAAGAAGACAACAGTCAATAAGAGAGTTGAAGGAATTGAGGCAACAAAGGTTGCAATTGGACCAACAGATGCTACAAGTGAACCAACAATTGCTGCAATTAGGAGTCAAAGGTGCTCAAAATACATCACCAAATAGGCCATCATATCGTGAGAATGAAGACACAAGTGCCAAGAGATATTGGAAACCACAAATACCACATGATGCAATTGAGAATTTTGGTGATAAAGGTAATGTACTCTATTCACATCAGAACACTTCTGATGAGTATTTTCAAATTCAAGAAAGAAACAAAAGTCTTGTCAATGCCCTTTTTGACATAAGGACACATAAGGAAGAATCTATGATTTCTTTATACAATAGGATGGTAGAAATTTGTATGCAATTACCTCCTCATCATAGCCCACAAGACCCACATTTGTTGCACAATTTTTAAGACCATCATAGCCTAAATCAATTTATTGGTCAGATTCATTAAAATAGCAAGCCTTTGATGTAGTAAATAAATTTGTTGATTCCACGCTTGAGACAAGGCATATGGACACTGTCTGCAATGAATCAAATATTAATATCATGAATGATCAAATAATGCATCCAATGGAGGATAAATGTGCAATTGAGATTTCCAATGAATTTTTCTTAGATTTGGAAGATGATTGCAGCATTAATGATATTGGTGGGGACACATCATCTGGGGAGTACATCAGCAATGCTTCAAAAGCTGAAATATAAAATGATATCATGCTTTCTGACAATGAAGATGTGGAGAGTTTCTCTTGCATAACAGATTGTGAGTCAAATTGTGAAGATGAAATAGTGGATGTTGATCTTCAACGGGATGATTGTTGCAGTTATTATGAAGATCAAGAAGAGGTTGGAGACATGGTTGAAGATATGGAAGTAGAGACTTTTTCACTCAGCAATGAGCAAGTTTCAAATTTTTTAACTCTAGAATATTAGAAGTATACACATAAAAATGATTTTAGAGTTTTTGTTCTAGCCTATATATGCTTTGATAGTGAAGATACTATATGTAACAATTCATTTGACTCCATGTTCATCTCTCAGATTTATGAGGTAATCTCTGAAGCTGATCATGAATCTATTTGTGTCCAAGAAGAGGTATGTGATTCGAATATTTTTTCCTGCAAAAGGAAGATATTGGTTTACATGTAATTAATGATGAGTGTCCAACATTTTTTGATTCAAATATGTATGAGGATAGTTGTATGAATCAAAAGTATGCATTAGTGCCAACTGAGAATAAGAAAGAAATGGAGAATAGCTTCAATTTGATTGTTTTAGAGGATGTTGATGAGATTGAATTCTTTGGTTGCCACAAGGAGTATTCAGATTTTTAGGTCCTAGTACAGTTGCAGGCACATTCAGCAACATATGACAATGAGCATCCGCATGAATGTTTTGTTGAATATGGATGCACTTTGTATGTTGAAGGTGAAAAGTATTTTTTATATGATAATGAGAATGATGAAATTTAGAATGGTAAAATGAATATAAATCAGGTTGATTGCAATGATTTCCTGAAGGTTTTTAATGGAAGTACATGTTGTAGGGCAGGTGGAATGGATAGTTTCAAAAGAAACCTGATGAGCTCTAATTAGAACAAACTCTATGACAAAGGAAAGTGCAAGTTTTTATTTTTGGGGTGGCATGGGGCCATTCCTTGTGGTTTGATGTTTTGAACCAAAGCAGGTACAGAGGATTAAGGATTGCCAGTGCATGGACAATTCTTAGCAATGCCTCTTTAAATATTCTCTTCCATGCATAGTAGTTTAGGATTTTCCATTTCTTCATTTTGGTCCTATTTCCATTTTTGCTTTGTTCATTCCTTCCATTGTCCATTGCATTCATTTTTCATTTACTTAGTCTACTCTACCACAAAAAATTGGATTCTTGTAGTAATTTGCTAAATCACTCATCCCCAACAGGAGCCACTCATCCCCAATAGGAGCCACTGTTAGAACCCAAAATTTCCATCTAAAACCCTAAGGTTTTCCCATAAATTTCAGTAAAATCCATAAAAAACCCAAGGTTTTATTTTCATTTGAGCCCATATTTGCCTATCTTTTCCTTAAAATTCATTTTCCCATCCTTAATATTCAAATACCTTTATCGTCTTTCACAAAAAGGCCAAAAATGACTTATACCCTTACCGCTCCCTTGATTTTCATGCTATAGGTCTTTACTACTTTATCGTGGCCTGCCACAAAGGGGCTTGCAGTATAGCAGTGGCGGTTATAGACTATCACCGCAATACCACCGACGGTCAAGTCTGAGACTGCGGTGACTACGGTAATGGTTAGCAAAGGGTCAATAAGTGGCGAGATGGATGAGGGCAAGCAATTTGAAGCTTCACCACAGTACTGTGTGCGATCAACAAATAGACCGTAGTGGCATGGTAAATGGTGAGTCAATAGTGAGAGTAGCGACGAAGACATATACCACGATACCGCAAAAGGTACAAATACAAATCGCGGTAACAATGGAGGAAGCAGTGGAGGAGATGGTAAGTGGTTACCACTATACCACACACAATACAAATGAAGACCACGGTAGCGTGGTAAAATTTTCAATGGTCAGCAACGTGGACACCACGATACCGTAGGTAGAGAAGTCAAAGCCCATGGTAAAGAGGTTACATAAGGGAAGCTTCGGGAAATGAAATGTGTGGAGTGGATAAAGTATAATGTCAAGAGTGTGAAAGCGAGAAGGGATAAAATGAAATATAAAAAGATAACTATAGTTTAAATATTTGACTTGCTGATAAAGGCAATATAATCAAATATTTTATTTTTGTCACAAAATGTAAATGGCCATAACCAGAATTCAAACTACTATAACAGAAATTGAAGGGCCACGACCCTTGATGTGTAATGTACAAATAATTTGAAAATTGAGTTAGGTCGAGGGGTTAGAGTAGAAAATATTTTTCTAGGACTGGGAATGTAAAAATAATGTTTAGATCTTTCTTGAAAGAGAGAAATGGAAACCAATGTTTAACTTGTGTTTTTTCTATCTGGTGTTCAGTGGTTGTGGTGTATAAAAATTATATTTTCTATTTTGGGTTAACTCCAACTTGATGTCTTAAATCATTCAAATCAATGTATCAAGCATATGTTTGATTTATCATGGTGAAAATTTCACTCTATGTGATTTGGTTAATTGGTATCTGCAAGTCAGAGTTAAATTCTTTTAAACAAGTCACAGTGATTTAGTATTTGTTTTGGATTGTTGAAGTAGAACCTGATAGGAGAATATTCCAGCACTACTTATGAAAGCCATAAATAAATGAAATTATATGCCAATCATAAGATTTTATTTTATAAAGTGCCTAACAACTTGAAATTAAACCAGAGAAGAAAAACACATACATCATTTTCTATTTTTGACTCCATTGCCCAATAGATAGAAGGAATTGATCTGTCATGTCCCAGAGGATAGAATTCATTATAAATAATTTATTCAAAAACCTTTCATTTGTGCAGTAGGAGTAGGAGTAATTGTAGTGATTTTCATCTATCCACTACCTTTTCCATTGTGGGTAGATTGTTGCATCAGGAAATACATTTAAATCTGCATCATTCATTAGGTTCACCCACCTTGGTCTAGCAAATCATAAAGAGAAGAAGGTACAATTGCATTAATTGGCCTTGTACATTGGCCAAAAGTGTAGTACTTGGCAAATGCTTCTGGTTAGAACCTCCATTTTTGAGACCCAACATATCCAGGGTTTACCAAGGAGAAGGTTATATGGGAGTTTAAGATCCAAGACCTGGAATGTGGTGTCCATAACTATAGGTCCGACTCTAATAGGGAGTGTGATAACACCCTTAGAAGAGAATTCTTCGTCACCATATGCCTTGATTATAATAATTTTGGTTGTGTCTACACATGCTTAGAATAGAAAAATGCCTTGACCAATTTTAAAGTGCAAATGTTTAGTCGAGCTCCGCCATCTACCAAGAATCGTCTGACCTTGTTTTGATGGACAAATACTTCAAGGTGCAAAGGGTCTTTATGGCTAGAATTTTGTGTAGAGTAGTATTTTTTAGAAAAGGATACATGGATTGAATTGGTCAAGTGTCCAACCATGGCTTCAAATCAGTTGACATCCAAGTCGGTAGGAACAACAGTTTCTTTCAAAGTCTTATCGAGGATAGCTTTGTGCTTAGGCGATAGGTGTATAAGCTCGAGGATGGAGATATGTGCAGCTGCCTTGTCCAATTGGTCAACAAGATTTAATTGGGCTTTAGATTGCAGCTTCTTTGAAGAAGGGCTAGATAAGGTAATCTTAGCCCTATGGGTGATGACAACACATTCATAAACCTTTTTAATGGTAATGGTGTTGACATATTCATCAACAACACGAAGGTGATAAATTATATGTGAGTAATCAAAGGCATTCCTAGTATAATTGGCCTAATTGTTTGTCTGTCAACTTGAGGTGGAGGGATTTCCTGAACCATGGTCTTGTAATGGATTTTTGAAGATTGTATGGTATTGATTGGAAAATTTTTGTTGTCCTTCAACATTTATAGTACCAGTTTCAATTAGGTCTTGAATTATGTTCTTCAATTGACAACATGATGAGGTCCTATGTCCTTTGATACGGTGGTAGTCAGAAAAGGTGTTTTCATCCCATCAAGATGGTTTGAACTATCTTGGGTCATATGGTTTAGTTTCTTGAAGTTGTATGGCATGTGATTGTACTAGCTTCTTCAAGATAGATTCAATTGGTTCTGGTAAATGAGTGTATTGTTTGTGGGTATGGCCTTGGTTGTCTTGAGGGTCCTCATTCTTGAGTATTTCGTACCACATTAGATACTTGGTTGGACACATATGGTGTATGTTTTTTGTGTTGGGTGCTTTGAGAGTCAATGTGGGACCTATTCGATTCACAACTTTTGTGTCTACGAATCCATCATGTGTTACATTATTATTGCGGGACCAAAAATTTCTTTTTTCGTTAGAGGTATAATGGTTGTGGCTATTTTTTTTGCCATGTGTAAGTTCACCTTGGGCAATTAGGACCTTTTCAAGTTTCAGTCCTTTCTCAACCAAATCTGCAAATGTCGCACAACAATGTACTTGTAAAGGGTGTTTCAACTTTGACTTGAGGTTTTCCACGAACATGTCCAATTTTTGTTTTTCAGGAATCTCGATAGGACATCACCATACTACACCACCATTGGAAGAAATTAATGAAGGATTCTCCTTCATCTTGTGTAAAGTGGGATAAGGTAGAAATTGTGATATCATTTTCAATGTTATAAGCATAAGTCTCCACAAATTTATTGGTGAGGTCATCCCATGAATTTATAGCTCCTTTAGGTATCAATGCAAACCATTCAAGTGTGGGCCCCATAAGACTTCTAGGGAAGATTCTCAAAAGGTAGGAGTGGTTGTATGTGACATCCATGCAAGTAGTGGTGAATTCTCGTATGTGCTCAACAGGATCACTCTTTCCCTTGTACTTGGTGAAATTAGGGATGAAATACAAAGGAGGGAAAGGAGGCATGTATATTCTAGCGCCATATGGATAAGGGTGTAGATCATGTGATGAGTATGTCATCTTGTTTGACACTTGCATCCCTTCCACTTTCTTTTATAGGGCATCCAACTAGGTAGTCAGTGCATCTATTACAAGAGTGTTGGAAACATTGTTATGAGGTCCCATATTTGTGTTGTTTCAACCCATGTTGTGTTGAGATGACATGTTCTAGTTTGGAGCTTTATGCATATGTCGTGCATTTTGATTTTGTCCATGATTATGGATGTGTGATGTGTAGGATGGGATGTGAGAAGTGGTTGAGATATGTTGCATTGGTTGGGTGGGTTGTCCATGTATATTTTGGTTGCCAAAAAGGATTCCTTGTGTCATTTGTGATCCAAGTTGTCCTTGTTGAAAAGGATTATAACCATGTGGCGTGTTTGTATTTTGACTATGTGGAGTGTTCATGGTTTGTCCTTGTAAGGTGTTAGTCTTGATATCAGGACCTTGTGACATTGTGTTTGTGTTTGGTTGAGATCCTTGGATGAGAACCCATCTTGCCTTAGGTCTACCAAGGATGTTAGCTGCGGATGCCCCTATGGCCTGAGATGATGAACCAAAGGGAGTAAATACTGAACCAAAGGGTCACGTTGTGAATAGTGGTTGTGAGGTAATTTGTGTCATGGGCTATGACATGGATTGTGTCGCAAAGATGGATGAAGTGTTGGTAGTTGTTGTATTTGGGCTTGTGGTTCCAATGGGTATCGAAATTGTGAGTTGTGGTGTAGATTGTCCTTGAATTGTTTGTGTGTTATCTTTGGGTGATATTGCACATAAGGTATTGATGTAAAATCCTTGAGGTATTTCAACTCCTTCATGCAATATTTTGGCTAAATATCGTTTAGGGTACAACATGATAATTTCATCCACAAGAGAGGCTACTTCAGGATTTTGTGTGGTAGCCTCTACTTCTTCTATGAACACATTTCCATATTTGTCTCTAACAAGGAATTGTTTGAAATGATTATTTGTCTTTAGTTTTTGATGAGATGTAGACCCCAAGTTTACATTGTCATGACTTTCAAGGTGGATATTGGTGTGGGGATCATCAGCGATATTGTCATAGTCGAGGGTGATTTTGTAATTGTAAAGGTCCTCATTGTCATAAAAGAGGTCCATTTCTCGACGTTTCTTTTGCAATCTAGTTTCAACCATATAGGGCTTGCTCAAAATGAAGGTGGAAAATGCAAATGGTATGAGACTAAGACTATGTTTTTGGTATTTTTAAAATAAGGTATACCTAAATGTAATGTAGGTATTTTTGGTATTTTAGGGATGAAATATGTCTAGTGTATGCAACAAGACTATAAGTGTTAATGGTAATGTTGGATGCTATGAAGTATAAAATGGAGGAAGATGCTTGTTTAGGTCTAAAAATGTTGTAGTATGAAGAATGTAGATGAATACTAGGTGATGGATACCTATAGAAAACTTGAGGGCTTAAATAATTTTGAAATTTTGAAAAATGGGATCAATAACTATCCAAGGGTAAACCGATGTTTCAACTAGGATTGTCAAATGGAATTTTTCTAGGACAAGTGGAAAGAGTGACAAGGTGAGTTTCCCAACTAGACTTGTGAGTAGAAAATTATCACCAAAATGACAAAGGTAAAAATTGAAAGTGACTTGGTCAAATGACAATGTTTTTTTGAAGCAATGGTTTGTGCCAATAGAGAGAAAGTTTTTCTATCCTAAAATACACAAGGTGTCAAGTATAAAAGTTTGAAAAAGGTAATCTAATGTGATGTTGTGGTATGCAACTAATGAGGATTCTAAGGTACCTAAAATGGTGACCTAATAATGAAATGATGATATGCAAGGTGAAGTGAGCAAGTTTCTGGTTTTAAATAGGAATCACAATAAAAAGTTGGTCTAAAAATAGATCTCAAGAGTTTGATCCATTTTTGAAAAATTGGCGTGAAACTGTTGCAATTTATAGTGTAAGGTTTGTTTGCTTGTTTGTTTGAAATACACACATAAAACACAAGGAGACAATTTTTTTTTTTGAATTTGATCTTAACAAACACTTTGAAAACACTTTGCACAACCTAATTGGAAAGGGATTGTATACTTGGTATAGCTCACCGAAATACCCTAGATTAGTGCTAAAAACCTCTCCTTCTCGAGAGCGGATAGCTTAGAAGTTTGGTGGCACAGGCTCCCCCTTACAGTGCACTCCCTTCTCGGGCTCACCAACTTCGAATACCCCAAAGAGGAATTTGCTATCTCTACTCAAGGGATTCAGTAGTGAGTATATTTGGGCATGATACTATACCCAAGACTATACCAAGCAATGGACGAAAGGTGAGGCTTCTAAAAACAAGAGGGTTCTAGTGAATACTTGGGGACATGGCACCCCACGAGCTTCCAGAAAGCCACTTAAGGATTTGATCACTTTACTAGGGGCTCTTATACCTTTAAAACAAAAGCCTGGTACCTTGTTTCGAATGACACTACATGGCTAAGGCCTAAATACATTGTTTGTTATGTCTTGGTGTTTCGAGCCAGAGGCTCGGCAACACCAAGCCTTTAATGTGAGCACGTTATAACACGCTCGCATTATTGCTTGTTACAAGCAAAAAAAAAAAGAGAAAACCATTCATTTGCATTTTGATTATTTTTTTCTTCTACTCATGGCCAAAACCCCCATATTTTGCACTCACATTCTGGTAGAAGCAACCCAAAAAAATTCTTCACCAAAAATTGCTATTTCTTCATAATGATGTTGTCACGACGACGAGGTGCAAGAGGTAAGGATTCTATGGTTTTTGTTTTGAATTAATTAGTTTTAGGTTGAATTTGATATTTATTCATTTGAATTTTTAGGAGATACAAATCAACCTGCAAACCCTCAAGATCCGTAAAAGGAAGACCAACCAAATCTTCAAGATCAAAATCAACCACAACAACAACCTCCTCCACCAATCACTCAACCCCCTCTTGGCACTCAAAAAAATTTAATGAATGAAATTGAGAACAACAAAAAGAAAATTGAGGATTTGATCAGTAGGTTGAGTGATCCAAATGGTTCAACCGTTGAAAGGATGACCCTAGAAAATTCCTTGAAAGATATGTTAAAAAATGTAGATTCAATTAGCCAACAAATAACTGGATGACAAGATAGGAGGTAGGTGGTTGGGGCTTATTATGCAAATAAAATATCATACAAAGATGTAAAGCATTTAAAAATTAAAAAAGGTGATTTGTGCTCATTATTCACTAACCCACGCACAAATAAAAATCTTACCCTCAATGCGAAGAGGTTTCCTATCCATTGGTGCCACCACCAATAGATTAGGGACCGATTTTATGATAGATGGTACATGGTCTTCGATTACCCACCATGCAAAAATTGCGAGGTACTACAATATTTTCTTAGGAAACTATACAGTGAGTTCATATTGAGCATAATCCCAAATTATTTTGATATGAGGGATTTCCAGGGGAGAGGTGGGGGGTCAGCTCAGGATAGACCCAGTGCACAGCCGGATCCTACGCGGAAAGGTAGATGAGCTCTCACTAGGCCACCTTGTGAGCACGTTGTTATGCCTTTCATTGTGAAGGAAAGTGCTAATGTAGAGACATTGTAGGTGATCAACACTTTGATCAAGAGTTTCATCCATCATACTAGCCCTATTCTACAACGCCATCCAGGGGAGTCTTCGAGTGGTGGTATTCAAACACATGTGTGTCAATCTTGCAGGGATAATTGTTCATATGACCCCACCAACACTTAAGAGACTGCTATGCAAGATCCATCTGCAACTATGGACATGGAGAGGGTAGATTAAATTTTTCATGATGCATATGGCATTGATAGTCAGGTAAAATCTATTGCATGTTCACTGAATTTAATTTATTAAATTTTGATTTTCAAATTGAAGATTAACTAAAAATGTTTTATGATTTTAATAAAATTTTAGGGTCATAGTGTTGATACTGGATACACCATGCCCTCACCTACTTATTTTTGTAGTACACCTATCGCTGGGGTATGTAACTAGTAAACAATTATAAATTTATTACATGTTAATAGAATTGTTTTACGAATGGTAATTTAATACGCGATTTTTTATGTTGAATAGACTAATATTGGAGGTTTCGATGGAACACTTCCCAGTGGCAGTGGATTCACTCAAACCTACACAAAGGTAATAGAATAAAGAGTTTAACTAATGAATCAAGTACTTAATAGATTTGTGTAGTTTATATGCACATCGTTGATGATGATGAATAATTTGTTGTTTTATTTTCAGTTGTTGCAATATGAAACACCTCCGAATGTGACGAGGGCAATGGATATTGGTGTTTCATCTGTTATACAATTCTTGATGGCTCTGACAAGCGAAGTATGAGGAAAATTAGTAAATCTTAATTTACATTTGCTATTATAGATGTTAGTTAGTGAAAAATAAAACCATTATTGATTCACGTAGTTTAATTTCTATTTGTATGGTTTATACAGGGCTCGAGCATACCTAGGAATGGGTGTGAGATTATTTACCTCATGCAGAGAGATCATGAGATGGTGGTAAGTGATTATTTTATCAAATATATCATTTTTTCTAATGTATTCTATATATTCATGTCTTTACTTCTTATTGTAACAGTTAAAACTTCACAATGAAATAAACCCTAGAGTAGTAGTAGGAGCACTCCACGAGCACAACAAAAATGAGTGATAGACCTATCGCCATATGATCAAAAAGGAAAAGGAAAGAATTTATTTCTAGAGTAATGACTTTTGATTCCAGAGCCCTTTGTTGTATGCCTACATGGTAGTTTTGTACATATTTTTTATTGTACATATTTGACACTATATGCCTATATGGCTATTTTGTACATATATTTCATACTAATATCATTATATATTGTTGTATTCCTACATTGCTATTTGGTTGATACAAATATCTTTTATCGATGGTGTCCATATTTGCATTCTAAATTGATGGTTCAATAGATATGATTTATGTGTATTCAAATGTACACACTTTACAACTTATGTGTATACTTTGTGACTTACCTGTGTTCGAATCTATACTTTGTGGCTTACATTTTTCATGCATAACCCTGTATTTGTGCATATACTTTGTATTAATTAATGTATACTATGTATTCATGTGTATACTTTTTTGAGGCTTACGTGTTTTTGAGTACTTGAGCTTCCCTTATTGACATGTACATGCTTGACTTATTCACATGTATAATTATTAATTGGTTAGCCCTAGCATTGATCATTGTTGTCCTTCATGGTTTATTTTGAATATTAAGTGATTGATGCTAAACAACTTTATCTAAAAGAAAAAAACACGTTTACAATTAGCATTCCATGAAATGATTCATAAAAATATTCCAATATGTTCTTGATGTGTCACTATTGAAATATTTATATGTCAACGTTTTGCAATATTATTTCTTGTATACGAAATGGACTCGGGAGAAGCAGGTTATAATTTATAATACAAATAAGAAATGGAATCAATATTGTCCTAGACACCCAAATAGGTCTATTTAACAAATAAACACACTCTCAATTACTCTTTTAATTGCAAAGCACCATTGGTGATACAGAGTGGCTTAATCAAGTTGTAATTTGACACAACTTCTCTTAAATATGCCCACTAAGACTCCAAAAGTTCATCAAAAACCTCCATTCGATCCTCTCAAGGCTTTGCATAGTTTTCTACACCCTTCTCTAACTGATCCACACCCTCAACTAACTAAAAACCAAATTTCAAAACAAGTAACCATTGGATTTCAAATTTCTTGCTTTAAGCAACTTACAAATTTGCAACTTTAGACTCCTCCAACCTAATGAGTACATCTAATGACCTCTAAACCCACAAAAATGGCGTACAAATAGACTTATTACATTGAAAAAACTCCATTCTTTCACAATCATATACAAATTCACAAATTTTCCTTGAAAGGCTACAAAGACAACTTCTAGTGCAAGATTGAAATTTTCACAATTTTTATCACTAGACCCAAAATTCAACCTAAAACATACCTAATGGTCTTAATTGACCCTATTCAAGACAAAGAATGCTTGAAATACCCACAAAAAACTATTGACCAACCTATTCACCTTCAGATAATCACTTAAACCATTGAACTAGAGCTTCTTCATCCACGCCCTCAACTAACTAAGGGATCGATCCAGTGGAACGTAGCTCGGAGCGATTCTAGGTGTTTTAGTGCGAAAGAGGACCATGCCTAGCATAAAAATACCTATTTGGATGTTTTGGAGCTGTTATTTTGGTCACACAAGTTGTAGAGTGAAAGTTGCACCACTTTGCAACTTTGCACAGCTTGCACTTGACGCTTTTTCAATCAAGTGAAAATTCGCCGCCACGGGAAAACCACTCCGAGATAGCCAAAACCGAGAGAGGTTTTTGTAGAGGGACCCAACACAATCCTATAGGATTAGATGAAAAGTTTCTAAGCATCACAATATTCAAGTAAAAGCATGCTGAAGTTTGTAGTCATTTTGCACTTTGGACCCTTAAGGGATTGATCCGGTGGAACGTAGCTCGGAGTGATTCCATGTGTTTTGGTGTGAAAAAAGACCATGCCTAGTGTAAAAATACCTATTCAGATGTGTTGGAGCAGTTAGTTCGGTCACACGAGTTATAGAGCGAAAGTTGCACCACTTTGCAACTTTGCACAACTATAATTTGATACTTTTTCCATCAAGTGAAAATCTACTGCCACAGGAAAACCACTCCGAGATAGCCAAAACCGAGAGAGGTTTTTGTAGAGGGACCCAACACAATCCTGTAGGATTAGATGAAAAGTTTTTAAGCATCACAATATTCAAGTAAAAGCATGCTGAAGTTTGTAGTCATTTTGCACTTTGGAACCTTAAGGGATTGATCCGGTGGAACGTAGCTCAGAGTGATTCCATGTGTTTTGGTGTGAAAAAAGACCATGCCTAGTGTAAAAATACCTATTCAGATGTGTTGGAGCAGTTAGTTCGGTCACACGAGTTATAGAGCGAAAGTTGCACCACTTTGCAACTTTGCACAACTATAATTTGATACTTTTTCCATCAAGTGAAAATCTACTGCCACAGGAAAACCACTCTGAGATAGCCAAAACCGAGAGAGGTTTTTGTAGAAGGGCCCAACACAATCCTGTAGGATTAGATGAGAATTTTCTAAGAATCACGGTATCCGAGTAAAAGCATGTTAAAGTTTACAGCCATTTTGTAGTTTGGACCCTTAAGGGATCGATCTAGTGGAACGTAGTTCAGAGCAATTCCACGTGTTTCAGTGCAAAAGAGGACCATTCCTAGCATAAAAATACATATTCGGATGTGTTGGAACAGTCCGCTTGGTCACACGAGTTGCAGAATGAAAGTTGCACCACTTTGAAACTTTGCACTACTTGCATTTGACACTTTTTCCACCAACTGAACATCCGTCGCCACGGGAAAACCACTCCGAGATAGCCAAAACTGAGAGAGGTTTTTGTAGAAGGGCCCAAAAAAATCTTGTAGGATTAGATGATAATTTTCTAAGTTTCATGGTATCTGAGTAAAAGCATTCTGAATTTTGCAGCCATTTTGCACTTTGGACCCTTAAGGGATCGATCCGATGGAACATAGCTCAAAGCGATTCCGCATGTTTCGGTGCAAAACAAGACCTGGGCTAGCGTAAACATACCTATTCAGATGTGTTGGAGAAGTTAGCTTGGTCACATGAGTTGCAAAGTGAAAGTTGCACCACTTTACAACTTTGCACAGCTTGAATTTGACACTTTTTCCATCAAGTGAAAATCTGCCTCCACGAGAAAACCACTCCGAGATAGCCAAAAATGAGAGAGGTTTTTGTATAAGGTCCCAGTACTATCCTATAGGATTAGATGAGAAGTTTCTAAGCATCATGATATCTAAGTAAAAGCATGTTGAAGTTTGCAACCATTTTGCACTTTGGACCCTTAAGGGATCGATCTGGTGGAACATAGCTCGAAGCGATTCCCGATGTTTCTATGCAAAAGAGGACCATGCCTCTAGTGTAAACATACCTATTCAGATGTGTTGGAATAGTCTACTTGTTCACACGAGTTGCAGAACGAAAGTTGCACCACTTTGCAACTTTGCACTGCTTGCATTTGACGATTTTCCATCAAGTGAAAATCCGCCGCCACAGGAAAACCACTCCGAGATAGCCAAAACCGAGAGAGGCTTTTGTAGAGGGGCCCAACACAATCTTGTAGGATGAGATTTTAAATTTCTAAGATTCATGATATACAGGTAAAATCATGTTGAAGTTTTCAGCCATTATGCACTTTGGACCTTTAAGGGATCGATCCGGTGGAATGTAGCTCAGAGTGATTCCACGTGTTTCGGTGCGGAAGAGGACCATTCCTAGCGTAAAAATACCTACTTGGATGCATTGGAGCAATTAGTTTGGTCACATGATTTGCAGAGCGAAAGTTGCACCACTTTGCAACTTTGCACAACTTGAATTTGACACTTTCCATCAAGTGAAATTCGCCGCCACGGGAAAACCACTCTAAGAAAGCCAAAACTGAGAGAGGTTTTTGTAGAAAGGCCCGGAGTAGATGATAAATTTAAAAGTGAAAGGGAATAATTTTTATGGGGTTTGTGTTGCTGCCCCTGTAGATTTTGATGGAAAAGGGCATGAAAAACGAGGTTTCACCCTAGGGTTTGATAAAATATTGCATGTAGAGGTTGGGTGATTGTATTTTGAGTTTTTTAAGGTTCTTTTAAGAAGGTTTGAGGTAGTGGCATGTTGTGGTAAGGTGTGGAACCATTCCTTTCAATAAACCCTCCCTTTCTAGCATAAAATAAGGGTTTTTGCTTGGCATGGTGGAGTGAGTCTGTCATGAGAACAATTACGGATTTGAGGGTTTGGATAGATGATAATTTTTTCCCCAACAATTTAAGGGGGTTCTTGAGTGATTAAAGGTATGTTCCTTTGTAAATTAGGCCTAGTTATCCTAATGAGGACAGTGAGGAAGGTCATTTTTGATGCACATGTTCCAATATAGTCATTGTTGATTTTTAAGTATGTGTTGTAACTCAACAATAGCTATCTAGATCAGTCATTTGAGAAGATTGGCTCAAAACACCACTTGGAGCCACTCTTTTCACTTGAAAATTCATCATAAAACCCTTTAGCAACAACTCCACCTTTGTTTCTTGAATTCCCCTGCACAAATAAACACACACACACACCTAAAGCATCCTAATACTAACTTACTAGACACTGATCTAAACTATCAAATTTGGTGGAGTAGTCATTATTGGTTTACATGCCGAGTTGAGAAAAATCATTTCAAACTTTCATACTTTGAGAACATTACATATGACCTTTACATGACCTTTTTCACATTGTTTACATTTCAAAATTCAAATTTTGCAAATTTTCTTATTGAAGGCATTTATAGAAAAAGGTGCTACTGCACCAAAGATGAACTCCAAATTTACAATATTTGAGTAAATCTCATCACAATGCGTTAGGTACTTCATTCTCATAGATATTTTACAATGTCACTCATACATTCAAGATTCTCTTTAAATGTCTACATCATAGGTGCTCATTATGAGGTTAATTTCAATTGAGTAACTTGAGATTCCCTCGCTAAGCTTCACACGCTCTTTTATAATGGCTTGAAATCAAAATTGAGATTTGTCAAGATCATAAAAATAAGGATGTTGCAATGCTTTTTTGGCTCAGATTCTCTTTGATGGCTCATAAATCAACATTTTATGCACTGAACGATCAATCAATTTTTAGTAGTGTACCTACAAATATGCAAAGTAAAAGAGAAAAAGAAAGAGAATCCAAATGGAAATGAAATAAAAATAGATGGAAGGAACTTACAGATAGGCATGTAGGTCTAACAACTTAATCACTCCTGGTCATACATCTTCACTGAGAATTCCAACATACCTATTGCACACAACACCTCTCATGAGTAGAGTAAGTTGAAATTGCAGATGATCTTATAATGTTTACATTGCAGCTGCTCAACCTAAGGTTAACTTCAAAAGAATAACTTGAAATTCCCTCACCAAGCTTTGCACACACTTTTGTAATGGCTTAAAATATTGATTGAGATTTGTCAAGATCATCAAAATAAGGATGTTGCATTTCTTTTCTACTTGACATTCTCTTGGATGGCTCATCTATCTATACTTTTTGCAAGAGGACACCAAAAAATATTTAGTATGTTACTTACAAATACGCAAAGTAAAAGAAGATGATAGCATTGGCATCAAAAAAATTAATGTGCCTACAAATATAAATTAATAAGAACGAATGTGCATATACTTACAAATTAATCCAACGAACCATCTGGTTCTACTCTACTCTTTATTGTGTCAAGTATTGCCTCATGGTTGGACTCACAGACCTTCCACAAGGTCTTGTTCAAAGGTCTACCCCCATATTTGGTCAAATGAACATTGGATGACATGACAAGCTTCAAGTAATGGAGAATCTTACGATGTGTGTCAAAGTCCTAAAATATCCAATGTTTAACGGTCGAATGTGGGTACCTTCTAATCTATGTTCCAGTAACCACAACTGAGCCTGTAGGGTATTCGATGTTTTCTCCATCTACAAATGGGGCCTCCAATTTATTTTTTCCTCAACACAATGATAAAAGTAATAGTTTGTTCCCTCTTCATTACTTCATCTGCAATAGCTACATAAACATGCCCTGCAAAAAATCTCTTGAAATTTGTCAACATTACGAATGCAATACAAAGTAAGATAATGATATGGAATTTCAACAACTAAGCAAGTATATATATCACCTAGTTGAACTAGATCTGATACATGGTCAAAGTCAACTGATGATTCCATCTGTGTCTGTTCCAATGTATTTGGAGGGCGATACGTGTGAAGTGGGCTAAAATAACTTGTCAACTGTTTGTCAACCCAGTCCCCTGACTCACAATCATTCCAAGCTTGCATTGTACATGAAGAACAAAAGCATTCCATCTTTCGTGTATCGATACTCCATGAACCCTCATTTGAGCTAAGCAAACAATGTACCTCACTCGATCCTATTAGTGTACAACAATCCTCATATGGTGCAATGTTAGTATCATCCATCAACCAAAAAAATCTACGAACTGAAGACGTACCTTCATTACCTGGACCCATCAAAGTATTACACCACTTGATGATTTATTTTGCATCTGTCAACTTTGCACTATCTTTAAACTTTTACTCTTCTCGTGCTAATGCTCTTTTCATGCATGCTCCTGTACCATCATGCTCCCCCTTTCCATGCCTAGCCTCACAAAAGTTCCACATATGTTGAACACCTGTAATGAAATGCATCCTACACAACCAATAGAACATGTGTGAGTTCTTTAACTATGTTGCACTATTGTCAGACCATAATATATGTCGGTCGTAGACTATGCCCCTCTGAGCCAAACCACTATAGAACATATGGAAGCAACCATGCATGAAATCTGCAGAATGTGTGCGATCATCACTAATGTAAACATGGTATTCCCTCAATACCTTCCTTTGGTCATCTATACTATCAGATGCATGGATGAATTCTATGTGCACAAGTATCAAAACCTGTGTGGAGTTGTAATACTCTGACTGCACCACGCACTGTGGTTGTAGACTATAGTTTTTCGCAAATTCAACCACTGATATAATGCTTCCAATTGGAAAGGTGTCCTTGCTTAGCTTGAATTGTGTGTCCAACCATCAGGCTCTATGGGTATGCATTGCATAATTAGATAATATATTATCACGAAACATGGACATAAAATTGTACACTATAATCTTCTCAATAACCAATTCACACCTTTCTTCTTCAAACCCATCTTTTGTTGCATATGCCAATGTTTTATACTTCCCGAACTCTAGTAGTTTTTCTCCAACCTCATTTGTGCTTTCCATATGTTGACATACTGGCATACACTGGAAGCCACCACAATGTTTGCATGAACCATCCAAGCATGTTTTCCTATAGGATATCTGGCCATCCTCTATTTCACATAAAATTTTGGATAAGAACTCTCTGGAATATTTTGGTGGGGCTCCTATGCCACAATCCTAGAAAACATCGTTAGTATGAAAATATAAACATATAGAATGATAAACCTAATAATGGTTAGAAAATTAAATATGTAGTCTACAACAACAAGTAGTGTGTGTGTGTGATTTATCTTGACATAAAAAGTTTTAAGCATTTGAAAAAATATTTTGAGAAATATTAATTTGAGGATATTTAATTTCAAATTTTTGGAAAAAATGGGTTTGAGTCATATCCAAAAAATGCTTTGGATGTGGCTCACGATTCCGACTACTGATTCTCCTTCTTACCACATTCCTTTGATTCAGAGATGGCCTTGTGTTATTATTCCAATACTCTTCAATTAGTGTTCTAAAATATTCAACAATTTCTTTATCTTTTCGTGACAGTCTCCCCGAGAATGCCCATAATTCATTTGAATTAGTGCCCTGAATTCTATGCCATCTTTCAATGGATCTTGATAAATTTTTTCTACTAATTCTCATTTGTTCACTCGTCTTTCTAATGAGACAAGATGTCTTTGTTTGACAGCTTACCAAATTAGATGTAATGACATGTCGAGTGACATTACTATCCTTTGAGCATGAGGTCTTACCCACAGTCTCATAAGAATCCATTAGATTCTTCACAATAGTGTCTTCACTCAATGCATTTGATTTTCTCAACCCAAGAGTCTTCATGATGTTCCTATTAGCAATCAGATATGCACCCCATCAGATTTGCAAAAATCCTCACTATCTATTGCAACATTGAAACTCTTTCCAGACGTGGGTGGTCTATAAGGAAAGAGAATCTCCAGAGTGAGTTGGTTCTCTGTATAATGATCCTATTCTAAAATCTTATAGGAAAAGAGATAGAGAAAAATAGAAACTTAAAAAATTATGATCTTGCAATGACTTTATAATATTGAATGATGAAAACAGACTGTTCTAGACTTCCCTCACAAATAGTGCTCAAAAAAACCAAGAAATATTTCACAACCTCTCAAGGACAAATTTACATAATTACTTCGCATGAAGGTTTGTTCAAAAAACAACATGCAACCTATATTTTTGCACCTTTTTGCATCAAACTACAACCTAGGACAGAACAAGGATTTTTCAAATTGAAAATCACAAGAATAACATCAACTGAACTATAAATGGACACATAATTGATAGTTAGGAATGTTGTTCTTTATTCAATGTAGGAGTATGCCAAAATAATCTCTCTGAGTACAAAACAGTTTCAGCTCAAAAATGTGTAAGAGCCAAAAAATACTGAACTCCCTCAACCCTAAGTTTTCTCCAAAGATATATGCCTCAAACCCTAATCTGAGCTCTTGAGAAAAGCTCAAGGAAAATGCTTCAAAAATAATGCAACAAGTTAGCATAGAAGTGGAAAGTCACACTTTTTGCATGCATAAACTGTCTGGCTTCTAAAAACAACAAAAAATTGCTTTTAAAGCAAGAAAAACACCTTATCTCTCCAACTAAAGATCAAAATCCAACCAACGAGAAAAATCAATGCATGCAACTGCTAAAAATAGCAAGAAAACAAAGCAATTTATAAAGCATTGCTTTGCTTCTGCTTTGCATGATGCAGTTCATCTATTATTCCATTTACAATTAAAGATTTCAAAATATTTTGCAAACAATAATCATAAGGCTTTCTCCATTGTTTGAAAAGCAATATTGATAACATTAAGGCCACGGCTTATGCATGTATTATCTTTAATTTCCTTTGCATGTTTCATTCTTCTGTGTTGCTTCATTTACACAAAATCACTCTCTCCAGACTGGTAAAGATATGTCCCAAAATATGAACTAGGTCCGTAAAATATTTAAAGGGTTTTGTTGTCTTCACACTTTCTAAACTTTGTACAAAATTCTCACAAACCCAGATTTTAATTTTCGAGATATGATGAAAACTCGACTGCTCCCACTAAAAAATTTGTATTTTTCGTTTTAAAACAAACCCTCATGGGTATCTCCATTCCCTGAATAAAAATGCTTAGATATGCATTATTTTGATTGTATTTGGAATTAATGGAAAGACCAGTTGTAAATTTGAATGTTCCCTCACGTACTTCTGAAACTTTTATAAAATGTGTGAAGTTAGCTCAAAAGTTGAAACAGGCTTCTTGTATCTTCGTTTCTTTCTGTAAAAGCCCTATAGCTGCATGATTATTGCATCTCTGGAAATTGGTCCACTTCTCGTTGTTTGTTCATTATGCTGCAGGATGCTTTAGCAGAGTTGTATTAGGCTACAAGAAGTTAAAAAGTTTGTTGCAAGAAGCTTTAAACAGAGATTTATTATGCTGCAGGAAGTTAAAAAAATTGTTGCAGGAAGCTTTAAACAGAGATTTATTATGTTGCAGGAAGTTAAAAAATTTGTTGTAGGAAGCTTGGATAGTTTAGATGAGCATGATAATCATACTTCTTTCTCAGCCCACTTGTCAACTTAAGGGGCAACATGTCGAGCTCTACCCTTGTGGGAGCCCATTTTTCCCCACATGCTTGGTCTTGTACTTCATTTGACTGTAAAACATTTAATAACAAGCTCTAAAACTCTGATTCCTCTTTTCAAAGCATAACTATCACTTAATGAACTAAAATAAAGTGCAAAATAGCACTCAAGCATATTCAAAAATAACTGCATTTCACTTTTAAATATAACATTTAAATCAGCTCCACCATTTGAGCTGTAGCGAAAAATTGGTAACATTTTGGTGATTTCCACTAGATCGTTGTCAGCTAGGCATAGATCAATTGCCTTTAAAAACTTCATTGGGCGCGGAGTCAAAACTACCCCTTCATGAACTTAGAAAAAACTGAAACAACAACTCCAAAACAACAACAAAACAAAACAAACAAAGCTGAAAGCAAACTAACAGGCCCTGATGGCCAACAGAACAATGCGCAACAATGCTTAGGGAAAGAAAAAATACTGAAAATAAATGTGTGTAACACACTTATTTGCAATAACTACTCTACTAACCTACTCTAACCTTCCAAAGAAGCTGGTCCAACAAAGTCGTTAACTGGTTCTGAAAAATAACTACCTCTCCTGACCAACTGCAGATGCTCTAATTGCTTGTAGACTGACAATAAGAGGTGAAAAACAATAATATTGGCCTCACATTGTTGTACTGAAATATAAAGATCACAACCAAAGGCATAGATCTCATAAAATTGATCAAACATACCTCCATCTTTCCAGATACATATGGGTTGAATCTAGTGCCCTTCAACTGCAATCTCATTCTTGGAGGCACCGATAATTTTATGCACCCTATTAATACCCTTGTTGGCCAAATCCCTAATAGGGAATCCTCTCGAAAGGATGAAAATTGAACCTTTGTTACCCGTTCCTTGTTGGTTACTTGTTGTTTCATTCTCACTTTCCAGATTAAAATCTCTTGACTGCATGTCACCCAAATTTGCAAAAAACTCATCAATTATATTAGCGCATAAATCTTCATCAAACCCATTGATGGTTTCCAGATTTATAACAGGCTTAAAAGTGTCCTCTTGGTTGATTTCTTGAAAACTCAGAAGGATATCAAGTTTCATACTTTGAACAACAGTATTCTCATCATCATTATTAATGTACAAAGGAAGAACCTCAAATAAAGTAATCAAACCTTGAGTCTCAATAATCCCCTTTGCCTCCTCAAGCTATTGTTCCACGTTGTTTTCTGCGAATGATAGTTTCTTGACATCCAAACCTAAAATAAAGGCCTCTAAGTCATCCCAGAACATGTCTTCTTCATTTACCTTGTTACAACCGTCTTGAGGTATCTCAATACCAAAGTTTTGAAACTCCTCTTGTTGTCCCTCGACTGTAGCTTTCTTTATCCATTGCTACAGTTGTTCTTGATCTATTGGATCCTCCTCATCACTGCACCAGCTAGATACCTCACAATAGTCATTGATAGCATGTTTCACTACTTGATCCTTTGAGATAAATGCTAAATTTTTTGGCTCCTCTTCAATAAAACTAGGAGATTCATTAGTGAAAAAAAATACAGACCTATCAGGAGAAACCTTTTCTCATTCTATCTTTTGCTGCTGCAAATGGTAAACTTCCAAGGCTGGCTACAATGACTTCACCTCTCTAAGATTCTTGATTTGGAGTAAAGTATCATGATCAAAGGGCTCACTTTTGGGTTCATCAAGTATGAAAACTTGAGGGGCTTCTTGTGTTTCATGTAGAAAAGGATATTGCTCAAAGGGTTGTTTTGCAACAAAACTTGGTTGAACCTGATAATTTTCCTCTCCTTGAACAAGCTGGCTTGGAACTGTAGGAGTTTCTTGGGCTTTGTACCTTTGCACTTCTGACTCTTGCTCATAAAGATAAGCTTGACAAGCCATCTCCTTTTGTTGTTGATTATACTCATGTTGTTGCTTGATCTCCTCCAACTGTCTCACGTAGTCAAGCAACGTGCTCCTTATGCTTGCTATCTCCCCTTGGTATGCATCGTGCTACTCTTGGTACTCTATTTCATTCATCTGCGCTTCATAGTTCAACCTTATATCTCTGAAGCTCAAGTCTTGAAAATATTGGGATTGATTCTGAACATATGAGGGTTGAGATGAAAAATAAGCAGGGGTAGGTGGGTGGTAATTATATTGTGCATGCTGGTATGGCTGATATGGAGATGAATAAGTAGGGTTTTCATGATATGGTAGATGATATTCATATGGCCTATCAAGATTTGACATTTTTTCTCATGTGAAAGTTGGAAAATAGAGTGGAGAAAATGGTTATATATTATACCAGCACTTAGGTCTGCTTACAAAACCAATGAATGGAGTCACCAGGTATGTTGCTTTAACCTCCAAAAGGCTGAAACTCTACTGCAAATACCAAAAAAACAAAGAAAAAAAAATGAAACTTCTCTGAAATTCATTTTCAGAGTCCCACCGAGTGTGCCAAAAATTGTTTAGCAATCAAATATGCACCCAGTCAGATTTGCAAAAATCCTCACTATCTGTTGCAACATTGAAACTCTTTCCAGACGTGGGTGGTCTATAAGGAAAGAGAATCTCCAGAGCGAACTGGTTCTCCGTATAATGATCCTATTCTAAAATCTTATGGGAAAAGAGATAGAGAAAAATAGAAACTTAAAATATTATGATTTTGCAATGACTTTTTAATATTGAATGATGAAAACTGACTGTTCTGGACTTCCCTCACAAACAGTGCTCAGAAAAACCAAGAAAGATTTCACAACCTCTCAAGGACAAATTTACATAATTATTTCGCATGAAGGTTTGTTCAAAACACAACATGCAACCTATATTTTTGCACCTTTCTGCATCAAACTACAGCCTAGGACATAACAAGGATTTTTCAAACTAAAAAATCACAAGAATAACATCAACTGAACTGTAAATGGACACAAAATTGATAGGTAGGAATGTTGTTCTTTATTCACTGTAGGAGTATGCCAAAACAATCTCTCTGAGTACAAAACAGTTTCAGCTCAAAAATGTGTAAGAGCCAAAAAAGACTAAACTCCCTCAACCATAAGTTTTCTCCAAAGATATATGCCTCAAACCCTAATCTGAGCTCTTGAGAAAAGCTCAAGGAAAACGCTTCAAAAACAATGCAACAAGTTAGCATAAAAGTGGAAAGTCACACTTTTTGCATGCATAAATTGTCTGGCTTCTAAAAACAACAAAAAACTGCTTTTAAAGCAAGAAAAACACCTTATCTCTCCAACTGAAGATCGAAATCTGACCAAGGAGAAAAATCAATGCATGCAACTGCTAAAAATAGCACGAAAACAAAGCAATTTATAAAGCATTGCTTTGCTTCTGCTTTACATGATGCAGTTCGTCTATTATTCCATTTAAAATTAAAGATTTCAAAATATTTTGCAAACAATAATCATAAGTCTTTCTCCATTGTTTGAAAATAAATATTGGTAACATTAAGGCCACGACTTATGCATGTATTATCTTTAATTTCCTTGCACGTTTCATTCTTCTGTGTTGCTTCATTTGCACAAAATCACTCTCTCCGGACTGGTGAAGATATGTCCCAAAATATGACCTAGGTTGGTGAAATATTTAAAGGGTTTCATCTTCTTGATGCTTTCTAAACTTTGTACAAAATTCTCACAAACCCAGATTTTAATTTTCGAGATATGATGAAAACTCGACTGCTCCCACTAAAAAATCTGTATTTTGTGTTTTGAAACAAACCCTCATGGGTATCTCCATTCCCTAAATAAAAATGCTTATATATGCATTATTTTGATTGTATTTGGCATTAATGAAAAGACCAGTTGCAAATTTGAATGTTCCCTCATGTACTTCTGCAACCTTTATAAAATGTGTGAAGTTAGCTCAAAAGTTGAAACAGGCTTCTTGTATCTGCATTTCTTTCTGTAAAGGCCCTGTAGCTGCATGATTATTGCATCTCTGGAAATTGGTCCACTTCTCGTTGTTTGTTCATTATGTTGCAGGATGCTTTAGCAAAGTTGTATTAGGCTGCAAGAAGTTAAAAATTTTACTGCAGGAAGCTTTAAACATAGATTTACTATGCTGCAGGAAGTTAATAAATTTGTTGTAGGAAGCTTTAAACAGAGATTTATTATACTGCAAGAAGTTAAAAAATTTGTTGCACGAAGCTTGGATAGTTTAGATGAGCATGATAATCATACTTCTTTCTCAGCCCACTTGTCAACTTAAGGGGCAACATGCCGAGCTCTACCCTTGTGGGAGCCCGTTTTTCCCCACATGCTTGGTCCTGCACTTCATTTGACTGTAAAGCATTTAATAACAAGTTCTAAAACTTTGATTCCTCTTTTCAAAGCATAACTATCACTTACTGAACTAAAACGAAGTGCAAAATAGCACTCAAGCATATTCAGAAATAACTGCATTTCACTTTTAAATATAACAACATTTAAATCAGCTCCACCATTTGAGCTGTAGCAAAAAATTGGTAACAGTTCCTATACTTGAAACCCCACATCATTTCAACAAATAGTTGACATCTTGCGGTCTCATTTAGCCTTTCAAAGAATCGTTCCCAAATCTTATCAGCATATTTTCTACAAGTGCATGTTGAAATCTTACCTTCCATGTGCTGTAAAATATCATCATGAATATTAATCAAATACTTTGTCTTTCTAAACAAAATTCTAGGCGGTGTTCTCCTAGGTACATACATCTCAACATTAGGAATTTCATCAATATTTAACTGAGTTGGGCTAGATTGCGTACCTTCAATCGAGAGTGGAGAAGAAGACATACCTTGAGATTCACATGGGGATGATGGCATACCTTCTTCATCAAATCCGAGTGATGATGTACTCTCAACTTGAGATGTTTTGGATGGTTTCCAAAAATATTCACTTGCGGTAGATGGTGTCCCTCCATATTCACTTGCAATAGATGGTGTATGTACATATTCACTTGTGATAGATGGTGTCCCTCCATATTATCTTGTGCTTAATGGTGTCCCTTCATATTCACTTGCCGTAGAGGGTGTTTCTCCAACTACGGAATTTGAATCTGTCTTACGATGATGCTTTCACATTCATTGCTTTTGTGCTACCAATGCTCGTTCTCTTTTTGATGGTTGAGGTTCCTCTTCAATTGGCTCATTTTGGTCAATCATTTCCAATTTCTTCTTTTCATGATATGACCTCAATTGTGCTCTCTCCTTTTCTTTGAAGGTTTCATTCTCTTCGTTTGTTAGTTTCCTCTTTATCTTTTTCTTTGGCATGGTGGAAAATTTTATCTCTACCATGGTAGTGAGAAAAATATTAGTTCCTAAAAAATGTATCCATTCAAGTTAATTGAAAAATATATGTCATTCAAGGCTTCATTTAAAGAATACTTGCAATCATCCAGTACAAGAGTTAACCTAGCATAGATGTAAAGGTAACATTATTTTTTTCAATCCATAATTCCTTAAAGAAAAATGGTAGCGTAGCATGCCATGATTGCAAGATAGGCTCAAAATGGAAGCATGGAAAAGCATACAAAATTTCAACTTATGTCATATATATGTATAAAAAATGTGGAAGCATACATGGTTTGGGAGCACAATTGAATGAAAAGGGTGTTGGGCATGAATCCCTATACTAAAATTTTGAGTTTTCCATAGGATCTCGAGTGGTTTTGATATGATAAAGTGTGTTTTGATTTGGGGCAGCATGGTTTCTCGTTGAATTTAATTTTTGAACACCATTTTGGACCTGTTTGAAGTATTCATAATATTGTAAATGGGTTGGATGAGTGATTTTCAATAAACCACTAGGTTTTTGGTGCATGTGAAGATGGGTACAAGTAAGGTTCTTGTTTTTTTTTAGTATAAGATAATGATCTATGTTAAATAAGGTCTATGAGACCACTCTTAATATGTATTTAGTTCTTTTGATTCATGCTAGTTTTTTAATATATGCATTGACAATGTAAGGATATAATGACAAACAAAAATGAAAGCAAGCCATATTAGAATGAAAGAAAATGTGTAGAGACTTCACATACCTAAAAAACCAGACTTTCAAATGGGGGAGTTCAACCCAATTATGTAGCCTTAGCTTCTTATTTCTTCAAACTCCATAACAATTTGACTTTTTCAAAAGATTGTTCCCCTCCAAACTTCAATTGTATATTAGTTTTCAATGGAATTCAAACATCAATTGTTATTATATGTCTTTCAATGTGGAAACTCTACTATTTCATGCAAAGGTGGTAGAAAGATCATGAAAAAGGTGGTGGAGAGAGGGAAAACATGCTTGCACACTTCACAACATCATCAAAAAGCTAATTTTTGTTAGAGCACATGCAAAACCAGGAGAATATGCAAACCGTGGGCCTTGACATCACAGGTATATTGGGTTGTTATACCTTTTTTAGTGGATTAAAAAATGCGCTCGCGTTATAACACTTGCACGTTATTTCTTCCTAATACGGTATCATTTCTACTTCTCCAAAGCGTGCAGGCATTATATGAAATATGGTTTTCTTAATATATTTCTTTTATCCCTCTTTTTCATTACCCTCTATCCTAATTGTATATCTCTCCCCTATACCCTTATAGTAGAGATAGAGGTGAGTGTGTGTGTGTGAGAGAGAGAGAGAGGGAGACAAACAAGGAGGTAGATGGAGAGTGGGAGAGAAAGAGAAAGAGGGAGGGAGGGGGAGAGAGGGAGGGAGACGAAGAAGGGGAGAAAGAGATAGTGGGAGGGAAAGAGGGAGAGTAGGAGGGAGAGAGGGGGAGAGTCGGAGGGAGAGGGAGTGGGAGGGAAAGACAGAGAGAGGGAGGTGGAGGGGGAGGGGGAGAAAGAGAGAGTGGGAGAGATGGAGATAGAGAGGGAAGGAGAGTCGGTGAAAGAGAAAGTGGGAGAGAAAGAGGGAGAGTGGGAGGGAGAGGGAGAGGGAGAGAAAGAGGAGAGAGGGAGGAGAGGGAGAGGGAGAAAGAGAAGTGGGAGAGAGAGAGATGGAGGGAGAGGAGAGGGGGAAGAGGAGAGGGAGAGATGGAGATAGAGGGAGGGAGAGAGAAGAGTGGAGAGAGGGAGGAGAGGGAGAGAGAGAGAGTGGGAGAGAAAGAGGGAGAGAGGGAGGGAGAGGGAGAGGGGGAGAAAGAGATAGTGGGAGAGATGGAGATAGAGAGAGGAGAGAGGAGAGGAGAGGGAGAGGGGAGAAAGAGAGTGGGGAGATATGGAGATGGGAGAGTGAGAGAGAGAGAGTGGAGAGAAAGAGGGAGAGGGGGGGAGAGGGGGGAGAGGGAGAGTGGGAGAAAGAGATAGTGGGAGGGAGAGATAGAGAGGAGGAGAGAGTGAGAAAGAGAGAGTGAGAGAGAAAGAGGGAGAGTGGGAGGAGAGGAGGGAGAGAAAGATTTAGAGAGGGGAGAGGGAGAGGGGGAGAAAGAGATAGTGGGAGAGAAAGAGGGATAGAGGGAGGAAGAGGGGAAAAAAGATATAGTGGGAGAGATGGAGATAGGGAGGGAGGGAGAGTGGGAGAAAGAGAGAGTGGGAGAGAAAGAGAGAGAGTGGGAGGGAGAGGGAGTGGGAGAGAAAGAGGGAGAAAGGGAGGGAGAGGGAGTGGGGGAGAAAGAGATAGTGGGAGAGAAAGAGGGAGAGAGGGAGGGAGAGGGAGAGAGGGAGAAAGAGATATTAGGAGAGATGGAGATAGGGAGGAATGGAGAGGGAGAGAGGGAGAAAGAGATAATGTGAGAGAAAGAGGGAGAGTGGGAGGGAGAGGAGGAGAAGAAAGAGATAGTGGGAGAGATGGAATTAATACCTCAACCCTCTTAATCCTTCAACCCTCAACCCTCAACCCTTAAACCCTAATCCATCAACCCCTATACCCTCTTAATCACTCAACCCTCAACCCTAAACCCTTAAACCATAATCCCTCAACCCCTATACCCTCTTAATTCCTCAACCCTCAACCCATAAACCCTAATCCCTAAACCCCTATACCCTCCTAATCCCTCAACCCTCAACCCTCAACCCCTATACCCTCTTAATCCCTCAACCCTCAACCCTAAAACCCTAATCCATCAACCCCTATACCCTCTTAATCCCTCAACTCTCAACCCATTGACCCTAATCGCTCAGCTCCTATACCATCTTAATCCCTCAACCCTCAACCCTTAAACCCTAGTCCCTCAACCCTTATACCCTCGTAATCCCTCAACCCTCAACCCTTAAACCCTAATACCTAAACCCCTATACCCTCTTAATCCCTCAACCCTCAACCATGAACCCTTAAACCCTAATCCCTCAACCCCTATACCCTCTTCATCCCTCAACTCTCAACCCATAAACCATAATCCCTCAACCCCTATACCCTCTTAATCCCTCAACCCTCAACCCTCAACCCTCAACCCTTAAACCATAATCCCTCATCCCCTATACCCTCTTAATCCCTCAACCCTCAACCCTCAACCCATAAACCCTAATCCCTCAACCCCTATACCCTCTTAATACCTCAACCCTGAACCCTTAAACCCTAATCCCTCAAACCCTATACCCGCTTAATCCCTCAACCCTCAACCCTTAAACCCTAATCCATCAACCTCTATACACTCTTAATCCCTCAACCCTTTACCCTTAAACCCTCATCCCTCAACCCCTATACCCTCTTAATCCCTCAACCCTCAACCCTTAAAACCTAATCCCTAAACCCCTATACCCTCTTGATCCGTCAAACCTCAAACCTCAACACTTAAACCCTAATACTTCAACTCCTATACCCTCATAATCCATTAACCCTCAACCCATAAACCCTAATCACTCAACCCCTATACCCTATTAATCCCTCAACCCTCAACTCTAAAACCCTAATCCCTCAACCCTCAACCCTCAACCCTTAAACCCTAATCCATCAACACCTATACCCTCTTAATCCTCAACCCTCAACCCTCAACCTTTAAACCCTAATCCCTCAACCCTCAACCCTCAACCCTCAACCCTTAAACCCTAATCCCTCAACCCCTATACCCTCTTAATCCATCAACCCTCAACCTTCAAACCTCAACCCTTAAACTCTAATCCCTCAACCCCTATATCCTCTTAATCCCTGAACCCTCAACCCTCAACCCTTAAACCCTAATCCTTCAACTCCTATACCCTTTTAATCCCTCAACCCGTAAACCCTAATCCATCAACCCCTATACCCTCTTAAGCCCTCAAACCTCAACCCATAAACCCTAATCCCTCAACCCTCAACCCCTAAACCCTAATCCCTCAACCCCTATACACTCTTAATCCCTTAACCCTCAACCCATAAACCCTAATCCCTAAACCCCGATATCCTCTTAATCCCTCAACCCCAACCGTCAACCCTTAAATCCTAATCTCTCAACCCCTATATCCTCTTAATCCCTCAACCCTCAACCATCAACCCATAAACCCTAATCCATCAACCCCTATATCCTCTTAATCCCTCAACCCTTAACCCTTAGCCCTAAAACCCTAATCCCTCAACCCATATAGCCTCTTAATCCCTCAACTCTCAACCCTCTACCCTTAAACCCTAATCCCTCAACCCTTATACGCTCTTAATCCCTCAACCCTCAACCCTTAAAACCTAATCCCTCAACCCCTATACCCTCTACCCTATAACCTCTTAATCCATCCACCTTAAACCCTAAACCCTTATACCCTAACTTGTAAACCCTCTACCCTCTATCGTCAATCCTCCACCCTATATCCTCAACCCTAATCCCCCAACCCTTAAACCCACTTATTAAAATCTCTACCCTAATCCCTCAACCCTCTTGACCCTTAAACCCTCAACCCTTTAACCCTTAAACACTAAACCCTAAACCCTCGACCCTCAATCCTTAAACCCTAAACTCTTAAACCCTTTACCCTCTACCCTCTACCCTCTTCCCTCTACTGACAACCAAATACTCTCTACCCTCAACCCTTACACTGTTAAATCCAAGAAAACTCTCTACCCTAATCCCTAAACCCTCTACCCTATATATTGGACCCTCAACCCTAATCCCTTGACACCATACCCTATACCCTCAACCCTCAACCTTAAACACTCAATATTCAACTCTCAACCCTTAAACCCTCTACCCTCTACCCTATACATTAAACCCTCAACCCTGAATTCTCAACCCTCAACCCTTAATCCCTCAACCCTCAATTCTTAAACCCTAAATCCTCTACCCCTATGTCCTCTACTCCTTACATTGGACCCTGAGCCTAATAATTCAACCATATACCCTTAAACCTATATCCTAAACCCTCTACCCTCAACCAAGTAAACCCTTAACCCTTAACCCTTCAACCCTTGATCCTTAAACCTTCTACCCTATACCCTCAACCAAATACCCTCTACCATCGACACTATTCCCTCAACCCTCAAACCTTAAACCCTAATAACCTAGAAACCATCAACCCTATAGGTCCTCCACCCTAATCCCTCAACTGTATATCTCAGCCCCTATAACTTTATCTCTATCTATACATCTCACCTCTCCCTCTATCCCTCCTACCCTCTCTAATTTTTTCTATCTACTATCTCCCTCTTTCTATGTACCTCTCATTCAATCAATCCCTACCACCCTCTCTCCCTCCCTCTATCCATATCTCTTTATGTCCCTTCCACTCTATCCCACTCTCTCCCTCTCTCTCATGTATCTCCCTCCCAGCCCCTCTATCTCTGAGGTCTCTCCCTATGGAAACCTACCTAGGTAACTCTCTCTCTGTCTCTCTCCCCTCTCTCTATCTATCCCTCCCACCCTACCTAGATAATTCCCTCTCACTCCACCCCCCTCTTTCTCTACCTCTATCAAGTAACTCCCTCCCACACCCTCTCCCTCTCACAGGTCTCTCTCTCACACTCCCTCTCACTACCTATCTCTCAAGTCTCTCCCTCTCACGCCCCTCACACTCTCAACTCTCTCCCTTTGGCACCCTACCTACATAACTCTCTCTTTCTTTCCATCTCTCTCCCTCCCTCTCTCTCAATTCTCTCTCTCCCACCCCCCCCTCTCTCTCTCTCTCCCTCCCACCCTACCTAGCTAAGTCCCTCTCACTCCAACCCCTTCTCTCCCACTCCCTCTCTCTTAAACTCTCACTTCCACCCCCTCTCCATCTCTCAAAACTCTCTCTCTCTCACTCTCTCTCTAAATTCATACGTAAATAAATACATACTTACATACATACCAACATAATACATATGTACATATAATCCTATATCCATACAATCATATATACATACATGTGTAGATACAATCTAACATACATACAGGCATACATACAATATACATGCATACATACATACATACAAGCATACAAATATATCAACATACATTAAATATATTGGAATTTAACATAAAGGAGGACATAATGCGAGTGTGTTATAACGTGCTTGTGTTATGTCTTAGTTGACATGTTTCCCACAGAAGCAAAACCCATGTCAAAACTGCAATATAACGTGAGCACGTTATAGTGCTCTCGCGTTATATCTTGCTTTGGGAATTCCCGATCCTTAGGTTTTGTATCTACCTTGGAAGACCAACCCAAAGGCTTGGAGGGCATTCCCAATGACCAGAGACGTGTTTTTGTAAAATGTACCATATTTCACATAATCGAGTTCGTGCTCACTGTTAGGATTGCACATGGTTCAATATCGAAAAAATTGAACACATGGGTAATGTTGGGTTCTCTTTTAGCTATCCAACAATGCACTTTTTTTCATTTTCTGGAAATGTTAAGACTTTCATCCATAATTTCTTATATTTGTATGTATTTTTTTTGCCAAAAAATAGTGTTTGGTATTTTTTTTGTTATAAATTAACCGTTCATCAAATTTTCAAATAAATTACATTTTTAGAAACTAGACTCCATTCTACAAATTTAAAAAAAAATAAAAAAAATCAATTAGTTTCCAAAATTTCTAGGGGTAGCACGGCCAAAATTCTATTTTTCAGGAAGTGTCCACTTCGAAAATTAGTAAAAAAATTATTAGAAAAATCATGCATGAACTACATATTGCTAGCTAACTTCTGACCATTGTGATTTTAAAAATACTAAAAAAAAGTTCACCATAAGAAGGTCATACTAGATTTGATATGTTTTTCTGACAAAAAAAACACAAATTTGTGTCCGTCCCTCTTTTGAACCCCTTAATCTCAACCATTTTAAAAATAAATTAGTAGTTTAGAAAGTAGACTCAGAGAATTTCGATCCTTGTTTTTGTTCCATCTCAAAATTTTGAGTGTAACTATCCTCAATTTCACGTCCAACGTCAGTATTTCTTGATTTCAGGAAAAAATTTTCTACTTAAGTCCGCTTTTTGGGAACCATCTTGGTGCACTTACTCTTATCCTTTTATATACCATCCCGAGCAAAAAAACTGGTTGGATTCATTCCCTCTTTCATGGCAGGCCCCTCTAAAGGTAAACAAAAGCAAGACAAAGATGTTTTTGATCACCCAAGATCACACGAAGCGCAAGGGGAGTGCATACACAAACACCTTTGCCTCACACTTGCATAATATTCATTTTAATACCAAAATCAAAATGTGTGGGTGGTTGTACAAAATTTCTAAAGGTGTTTCTAAGTCTCAAGATCACCAAATGGTGTGAGAGAAGCACATACACACCTAGAAACAAAATGAAAACCACAAGAAAATGCAAGCACTAGTAAATTTTAAACCTTCTTATGATGTCAAATCAAACACGTAAGTTCTTTTCAGGCACACTAATCATGCTATGTGAAAAAGACACTCAAGATAAAGCAAATTAAAGCTAGAGCCCTACAAAACACAATTAGTAGTTTTGAGCCTCCAATCTTTGACAAACGATAGTTTATGTTTTAATTTTCAAATCTAAGACATTCATACCTGGAAAAAAAGGTCAAACATTAATCACCAAAATCAAAATCAAACTAAAGAAAGAAAATGACATTAATCTAATTAACTGTGATTAAATTTTCAATCTAAACCTAACTAAGTTAATTCAAAAATGAATCTAAATTAAGTTAATTATTAAAATTAATCTAAGCTATCATCAATTTAAAGTAAAAATGAAGTTATTAATCAAAATCTAAATAAAAGTAGAAAATATAATATTTAATCTTAATCTAAACAAATCTAATAAGAATCAAAACTAAAGTTAGGAAAATTTATGAAATCTAAATTCTAAATAATCTAAAAATTTAACAATTTAGAATCTAATAATTTAAAAAAAATAAAAATTAAATCTAAAATCTAATCTAAATCTAATGAAAAATTAATTAAAATCTAAAAAATCTAAAAATTAATTGAAAATTAAAATCTAAGCTAAATCTAATTAAATTAAATTTAAATTTTAAAAAAAGCTAAAAATTAATTGAAAATTAAAAGCTAATCGAAAGCTAATTTAAAATTTAATTAAAATCTAAGAAAAATGAAATCTAATTAAAATTTAAATAAAATCTAATCTACATCTAATTAAAATCTCTAAAAAAACTTAAAACTTATTTAAAATTAAAATCTAAGCTAATTTAATTTAATTCAAGTAAAATCTGAAACAAAAACTAAAAACTAATTGAAAAGTAAAATCTAATCTAAATCTGTTATAATTAGATTAAAATCTAAAAAAAGCTAAAAACTCATTTAAAATCTAACTTAATTTAATATAACTAATAAAAATTAAAGTCTAAAGAAACGAAATGAAGCGAACTAAAAGTAAATAAAATAAGGCTAAATAAATTAAACTCTAAATAAAACTAAAGAAGGCTAAATACAGCCCAAAAGCTTTTAGGAAATTTTTTCTGTTCATTAAGACTGTTATCACCACCAAAGATCACAGATGGAAGAGAATTCACATGGGACCCTGAGCTGGTAGGAATCAAACAAATTCCAACGCAGCAGCAGGAGATTATCAATAAAGAAATGTGAATTGTTTTTAAAGCAGCAAGGAGATCATTAATAGACATGTATGCATAATGTGTACGCATAGACAAGGCATGCGAACTTATTGGCAAAATGCTTCAAAGAGATGCCATATCATGGAATACAATGATCACAGGATATATGCAAAATGTATTTATTGAACAGGTTGTTAAAAACTTTCAAGAAAGTGTAAATCGGCAGGCAGAAAGCTCTCCTACTTACGAAAGTTGTGCATGTTACTGGATATTTTAATGACAGCCACAAGATTCTTATATTAAGAGACATATGTCCATGTTCATAACAAAAAATAGGCCTGTACAGACTAGCAAACCTTCATTGATCTTTCCCCAAACGAGATTTCACCTTGCGCTCCTTTCTCCTATAATTTCTCTCTTGAAAATAATCAATTCATCAAAAAAAAATAATCAATTCAACCAAAAATAACATCCATCTTAAGAGTGGCCATGTGATATTGTATCCTAATTTTCCCACTAAACCAGACCTATGTTTACTAGTTGATGCAATCAAAGGATATATTATAGAAATTTATCAAAGATATATTATACCAAAACAATGTCGGGTGCACCAAATGTAATAGGGAAAAAGTTTCAGATTAATAGCAAATAACATAATAAATCAAACCCCCAATAACAATAGAGTACAATGAAAACAAGAAGTATAAGAATAGTGAAACAACATCACCTAGTCTTCAAGCCTTCATTGATTGACCTCCATTGACTTCCTCCATCTTGCGACAAATTGTATAATTGCCCTCAGAGTTGAAGTGCAACTATCACCTATGTCTTAAACAAGCAAGATATTGAAGTAATGAGTGCTCAAGTATAAGTTCTCAAGCATGCTGAAAATAATTGTGTGTGTCCAAAATGGCTTGAGAGAGAGCCTTTTAAAAAATTCCAAATTGACAATGGACAGTCCAAATTAGAAGTTTATAAAAACCTAAGATCAATGGCTAGGATTGAATGTGATAAGAAACATTAGGGTTAGGGCAAGCTTTGAAATGAAGGGCTAAGATTTAATTAAAAGAAATTAAATCAATGGTGGAGAAAAATAGGTAAATGAAATAATATAAATTATTTCATTTATGGAGGAAAGTTGACTTTTGGGTTTAATTCATAAATATGAATATGATAGGAGGCAATAAATAATTATTTTAATTATTTATTTGGTGAGATGGAAAGTGGACTAAATGGATAAATTTATCTAATTTAAGGATAAATGGTAATGTGATGGAGGAAATAATCAAGGAAGGATAATTGTAAATTATCACATTAGGGCATAATCAAATGATGAGGATGTTTGACATAGAAAAATTCAACTCGGGGGCCTAAGTCATTTTTATGTGTCTATAGTAGCATATACAAAAATGAACATCAACAATCATTTAATGTGTATCTAGTAGTTGAAACCACTGCTAGACTTCTTCAAATGATAAAATAAATAATACAAATAATTGAACATCAAGACATTACTGAAGTGTGAATTTGAGATTTTTTATTGATTTTCACATGAAGGAATACACAGAGGCATTAGCAATGCAAAATCTTACTCAAAGACAACTCTGCACAAAGCTGAGTTGGAACTTGGAAACTCATATTATCAAAAATCAAATCATTGTATCACCTTTTCTAACAACTTCCACTGTTCAGGTGGTGGAATTTTCATTTGTTCTAACTGATTTTGTTTTACGTGAAGATTTCTTAACATTTCATGATTGAAATTAGAATTTTTCTTGGATTCTTCAGACAATTTTGAATTCAAGGTTAGCAATGGTTTGATGGAATCCAAATCGTTCACCACATCTAGGTTATGAGGAAACTAGTCCACATCTATTTTCCTTGCACCCTCCATCTTCTTTCTAAAACCAATCTTTCCAATGAATTGCTCATTTGTATCAAAAGCCTCTGGCAAACCAAGATTTGTTAAGTTGATTACTGTAGAGACATAAAAATGTCCTTGTAATCATTTTAAATCATTGCATATTTCATTCAATTATTCATGTAGCCATATCCCCATGTTATAACCATTCATTCATATTATAATCATTTATAGGCATCTATAAACATTATTCATAAAATAATTTAATCATTTATCCTTTATCATTTATACATTAATCATTAAAATATCATTTGCATATTCCATTAAATAATTTAATAATCTTCCCATTTATCCATTCATCTCATATTCATATTTCATGCATTACCATTAAAATATTATACTCATAAACCCCATGTCCATAATCATTTTATTAAATCCATTTTCATAATAATTTATCCATCATAGAATATTCATACATTAATGCATTTACACATTTCATGCATTTGCATATTCATTAAATTATCTATTTACCACCTAAATGCATTTATCCATTTCAATCTTTTATCTTACCCATCTCATGCATATGGGGTATTTTTCCTCCAGGCCAATCTTTTATCCCACACTCTTTCCACAACTTGCATTCACCATAAAGATGCCTATTTAAATGAGACTCTGTTCTCATTTTGAGCCCTACACAAATCTTGGATCTCTACATTTTGCATATACCTCCATTATCTTTGTTCTACATTTCAATTTCAGAATCTAACTTGTTTGCATTCTCATTTAGAACAATTTCATTTTCATTTTGAATCTCTATTCATCATAGCTCTTTATGTACATGCTTTTACTGAGAGCATTTTGAATATAAGCACAAAGTATTGAATGATGGGAGTGCAATAGAAATTAGTTTCAGTGAAAGCATTTTTGTTTTTGAGTAGTTTAAACATATTGTTTTATGATTTTGTTTTCAAAATGAAACATCTCTATTGATGTGTTGTGATGGAATAGTGATTCTAATTCATAGATTCATTTATTTCAGCATGCACACATTTACCTTTTCATCCACCTTATTCATCTTGTCTGCAACCAAATTAAAACATTCCTTTGTTTCATGCATTCTGAAACTTTTTTCAATGATAGATGATTTCATTGATGTAGCAAGTTGATTAGTAATCCCTTTTGATTTCAAAACATTGTCACTGGCTTAGTAGACTGTTTGTTGAATTTGATTTGCAGATTTCTCTAATTCTAGCAAACTAAAATTGTTAACTAAATATTTGTTGAGCTTCTTATAACGTTGTCTAATAGCATCAATTACTTGAAACATGTCACACAAATGATCAATCTTTAGCATTATTTCATCCCAGATTTTTTGTTTCATTTGGGTATGTGCAGGATCATGATGGGCCAAAAAGTGGTGATATATAAGTGATATGATGACCCATATGTTTGATGACTTTATTTTACCTAAAATTGATGAAACTAAAAGTGTTTTTAAAAGATATCATCAAATTTCCACCAATATAAATTATGTTTTACTTTGAATATAATAAATTATTATTATTCATTTTCTATTTGAATTATGAATAAAGCCCTGATTGATAGGCTAATTGAAAAACATCTATAGCTTGGAAACAATATCACATTTTTTGAATCCGAAAAATGCATAAAATTTTATACTTTGCATACTAAAGGATTTAAAAAAATGTATTTCATGTCATTTTGACCAGGTTAAGATGGTCAGACATACGATTTTTTATATTTTTTGTTGTAATTGTGGACATCAAATTCAGCAAATGGTTGTAAAATTATAACACACATACTATTAGCATGATTAGCATAACCAAGAACAACTCCAATATCCTCATAAAATAATACCACATGCTTCAAAACACAAAAGAATGACAAAACTAATCCAAGCATATAAAGAATACATGAAGTATACCTATTTTATGGTGGATTGGTGTTACTCTTTGTGTAGAAGGCAGCCCTTTCCTAACCCTTCAATAAGCTAAATGAATGAAAGTATAATGTTATGATGATGAAAAAAATTAATTCTCAAATGTAGAGAGTAACTTTTCAAGAGATTGTGTTGTGTAAATGATGAAAGAAGGTCTTGGATTTATATGTGAGATTGAGGAGAGGAGAGGAAAAGTTCAAGAATGCGGGACTAATCCTCAACCAATAGGTTCATGCCACTTGTCAACATGTGAATGGGCCATGGTTGTGCAAGTTTTGGCCAATGTGCCCATTTGAAATTTGAATATGACATTGAATGCATATGGTTGAGGGATTTGGGGGAAAATTTGTTTGGACAAAAAAGTCAAACAAGGGAAGTTAATGAGGGTATATTCTTTGGGAATATGCTTTGTGAAGAAAATAAAAGTTTTAATAAATCAAAATAAATGATTTATTGTGCAAGCGGGAAAAGCTAGAGGATGTGACATGGGTTAGGCTTAGCATTAATCAGGGATTTGATTAATTAAGCTAGTGATTAGTTGATTGTGACATTTTGACTTTGACTTGTGGGTTAGAATAAATCAAAATGAGATGATAATGATTATTAGCCATTTAATTAAATATATTTGATTTAACTAAATGAAGAGACTTTAGGAAGTTAATTAATTAATTTGATTTAATTAATTAAGAAGAAAATGATCAAATATTATGTTAATCAATAATGTTAATTTTGCATGTCTACAATAATAAAAAAGTAATAATTAATTATTTACTAGATTATTTTTTACAAAAAAGTATGCATCACATCATGACATAATTCCTCTACTTATATCTAAAATCTTATAAAAAAATATTATCATTTTATTGTGGTTAGGGTGGTCAGACAGACACTTACTTCTTATTGTTTCCCTGAAATTTAAGTACTACTACATTGAAATTTCAAATTTTCATCAAATAGACTTTTTTTAAAAATAAACCTAGTAGTTTAGAAACTACATTCAATTTTATACAGATTCTATTCTTACATATTTTTGAAATAATATAGATAACTTATTCAAATTTTTACGTCAAGTTTCCTAACTCTAATTTTCTGAATTTTCATCACCACTTAAGGACCTATTTTTTCTATGATGATCATGCACATACCCATATGCCTCATTATCTCTCTACAAAATGCAAATAACATATTTTGGAAAGATTTAATTTCATTTTTTGCTTCCATCAGCTCTGCCTCTAATCTTTCATTTATTTTTCTCTTTCTCCATTTTTTATTCCAACTATGCATTTCCATTCGCAATGCTTAGTCTTAATTTTTTTGAAGTGGATTTTTCCTCATCATATTTATTGTTGCTCTCATCTTGCCTTTGATTCAGTTCATTCACTTCTCTCTCACTTTTTTTATCCTCTTTGCTTGTTGATGTAGAGGCATATTTTTTTATTCTTTTTTCTAATTCATTGCTCTTGTTATTTGTTGCTTTCCTCTTTGCTTTCTCATTTGCTAGGTATGCTTGTAAATTTTCTATTTGAGTCTGCAACCATCTTTTCTCTCTATCTTCCTTTAGGAATGAAGTGTACACCAATTCATTATTCTTCTTTGATACATTAATTTTGTCAGTATTTTTGAGTCCAAAAAAATCCAATTGAATATTGTTCACTTGGAATTCAAATCGAGTCATCTGATTTGTTGGTTTGTTTTGAATTGTGGGAAAATGATTGTGTACTCCATGATTTCTTTATTTGTGTCAAATATGGTTAATACCATGGTTGTTGCAGGCTCTGAAGTTACAATAGATGCACTCTCCATCAGTTGCTTCTTTTGTTTTTTATTCAATTCTGATTTCTTTTTAAACTCTTCAATGTAATCAAAACCTAGGGATGTAGGAACAATGGAATGCTTGAATGACTAAAGAATAGGAGTACTTGCAGTTTCTAATGTTCTTACAACCACACTAGCTGATAGTGGGGGAGTGCCTAGAAATAACTCATTTGTGGTGGATCGAATGGTAGTGTGACTTGGACTTATCAAAATCCTTTGACTCTTCTATATGCCTTGATCACTTCATGTTTCTATGGTATCATGTATTGTTTTCCTTTTGTGTGTAATTTATTGTTGTAGCACATTTTTACCACTACTGTACTACTACCCATACCAATGCCACCAGAGGTAGTGCCAGTTGCACTAAGCTCCCCACCATGGGCATGTCCTAGTTGTGAGTGTATCTGACCATGAGGATGAGGATTTGAAGCTCTAACAAATTGAATTGTTTTGGCTCTACTTGTATGTCATCGGTCTACTTTATCAAATCCAAGGCCATATTTATCTACTATTTTTCTATGTTGTACATCTATTACTATAGGAATTCCTTGTTGTTGAGACCCCAAACCACCACCTTCATAACCCATTTTTCAGCTATGGTTTCTTCTGAAGTATATGCTCCTTTTGTGGCCTCACTTAAACTAGCTTTGACATGGCTTTTTTGTACTTCTTCCCTATCATCATTAGATTCATCATCAGTTTTTGTGTTTCCATGTTCATCGGGATTCTCTATATTCCACAAGTTCCTAAACTCAAGATCTTCTTAATTATCTTCATACTCTACAAGAGCTCTTGGATCACCTAGCCCCTTCCTCATAGACCAAAAGGTAGTAATTTTTTATCGTGACCAATTTTTATGTGTAACTTCCTTCTCTAGAGAACCTGGTATTTTTACTCTACTAGATGGTTAATCACTTTTTTCATAGAAATGGTTGTATTCCCTGATTGTCTTTTGGTTCAATGCCATAATTTTTTTTGGCATCTTGTTCAAAATAAATACCATTCTCAGTAGCACTTTTCTCCATTTCTATTTTGACCTCATCCCTACAATCCTCGTTTCTCAATTTTTTAAGCAAGGGTTTACTTTGGTGATGAATTCTACTTGTAGAATTCTTATTGGCCACAATCATTGATTTAATCATGTCACATGGATCATAGTGCCAATGATAGATAGCATCAAAATAAATAAAAAATCAAAATATTATGTGCCACACTAAATGATTTTCTCTTGAATGTGAATCCTCCACATGAAAAAGGTAAAGAAGGAAATAAGGTCTTCTTTTGGTGACTAAGAAAGTGTAGTTCATCAGTACTCTACCTCTTCCTTACATATTCCAATGAAAAAACCCTTTCTATCACATGTATTGGAAGTTTGTATGGTTGTACTCTCAATCCATAAAATATTAGCACAATATACTCTTCCATTAAGTACCAATCAACCAATTATATTTTTTTTCCTAGTTGAATTTAGTTTACACATAGCATAGGCAATCTAGGCATTGGATTATTTATAATTTCTTGATGCAATGGAGCCAAAAAGTAGTCTACAAATTGACTATATTTCCTTCGAGAATCATGCATCCTTATCTCAGTGGTCCATTCATATATTGGATCCATTTTCTTTTCCTCGGCATTACAAAAGGGCTAAATTTGAAGCTTGTTGGTCTTAAACATTCCTCTAAATTTGAATAGAAAAAGATAGCACAAGCAGGTTGTGAAGCTAAATATCTTGGTTGAACCTCCTTTAATCATTAAAAATTGTTTATGCATGGATTCTACAATGTGCTCAATAAAATTATATCTGACATGTGGAAAACCACAATGGATATTATATACCATTTCAAGGAGGCTTGCAACCACTTCCAAATTGTTATCCATTCTAAGGCAAAATGCTAGAATGGAAATAGTATCCTTAGCCCATGGTTTAGAAATATCCAAATCATAAGGAGGCTAATGATCACCTTTCAATTTTTTTTTATCCTAAACTATTTAATCTAAGAAAGTATTTTTCTCCATTTCATCCACTGCTTCATAATCACTAGATAGGTCAATTTGGACATTTCCAACTTCTTCGGTTGTAAACCCCAAAACTTTTCCAAGTTATTTTGCATTAATAGATAACAATTCTTATTTGCTATCTTTATTAACAATTTCTCTTTTTTTTATCATCATAATTTTGGGCAAGGGAAAACCTCATGTAACATCATCTGCCCTAATTTTGTAACCCAAGCTGCACTAATACTATTAACTTGCATTTGCTTTGAAGCTTTGTTTTGAGATGAAAATCTAAGTTCTGGGGTATGCCTACCATAGATTTTAGGATCATAAATATCATGGTACCCATCAATGAAACATGGGGTTTTAAGCAATTCTACATTATATATTTTTTTATCTGACATTGCTCTAGTGGTACTGGTGGTAGAAAAAAATATACAATGTGAAATTGTGAATTCCCTATTAGTCCTCATATTTTCTTTATTATTAGGTCTCTCAACTCTAAACCCAAACTTCAAAGTTTGGAAAAATAAGATTTTAAGAAATGTCAAATGATGAAACACATCGGGAGGAATTGTTTCACTTACCTGGATTTTATTTCTTGAAAAGATTAATGCTGACAGTCATGGAAACTAGGTTACTGGAATAGATTTGTTGGAAGTGGAACTATGGAACCCAGAATTGGGAAGTGCACTGTAATGAGAAAATTGAAGACTGAAATCTCCTAGTGTGTTGACCCTCTCACTTAAAAATAAAATCACTTAGCAGTAGGAAGTTCTTTTCTTTTCAAAAATTAAAGTGAATGAAATGTCTGTGTCTATTTCAGACTATAAAATTAGTACATGGCTGATAGCATTTAATATGTAAGCTATTTAGTCCTGCATTGACAACAAATTTTAAACTGTTGATCTTTGTAAATCTAACCGTTATAGGGTGATTTTGGAGGTTTAATTTCACAACCCTAGTGCTCTATGAATTTCATTCTAGAATTCAACTACAACCATACATCAAATGTTCATAAAATGGTTGAGTAATTTATTCAATATAAATAATAAACATGTGTTTTAAATTTGTTTTAAACTTTAACGCACTAGGTTTGACATCAAGGTCAAGGGGTCGATAACTTAATGTGGCAAAGGACTTAATAAAATTAATAATGATACTGAGAACTAGGGGAGAAGGTAAACGACAAACTAGAAATCAATAAAATTTTGATAAACCCTAACAAGAGTGACAACTTTTAGTGTTTATAATATTTTTTTAATTTGGTGGCAACTTTATTTTTTCATTTGTATTGCATTATATTTTACTTTTAAATCTGCATGCAAGTATTTCATAAATAGATAATACTTAATTTCTTAAAGGAAAAAAAAACTGATTTGAATAGATTCATAGACACTGAACTTATAAAATAGCTCTTTATTGTAAGTGTAAATGAATAACAAAGAATAACACAACACAACCATTTATTTTATTACAAATTAATTACAATGTCACATTATTACATATCTTTCTAAAGATGAGTAGTTGTAGAGCAGGCAAGCTGGACTATTTTGTATAAATAATATATGTCACTTTACATAGACACAATATATTCCAAGCCATTTCTTGTGACAATGGATTAAAAATTCATTCCAATTTCCACGCTTCTACTAGTGACAACTTAATACAAATGTAACTCTAAAAATAAATACATGATTCCAATCTTTTGCTAGTGAAATCAGAATACAAATGTGGCTCTAAAATTAAACACAAGGGATTTTCTTGGCCAAACATGTTGTGGAAAAGGGAGTTGTGAAGATACAACATGTATTTATCTCTTTTGAGAACCAAAGTCACGCAAAAAATGAGGGGTTGTAAAATTTCTCCCATATTTTACGTGAAGCCTCGATGCACTGTTATAGCACTTATCTCCATCAAAGCTCCTCATCCTAGATCAAAAATTGTCTAAGAAGTCAGGTCAACCAAATCAACTTCTTTCTAATTCAACCCATTCTAAACTTGAAGGAAATTGGTCTTTTACTCTGTAACTACATAACTGGAGGAAGGAGAATTTAGAGGATCCCCAATAATACCACATCATCTTTTTCCTTAATCCTTATTAACCCTACAAAATGAAATCCCTTATGACAAGTTATCCTCTATCACTATCCCTATTTATGGGCCACTAGTGTCACTACTAGTGTGATCCTTCTTTACTTGGGACTCATGTGTGCGAGGTTGGGTATAATGATAATTGTGATTCACACAAACCAAAAAGATAACTTAACTAATTTGTGTAACTTAAGCCTTACATGCACAATTAAAATGTTTAATTTGATTGATGTCTAGCTACATGCAAACTATACCTCAAGTTGACAAGTTGTCAAAATTGCCAATGCCACTCAAACGATAATAGATATGAAATCATTACAAATCTTATTTCACTAGATCACTAGATTAATGACATCATCATCTATGATTTTATAATATATCATGTAGTTTTCAATATAAATCTATCCAATCAATCACATTCGTTTCAGATGTTCATATGGCGTTGATCTAATCAAAAAGATTGAGAATTTCAATTAAATTAAATGTAGTACTTTGATGCATTGAAAATAGATAATTAAATGGCTTGTTTTACTTGAAGTCACAATAAATTTCTCACACTTGTGATCATAACTATATGTTGATAAATACAATTATTTTTAAAAGCCACATTATTTATTGAACAAAGCAAAAAGGATTTCCAAGAATGGAGCCATGAAAAGTATTTTAATTTTAGTAGCTAAAGACTAAAGTACATAAACACTATTAGCCTGGCCAAAAATCCACTAACCGTCACAAAAATCCAATCACATAATACATATTACAAGAAATTTTATGTTGTAAAATACAATATAGACACGTGACAAGTCACACAATTCATTACCAATTTTTTTTATAACATTAGCTCAGGCCATCAACTAGGTGTTTGAGTAGAAGGTGAATATAATTTAACAAAGTAACAACAAAGAAGAAAATTGAATCACCTTAAGCCTTCCTCCAAAACTCCAAACTCTTTAATGATTCATTTTTCTTATCACATAGCAGACCCCATCTCATATTAACCAGGGAAAGAGCTTGCACTATAGAAGCATGCAATTTCGCTTTCCACAAGATTCCACCAATAGGCACCAAACCACTTTCAAAATTGTAATGCTCCAGTGCCAACTCCAACAAAGAAATAGAGTAAATAAAAGGATGCAAATAACATATTGCCAACATCTTCACCAAATCGTTATCGATCAAAATATCCATGCAATTGGACAAGAAATTTGGAGCTACCTTAGAATATAAAGCACATGGGTTATTCTAAAGCCATTCCCTACCCACAATTATAATTATAGCATCCTCAATCTGCACAGAAGGAATTGTAAAAGCCATACCTAGCTTTTGTCTAGAATATGCATTGTCACTTATTTTCTCTCAAAAAAATTTGGGTAGAATTCCATACCATCAAGAATCCATATCATATTTAAATTAAGAATAGAGAAGAAGGAAATCAAATCCTAATATATATTATAAATGATATGAAGAACATCAAGTTGGTGAAGTATATATAGAAGTTAGAACGAAGACAATGACATCAAATACTCAACACTTTAACATTTAATTCACTAGTACCACTTGATAAGTTGATGCGACAATATTATTTTGATAAAAATGAGTCATGACTTTAAATCATTTAAAAATAATAATTTGTCAACCATTGATTTTTGGAAATCTAATGCTTCTAGTGTTACTCCAGAGGTTTGAATTCATAAGTCTAGAGCTTCAATCAGTTCCTTCTAGAAATCAACTATAGTCGTCCATCAAAAATTCATCGAACAATCATGGTTATATTGATTTTTGTTGACATCTAGCTATAGACATATGGAATATCCTTCACACATATTACCTTCATTACTTTGGTCTAGGGATTCAATTATTTTATAAGGTTGATATTGATAGTTTATCCTTGTTTCGCCTTACATCCTTTGTGTAAAACCTTAAGTTTTTAAGCCCTAGTCCTATGTTCATCCTAGGAAATCCCTCTTTTAAAACAAACTTTATGCACGTGCATATTTCATTTTGTATTTCGATTAATGAAATGAGCGATATGAAGGAAAATGAACCGTGGGTTGTGATCTCGCCATGTGTCTCTGTCTAGTGTTATTCTAGAGGTTTCAATTTGTAATTCTAGTGGTTTAGAGATTTACTTCCAAAATGCAACTACATTCGTCCATCAAAAATTCATCGAACGGTCGTGGTTATATTGTTACATCCCATTCTTCTTACTTTTAAAACACTCTAATTTTGTTGTTATTGGAATGAAGGATGATGCAATTTTGGAATTTTAAGTCATGTTGTGGAAATCATGTGTATATATTTATATATTTTCCAAAAAGGCAATTAAAAGTATGTGATTTGATCTAGACACAGTGTACTTGAATTGTACGATGCCCTAAAATAAATGAGTAGGTTACCTTGCAAGAATTATGTTGATTGAGGTTTTGCAATGAGATAATACATGGATGTCTACTAATTCTCTCTTTTGTTTGGAGATGGTTGTAGGACAATCGTACCGTGAACCTCGGAAGAGATAAAACAACATCTGAGTAGAGAGGTATTGTGGAAATAATCTTGAAACGCCATCTGAGTTCAGGGGTGTTTAGGGAAGTTGAAACCCTAGATGTTGGTCTTCGCGTATGTTGTTGAGTTGTTCCCTCGCCTGAGAATTTTAGGGTTTGGGAGTTAACCTGGTTGTTATGAATTTAACCTTGATGCCTCCGAGTTCCATGAAGGAACTTCGCCTTCTAGCTTAATATTGAATATTTTGTATATAAAATATATATATTTAAATATATAATAAATATAAATTATTTACCTATATATATAAATATATATATATATTATTTATATATATATATATATATATTTGGTTTTATATTAAACAAATTTTTTATATTGTCTAAAAATATTTTTTAGTTATACCTTGACGTGGAGTGGTGATCTTCCTTGCTCGTAAAATCTATTATATTTTATTTGGTTAAAAAGGCTTGTAATATTCTTGATTTTATTTTGTGGACTGTAAAGATACGGGATTGTTGTTGAAATTCAGTTGCCATTGTTTAGTGGAGTCACGACGAGCTGGGAGGAAAGTGCGGAAGGATGGAGATAGTTACGGTAACCACCCAGGAACTACCGTCGCGTGGGGAGAAAGGAAGTCTATCTTGGGCGACGGAAAAGTAACGGGTATCATTTCCATGGTTGTAGATTGCGGAGGAGGTGTTTGAGCTAGGGAGAATCACGGGAGAGGCTTTGGCTCCGCACAGAAAATGAAAAGGGCACGGCTTAAGATTGAGGAAGAGAATAGTAAAGTCTAGCTGGGGAGTGACGAGTTGGAAGGTGGGGAGCGGTTGTAGCTTCTCCAGGAAGATTCTGCAGTTTCATTCAGCTATAAGAAGACGAGTTTGGGCTTCTAGAGCAGGAAAGAGATACAAGTGATTTATTTCTGAGAACCATCAAGACTCGACATCACCGAAAGTTAGCAGACCGCTAATTCTCTCAGGCACGTACTATCATAAGTCAGTTATTTTATCGAATCATGGTATACTTTACAGAGCTTAATTGTTTTACTGTTATGAATAGAGCTGAAGCTCGACATAAAGCTGATGCTAATGCTTTTTGAATACCTAAGTTCGTTAATGCTTTCTAAATCTGTCAGCTAAGCCCGATATGAAGAGGCGTGTCTTTCTTTCACCATTGAGTTTTATGGTTCTTTATTAGATGAAGAAAATAGAAATTAATTATCTAGTTCTGTATTAAGCCAGTTCCTTTCCGAAATCTTTGTGTTTGTTGTTAACCAGTAATTTCAGTTCGGGAAAACATTTCCATGCAGAGTATAAAGAGAGCTTAATTACATGAAACTTTTCCTAAGTTTGGCAGGAGGCTAAGGTTCATCAAGCTTAGCGTGATTTGATTTTAACTGGGAACCCAGTTGATGAACCGGGACTGTAAACAAGTTTTTAAACAAAAACATACAAAAAGAAAAAGAATGTCTAGTCTATAGACTAATAAAAGAGCTTTGCTTCAGTCCTTTAAATTGAACTCATATAAAAGTGCCTAGTCTGTATTAGATTTAGTTGCAGCCCCAGGAGGGACTGACTGTAACTATTAATTAATCGAATCGTAAACCTTAGTATATTATTTGGCTCAGTATTAGGTTTCAAGATCATGAGGGAGCCCTAGTTTTTCCAGCACACGTGGCAGGTAGCCTACAGAGTGTGTCATGTTGAATGCCCTAGTTCTTGAACATTGTTCCACGTGGCAGGTAGCCAAAGACAGTAAGTCTTAATGTTTAATCCTAAATAGGATAGAGATTACGCCCTAGGATAGGTGTCTTTGTAAGAGTAAGGGTGGAGTGAAAACCACTCGAAAGCCCTAGTTATTAGTGCATTCCAAGTTGAGCAGGGTGACTGAGTCTGTACAGAAGTACAAGCTATGGCCATAGTAAAAGTAGGTGCCTCTGACTGCACTTGTACTCACACGAAACTCATATACCTAACTAGCCAGAGATGCCTACTTAGTAGGAAGGAATCCTTAGTAGGAAGGCAACATTAGTTAGGTAGGGTTTCTCCACCAGAGCTCAGATGGCTGTTTGAGGTTCTTTCCACTTTACTTCTCGTAAGAAGGGAAGGTGCACGGGGAACTGCTCATGTTCGTGGATGGAGGTAAAACACTCGGATGATGTTTTTCCTCGCATGCAGATGGTGGGCCTAGACTTGGGAAAATGCTAACCTGATGAGGGTTTCTCTTCTCTTACCTTAATGCTTCTAATTGTAATTAATGTAGGAATGTTGATATGCTTATGTTATTACTAAATGTATGTCAGAATGGAACGATCTTAACTTGAAGCAAACTATTTTTCTTAAAAAAAAAAATTGCTCATATGACATTTTAATGTTGCTAATCATCTTTTCTTGCAAACTGTAAGTGAGGTTCTAACATGTGGTATCAGAGCGTGGTTGCACGCTAGGGCCTATGCATCCACCATGCAAAATTGCAATGTTTTGTAAAACTAACATGAACAAAATGTGCCAGATATGGTAAGGACTAAGCAAACAGCACACAAGTCCATTGCAGGCAACGCTCGCTACCTTCAGTGCAAGAAAGAGCGAGCTGCACTAACAAAATCAATGGAAGGGATGAATGTGGAAGGTGAAGGTTGGGTGCAAGACAATGAGACCTTCTCTCGCGCCATGGAACGAATCTGTGACGTTAAGGCTGAAATCAATTGGTCAGAAAAAGTGGCAGCCAGTATCCAAGCGGACTTGGACAAGAAATTTCCCCCAGCTCGGCGTATACCGAGTGAAGGTAGCTGCAGCAACCCGACCAAGAAACCTAAGAGCGATGAGGAGCCCCTTCGAGCACATCCTCTCCCAAAAATTATTGTAATAAGTTTCGATGAATCGAAAGATTATACACCCTTAACCCCATAAAATTTGAGGGAAATTTAAACCTAATTATGTAATCCCAATTCGGATAAATAAAACATTAAGCAGTGATGTCAATGCATGTATGAAGTACCTCTGAAAATGGAAATGTAATCGTGCACCTAATAGTGAAGAGTACACTTTGATACCAAAATTTATTCTGTAACTATTGTAAGTGTGCCTTAATGTATGATTATGAATGTGGAACTAATTCAAGTTTACCTGTATCTACCAGGACATAATTAATTTCTAACAATGCAAATCATAGTAACCCTGAGAGAAGGCGGAGTGCAAGACAGTCGTCGGGCAACCTTGAAAATAAAATTGATCAACTTTTGGAACTATTGCAAGATACAAGGGCCAGGGTAACCCACCTTGAATCTAAGAAAGCCAACAAGGAAATCTCTCATGGCGGCGACATAGGAAGGCACCATGAGGAATCTGATGCTAGTGAGCAGGAGGATGAGATGGTGGAAAAGGACACTCTCAATACAGGAAGGGATCAGATGACTTTGGATCTGTCTCGGGATATGAGGAAGGTAACGCCCCCAAAATTTGATGGGGCAGAAGCTGAAGATGCCACCAAAGCATGGCTCGTGGAAATGGAAAAATACTTTGAGATTAGAGAATATTCTGAAGATAAAAAGGCTTTGTGGGGCGCTTATCAGCTGGCTGGGGAAGCGTCCACCTGGTGGACAAGTAAGAAAATGGAGTTAGGGCCTAGAACTAAGGGGTTGACTTGGACTGAGTTTGTGGCTATGTTTAGACAACGATGGCTACCACAACTCTTCTATGATCAAAAGATGGCCGAATTTCAGAACTTAATTCAAGGGGAGCTATCTGTGAATCAATACTAAGAGATGTTCATCCGACTTTTGAAATATGTGCCCCAGTATCACAGAGATGAATATTTTTGAGTGCGGAAATTTATTTTGGGGTTGAAACCCCAGATAAGCGGTCAGGTGGATTTATTGGGTCCTACTTCCATGGACCAGGCATATGAAAAGGCAATCAAATAGGAACAAAGGCTGCAATCTATGGCCGCGGACAGAGAAAAGAAGAAAAAGGATAAGCTGACTGTGAACTTGATGCCCTTCAAGAAGAGAGGAGACAGACATGAAGTTCAAAACAAGAGTGATAGAGGCCATTGGGGGCAGAAAGGTTGAGAGCGAAGGGATAGAAGAGGTGGTAATCAGCAAAATAATTATAATAAGAAAAGTCAGGATGTCGAAAAACCTTCTGAGAGAAGAGGACCACCTGGGGGATGTTTCACTTGCAGAGGGGATCATTATGCTAATCAATTCCCTACAAAGATAGCAGGGTCATCTCACCGAGGGAATCCCTTACCTCCTCAACAGACTGCATTCCAACAACGCATACATGTGGCAGTGGGCAATCGTCAAGCTGAATACCAGGTCACGCCCATTGAGGTTGCAGGTAAGTTGTTTGGAACCCCAGTATCTATCCTAATTGATACAGGAGCTACAAAATGTTTTGTTTCACCTAGAGTTTTAAATAAGATATCTAGAAGGGCGAGTTATATGCAAAACACCTGGTCTATTGAATATGCCAACCAGACCAAGGCTCAGGTAGAGCAATGCTTATTTGAGGCCTTGATTGAATTGCCCAGCTTTTCCTGTGAAGTAAATCTCTATGTAGTTCCTCTAGCCACTTACAATGTAATCCTGGGAATTAATTGGTTGTGGAGGCATAGAGCCCAAGTAGATTGTTTTACCAAAACTGTGGAATGTTTAGATGACTCGGGGCGTAAGGTGAACATACAAGGGGCTACAAGGCCAGTCCAAGTAAGACAAATTCCGGCTATGCAACTGAAAAGGGCCAGATGCAAAGGCTATCAAGTTTTTGTAGTTAGGATGGAGGAGGTTTTGGAATCTAGTGAAACCCAAGAGCTGACTATTCTTGGCGATTTGATATTTTTCGAATCTCAGAAAATTGCGTCAGTGAGTCGAGAGAATGACTCGGAGAGGGAGAAATCTGAATGGAATAAGTACCCCTATTTGAAGGAATATGTTGATGTTTTTTCGGAAGAGTTACCTAGTTTACCACCCAGAAGAGCCTTTGACTTCACCATTGATATTCAACCTGGGGCCGAACCAATATCAAAAGCCCCATATCGCATGACAACTTCAAAACTGATGGAGTTAAAAGCTTAGTTGTAGGAACTACTTGATAAGGGCTTAATGAGCCCTCGTGTCTCACATTGGGGGGCACCAGTTATCTTTGTAAAGAAGAAGGATGGAACGCTTAGACTGTGTATGGATTACTGAATGATCAATAAGGTAACCGTCAAGAACAAATACCCCTTACCTCGTATCAACGACCTTTTTGACCAAATGCGAGGGGAAATGGTGTTTTCCAAGATCAACCTCTGATCAGGATATCATCAATTAAGGCTAAAAGAGGAGGACATCCATAAAACAGCGTTTAGAACCAGGTATGGACACTATGAATTCACGGTTCTACCCTTTGGATTAACAAATGCCCCAGCGGCCTTTATGAACTTGATGAACAGTGTATTTTGAGACTGCCTAGATAAATTTGTCCTAGTGTTCTTGGATGATATTTTGATATATTCCAGGAATGAAGAAGAGCACCTTAACCATCTGCGTATGGTGCTGCAAAGGCTGAGAGAAAATAAACTATATGGCAAGTTATCCAAATGCTCATTCTTTCAGAAGGAGGTCCAATATTTGGGGCACATTATCACCACAGAGGGTATCACGGTAGATCCGGCTAAAATCAAGGCCATTTTGGAGTGGCTAGAACTGAGAAATGTGCAGGAGGTTTGGAGCTTTATGGGATTGACCGGGTATTATAGAAAATTTGTAGCCATTTTTTCCCGAATTGCATGCCCCATCACCACTCTTCAGTGGAAAGGAAAATGATTTGTTTGGACAGACAAGTGTTAGGAAGCTTTTGTGTTGTTAAAAGAAAAGTTGACTACAACACCAATATTGCAGGTACTAGACCCTGATGGGCATTTTATAGTAACCACGGATGGCTCGGGTGAAGGGTTAGGAGGTGTACTTATGCAAGACGGAAGAGTTATTGCTTATGAGTCTCGAAAATTGAAAATTTATGAGCAAAACTATGCCCCTCACAACCTCGAGTTGGCTACAATCATGCATGCTTTACAAGTCTGGAGGCATTATTTGCTTGGAAAATCTTTCGAGTTGAAGTCCGATCACCGTGGGTTGCAATATCTTTTCACTCAGCCAAACTTGAATGACCGACAAAGAAGGTGGCTCGAGTTAATTTCCGACTATGATTTTGAAATTAGTTATATTAAGGGTAAGGAAAATCAGGTAGCGGATGCTCTAAGTAGAAGAAGACACATAAATTCTCTCCTTTCGGTCTGAACAAACCTCCGAAATCAAGTACTCCAATCTTTAGAGGGGGATGCTTTTTACCAGCAGGTTAAACAAGCCCTTGTAAAGGATCCGAACGAATTCAGGTATGATGGTTTCCAATTTGATTCTGATGGTGTGCTTAGATATCAGGGAATGATGTATATTCCAGATTCCAGGGAATTAAGGAAGTTGGTCCTTCACGAAGTTCATAATGCACCCTATTCTGGACATCCCGGAGTAACTAAGTTAGTGGCAGACACATGTCCATTATACTTTTGGAAGGGTTTGAAAAGGGATGTTGCAAAATATGTAGCAGAATGCTTAGAATTCCAAAGGGTTAAAGCAAAACATCTTCATCCGGCAGGCTTATTATACCCTCACGAGGTTCCTGGATGGAAATGGCAGGTGATCAGCATGGACTTTGTTCAGGGGCTCCCAATGTCTAGGAACAAGCATAATACCATCTTGGTGGTAGTGGATAAACTTACTAAGGTAGCGCATTTCATTTCGGGAAACCTAACTGATGGGGCACCAATAATAGCCAAAAAATTTGTGCAAGAAATTTTTAGGTTGCACGGGGTGCCAGAAAAGATCATATCGGATAGGGACACCAGGATGACCTCGAGATTTTGGCAAACATTATTTACCTCCCTTGGTACCCAGTTAAACATAAGCTTAGCTTACCACCTGGAGACTAATGGTCAAACAGAAAGGGTGAATCAAGTGCTTGAAGATCTTCTAAGAGTATATTGCATGGACCAACAGTATAAGTGGGAAGATTATCTTCCGCTAGTTGAATTTGCTTACAACAACTCATATCATTCAGCCATTAAGATGGCACCCTTTGAGGCATTATATGGATGCAAGTGTCACACTCCTATAAGCTAGGATAGGTTGGAAGATAGGATTAGCCTTGGCCCTAAAATGCTCTCATAAATGGAAGAACAGATCAGAGTGATCAGGAAAAGGTTGGTTGAAGTGAATGACAGGCAAAAGAGCTATGCGGATGCGAAGAGAACTCCCCAACGGTTTGTCATTGGTGACAAGGTATTGCTAAGGGTTAAACCTCAGAAGAGTACCATTAAGTTTGGGAAGTCCTCGAAGCTAGCACCCAGATATGTTGGACCATTCGAAGTGCTGGAGGAAATTAATCCAGTGGCCTATTAGATTGCTCTACCGCCAGCCCTTTCTAAAACACACAATGTTTTCCATGTATCTTATTTAAAGAAATATAACCCTGGTAATAATCATGTCATTGATTGGAATTCCTTGCAGGTGCAGGACCTACGAGTGGTGTCAATAGAGCCCCACAGGGTGCTCGAGATGCATAAGATCTGCTTACGTAACCGCGAAGTGATTCAATGCAAGGTCCAATGGGACCAGTATACCGAGGATGGTGCTACCTGGGAAGAATTCTAGGACATTCAACAAAGATTTCCTCATCTCTTAGAGGATTATGAAATTCCTTTATGAACTCTTAATGTTGTTTTTTTTTTTTTATATGCTTAAATACTTGAACTCTGAATCATCGAGGACGATGACTCTTAAGGGGAGGGATATGTTACATCCCATTCTTCTTACTTTTAAAACACTCTAATTTTGATGTTATTGGAATGAAGGATGATGCAATTTTGGAATTTTAAGTCATGTTGTGGAAATCTTGTGTATATATTTATATATTTTCCAAAAAGGCAATTAAAAGTATGTGATTTGATCTAGACACAATGTACTCGAATTGTACGATGCCCTAAAATAAATGAGTAGCTTACCTTGCAAGAATTATGTTGATTGAGGTTTTGCAATGAGACAATACATCGATGTCTACTAATTCTCTCTCTTGTTTGGAGATGGTTGCAGGACAATCGTACCGTGAACCTCAAAAGAGGGAAAACATCATCTGAGTAGAGAGGTATTGTGGAAATAATCTTGAAACACCATATGAGTTCAGGGGTGGTCAGGGAAGTTGAAACCATAGAAATGAATAGTTTGAACCCTAGATGTTGGTCTTCGCGTATGTCATTGAGTTGTTCCCTCGCCTGAGAATTTTAGGGTTTGAGAGTTAACCTGGTTGTTATGAATTTAACCTTGATGACTCCGTGTTCCATGAAGGAACTTCACCTTCTAGCTTAATATTGAATATTTTGTATATAAAATATATATATTTAAATATATAATAAATATAAATTATTTACCTATATATATATATATATATATATATATATATATATATTTGGTTTTATATTAAACAAAATTTTTATATTGTCTAAAAATATTTTTTAGTTATACCTTGACGTGGAGTGGTGATCTTCCTTGCTCGTAAAATCTATTATATTTTATTTGGTTAAAAAGGCTTGTAATATTCTTGATTTTATTTTGCGGACTGTTAAGATACGGGATTGTTGTTGAAATTCGGTTGCCATTGTTTAGTGGAGTCGTGACGAGCTAGGAGGAGACTGCGGAAGGATGGAGATAGTTACGGTAACCACCTAGGAACTACCGTCGCGTGGGGAGAAAGGAAGTCTATCTTGGGCGACGACAAAGGAACGGGTATCATTTCGGTGGTTGTAGATTGCAGAGGAGGTGTTTGAGCTGGGGAGAATCACGGGAGAGGCTTTGGCTCCGCACAGAAAATGAAAACGGAACAGCTTAAGATTGAGGGAGAGAATAGTAAAGTCGAGCTGGGGAGTGACGAGTTGGAAGGTGGGGAGCAGTTGTAGCTTCTCCAGGAAGATTTTGCAGTTTCATTCAGCTATAAGAAGACAAGTTTGGGCTTCCAGAGCAGGAAAGAGATACAAGTGATTTATTTCTGAGAACCTTCAAGACTCGACATCACCGAAAGTTAACAGACCAGCTAATTCTCTCAGGCACGTACTATCATAAGTCAGTTATTTTATCGAATCATGGTATACTTTACAGAGCTTAATTTATTTACTGTTATGAATAGAGCTGAAGATTGACATAAAGTTGATGCTAATGCTTTCTGAATACCTGAGTTCGTTAATGCTTTCTAAATCTGTCAGCTAAGGCCGATATGAAGAGGCGTGTCTTTCTTTCACCATTGAGTTTTATGGTTTTTTATTAGATGAAGAAAATACAAATTAATTATCTAGTTCTGTATTAAGCCAGTTCCTTTCTGAAATCTCTGTGTTAGTTGTCAACCAGTAATTTCAGTTTGGGAAAACATTTCCATGCAGAGTATAAAGAGAGCTTAATTAGATGAAACTTTTCCTAAGTTTGGCAGGAGACTAAGGTTCATCAAGCTTAGCGTGATTTGATTTTAACTGGGAATCCAGTTGATGAACCGAGACTATAAACAAGTTTTTAAACAAAAACATACAAAAAGAAAAAGAATGTCTAGTCTATAGACTAATAAAAGAGCTTTGCTTCAGTCCTTTAAATTGAACTGGTATAAAAGTGCCTGGTCTATATTAGATTTCATTGCAGCCCTAGGAGGGACTGACTGTAACTATTAATTAATCGAATTCTAAACCTTAGTATATTATTTGGCTCAGTATTAGGTTTTGAGATCATGAGGGAGCCCTAGTTTTTCCAGCACACGTGGCAGGTAGCCTACAGAGTGTGTCATGCCGAATGCCCTAGTTCTTGAACATTGTTCCACGTGGTGGGTAGCCAAAGACAGTAAGTCTTAATGTTTAATCCTAAATAGGATAGTGATTATGCCCTAGGACAAGTGTCTTTGTAAGAGTAAGGGTGGAGTGAAAACCACTCGGAAGCCCTAGTTATTAGTGCATTCCAAGTCGAGCAGGGTGAGTGAGTCTGTACAGAAGTACAAGCTATGGCCATAGTAAGAGTAGGTGCCTCTGACTGCACTTGTACTCACACGAAACTCATATACCTAACTAGCCAGAGATGCCTGCTTACTAGGAAGAAATCCTTAGTAGCAAGGCAGAGTCAGTTAGGTAGGGTTTCTCCACTAGAGCTTAGATGGTTGTTTGAGGTTCTTTCCACTTTACTTCTCGTAAGAAGGGGAGGTGCGCGGGGAACTGCTCATGTTCGTGGATGGAGGTAAAACACTCAGATGATGTTTTCCCTTGCATGGAGATGGCGGGCCGAGACTTGGGAAAACGCTAACCAGATGAGGGTTTCTCTTCTCTTACCTTAATGCTTCTAATTGTAATTAATGTAGGAATGCTGATATGCTAATGTTTTTACTAAATGTATGTCAGAATGGAACTATCTTAACTTTAAGCAAACTATTTTTCTTAAAAAAAAAATTGCTCATTTGACATTGTAATGTTGCTGATCATCTTTTCTTGCAAACTGTAAATGAGGTTCTAACATATATTAATTTGCACTGACATCTGACTTCAAAAATAATAAATATGTTGACACTTGCCCACATTCTAGACTCTTTATGAAGGAATTCAAATGTGCCGAAAATTTGTCCTAGAATTTGATATTTTCGCCAACCACACCATTTTTTTTTTATTGGAATATCCATTTATTTCACCATTGAATTTTTATTAGTTTGAGATTATGTTTAATTCTCCAATGAAAATATTTTTTTTGGTTTGAAAAAAAAATTTAATCGCTAACAATTTTTTTTCTGTTTTGAAAACAAGATTAATTCATCGATGGAACTTTTTTTTGGGTTTGAAAAAAGGTTTTAATAGCCAATGAAAAATATTTTATTGTCTTAAAAATATAAAAATTCATGAAGTTTCTAGAGTCCATGACAATATTGTGAAAGATTTATGGATTAAAACTGTGTGTTAATTATTACATTGACATTTCAGATCATACTCCATGGTCCATCATCATGATGCAATGCAGATAGAGAGAAGAGTGATTATAAAAGATTCGGCAATTGGGATTTTTTTTTTCCCGAAAAATGAAAAAATTCACCAATAAAATTAATATTTTTATCAGGAAGTATACAAGATTTGCCAGGATTTTACACCTTCGTTGAGGGGGGCATTTCTTAAAGTTTTCCCTAGGTTATAGTTATGGTTACGTTAGGGTCAAGGTTGCAATTACAATTCTAGAGTAAGCCTTAAAGTTAGGGTTTGGGTATGATTTTAATTAGGGTTACTGTTAGGCTTAGGATTTAAATTTTATTTACTTAAGATATTTTTAGACAATAGGAATCAGTCAAGTATTCGTCCCCCCTATAAATTGTAGTGTGCTTGGTAAAAAAAAAATCATGTGATCGATGATGCTAGCACGACGTACCCTTCGGTACCATGGGGGTGGTGGGGAGACTAGACCTCGTGACCTCTTGCCTGCAATAGGATGCTTAGCTAATCGAGCTAGGCCCACCACCCCAATTAAGGTTATGGTTAGGGCTAGGTTTCAATTAGGGTTTGGGTGATGGTAAGGGTTTTAAAATAAAACTTAGGTTAGGATTAGAGTTAGGCTTAAGGTGTAAATAGGGTTAAGGTTAATGTTAGGGTTACAATTATCTCTACTCATAACCCTAACCCTTAGTCTAACTAGAACCTTAACTAATCTTTTGGGTTAGACTTTGTATAAAATTTGAATTTATAGTTGATGTTCTGCATAGAATGTGAACCCTTACCCTAACTAAAACTTAACCCTAACCCTAACCTTATTTCTAATGCTAATTCAACCCTTAAACCTAACCCTAACTCAAATAATGTATTGTCTTCCATGTCACGCTGCAAATGTTACTAACATATATATTATTTATTTATAATATATATTAAATACGCCGAGAGATATCCTTCTCAAGGTGCTTATTGCACATTTATGTGAGAAATTGATTAAAAAAATAGGCACCTAGAGAAGGATATATTTGGGCTTATTTTATATATATTATTAATAAATAATATATATGTGTGAGTCCTATATTCTAGTGTTCACAATTGAAATTTAGAAAAAGGTAGTGATTCATATGGTATTATATCCTAATAAAATGTATTAGGAGAACAATATTATGTATTTACTATTTATAAATGTTAATAAGTTTATCATAAAAGGAAAACATTGTATTGTTTGTCAAATGAAATAGAATTGTGCATTAATGACTATAATTTTATATTTTAATATCAAGGAATGCTAAAATGTGTAAACAACAATATCAAACAACATGTTTGATGATCATAAAAATATTGAATAAAGAAGATAAGATTTATTACAAAAATTATATTGTTATATATTAGTCTATAAATTTAAATTTAATACACTTTAATTTTTTTCTAGTAACTAATGTAAATATTAATAATGTCAAGTTGAAACATTATAAGAAATAAAATGTATATAGGTATTCTTCTATAAAAAGTATTTATTTGTTATAACAAAAACATAAATTCAACTTGTTTATTTAGTTAAATTTTAGTATCTATTTAAATATATAAAATTGTAAGCTTCCACAAATAAATAACATACAGTTTTAAAATATTGAAACAGTAGGGCTAGATCAATGACAAGTGAGAATTTTGTGAGTGCAGTGTCCACATACAATTTATTTGAAAGAGATGAATGTCTGTCAACGCAGGCAATGATAGCACGAAGAAAGTTACAATAATAGAAAAAAATTGAGAGGCACTTTACTAGAATAAATGCTGAAATTTTGTCTTATATCTTGTAATATAAAATCAACCATAAGAATTTTTTATCTTAATCAAAATAACAATATTATTTATATTGTTAAGACTAAGAAATTTCAAACATTAATTTCACTACTTAGGGAATCATACGATTAGAAGCATTGTTTCCATCAATCAAACTAGACATCTATTTCCAAATTTAACACTTAATTTTAGAGTTTATAACGATTAGTTCAACAAACAAGTGTCAGGAAACAAAAAATACTTATTTTGGATGTTCGTATGAATAACTGTAAACTGTATATCTTGCATATGTAGCTAAATGAATAGCGCGCTGGACCCTTAATCTGCATCAACCTCATATGAAAGGTAAACCCAGCCTTTGTTCTGTGTGTGTTCTTTTTTTTCAATATTTTAAAATTTGAGAACCGCTCATCATTAAAAGCACTGAAGTTAGTCTATCCGTTAACTTTCATTGTAAGGAATAAACGTTGGCCATTCGTAAAATCCAAAACAAAGAACAGGAGTTACATTGCTATTTTGATTATAGAGAATCTTTTGGAGATCATTGTTAAAAGATACAGTTTCTCTATTTGCTGTCCGTTTGTCATTTGTTTACTCTGTCCAAATCTTTTCTATTTATTTATGTGGAGATATGGTGAGGGCTTTCTGAGAAAGTTTATGGGATAGACTTTTTAGCGGTGACTGTTTACTGGAAGGGGACCTTGTGGATCCCTCTCGCGAACCTGCTCATACAGTAATGGTGGACAGGGTGAGAGAGCTACATCCCATTGGTAGACTCACGGATGCTGCAGATCCGAAGCTTGGTGGGCAATAATTTTTTTTAACAGTTTATATAAATCATTCAAACTAAGAATTCATGTAGATCGACTAGTTTTGATGTGCTTTCGTGAAAGTAATGGGAATGGCTAAACATTGGTCCATTAGGTTATCAAATGCAAAAACCTTTAGCCAGTAAAAAATAATTTCTCGTTTTTGTTTTCCAAAAAAAGTGTTGGATCCACTGACTTATTTTATTTTAAATGAAATGAAGAATTTATCTCTTATATCTGTGTTTTTTTTTCAAGGGTACATTTTGCAAGAGGTCAACAAGCTGATGTTTGTGAGCTTAAATACCAGTGGGTTTTTGTCTGATGTTGTAACTGTATTTATAGTGAACAGGTAAGTTTCTTAACAAATTATTTTTTTTAAAATTGTATAGATATTTTTTATATTATTAAAAAAAAGATTCTAAATAATATTGTAGTTTTTTTACCACGACCATGCTCGAAACCCCCCATAAAACCCCAACCTTAGAATTTTGTTTGGTTTCATGACTGCTCTCAAGATCCAGCCATAAGTGAATTGTAGAAAAAAACAATAAAAAATCAACACAAAATAGTGCCAATCAAACTAGCTCTATAAATAAAAAATAATCACAACAGTGAAAGAACATGCATGCATAAACATGCAAGCACATGCAACCCTGAAAACCCTTGCTGCCGGGTTTGGTTAACTTAAACCTATATGAATCCTTTTTTTGGCTTTCAATATAGTGGAATTTTAAGGCATAGTTGGAATACATTCTGGATTCATCGACAGAAAGAGGACTTGGCTTGAAATGGGAGAGTCAAGCGCATGCAGAGGGTTTTCATTGTTTTTTTCATTTTAGATTATATATTACAATTTTAAAATTTATAAGATCATATAGTTTTACTATACTTTTATACAGAGACTATAAAAAATATTATTAATATATAATATAATATTTTAATTTATAATATTAATATAGATCATTTTATAATATTTATCATAAAAATATATATTAATTTAGAATCTTTCAAAAAATAAAATATAATTGTTTTTAATTTTTTGAATTTTTAAACAAGATTGTTTGAATGTTTTTAATATGAATTTAGAAACTATGAATTGTAATAGTAAATTTAAGATTTTTAAATTTATACTAGTAGTTTTCACTTTTTTTTCTAATTTTACATTCATTATATATATTTATATAACTTATGACTAATTACATAACAAGATTTTTTTATATTTTTTTTAAGAAACATCATTTTGTGAGCATGATAATTACATAACCATTGTGTGAATAGGGAAAAATCATTTTCTTGAATGCATTTTCTACTTTAATATACTTAAAAGTTAAGGAAGACTACAACAAAAAGTGTATTTATCAATCTTCTACTTGTTTATTTGCATTACTTTATTGAAAAAAATTATACTTTTTCATATTCAATATGTATGATTAATAACATTGATAAAAATATTTTAATATAGAATATTTTCTCTAAATTTTTCATAACTTAAATATATTTTGACAATTTATATTTTTCTTATAATGTCAAATAATAGATATTTAAATAACTAAATCGTTATAAAATTTTCATACCACAGATAGGGGTGACTTTCAAATTCCAGAGCTGATCACTCATTAAAGTTTCACTCAGCCATGAGATTCAAGAATTACAATGTTTCTTTTCATTCAAAGATGGGGTAAACTCGAGCAGTCCATGGAATAAAAATATATATAGAATAATGATACTCACTCTGTTAGATTAGAACATTTATTAAAAAACACTTTATCATCCTTAATTTTTTAAAGGAAAAACATGAAGTGACATCCAGATGAAAACTCACTGGCTATTTAAACTAACCAACATTTAACACACATAGTTGATAAGATTTGTCTTACAAATTGTACCGTTGAAAACAAAAAAACAAATATAAGAAAGATTTTTTATTTCATTTAAAATAAAACAAAAAGTGAAACCAACGGTTTCAAGGTCAAACAGAAACGAGAAACAAAACTTTTTACTTACTGGAAGTCTTCCTCATTTGCATACCTAATGGACCAATATTATAGCAATTTCTCATCACTTTCAGCTAAAGATTTTCCAGTAAAGTCCACAGAAACGGTTGTACGAAGAAAGAAAAATGAAATAGAAAAAAAAAAAAAAGAATAAGCAAAAGACCAACGTAAGTCCCATTCTTTGTTTTGTCTGAAATGATCAATATTCTTCCGTCGTAAAGAAGGTTAAGAGAAACTAACTTCAGTTTTGTCAAACGATTAGAAATTTAAGTACAGGCATTAAATATTTTTGTAAATTGCATGTATTATATTGTTTATTTTATCTTATCTTTGAAGCATGATGTTTAAGCTGGTTGAGTCATGTTTTGAAATTCTCATAAATTGTTATATGCATTCATTTTTATTTATGAATGAGCATGTCATATATAAATTATCTATTAAAAGAAGATTATAAATATATCTAAATTATAATGATTAATATTATTTGTGACACTCTTGGATATCTTTCATTATATTCGTTAATGTTAGTAAACTAAATTACAATTCTATGAATTTTAGTAATGTGCAAAGGAAAAGAAAAATAGTTTTATATTTTCTTCTAGTTTTAAAGAAGAGGTTTTCAATTTTAGGTGTACACAGTTTTCTCTTCAAAGATGACGATTTTGATTAGAAGAAGAAATGGTATTTCAAAGAAGAATAAAATATAGAAACTTCTAATAGAAATAGAATAGGTGGTAGGATGCCCTAGTCATTTGGATGAATGAGTGTTTGGAAATGGGTTATAGATGCCTTGTAGAGAGAATGGGTAGGTTGAAAAGATTTGAATGTCCTCTCAAAAGGAGAATATAGTACAAAGGGATTAGGAGCGGGTAAAGGGGGTTGAGGGGAAAGGGGAGATGATAATATATATTGTAAAGAGCAGAAAATTCCATAAAAACAATTCGACAATACTTAAAATAAATTCCATTATATTCCAAATAAAGTCGTCATCTCATTCATATATTCATCATAAAACAAGTTGATTACATACAACGACATAAAATTTGAAAAGATAACATCATATTATTCAGTCTAAATCTTACAAGTGTCGAAATACACATTTCCAATAACAATTACAATGGAGGATATATATCCCGTTTACAAATTCGAGACTTAGGCAGTCAGTCGCCATAAGCTCGTCAATATATACATCATAAATAATAAAGAATTTTAAAAGAAGAATCAGTTAGTCGATCTTCTATCCATAAGCAAATCTTCAAACGAATACGAGAACAAGGATCAGGCGCTTTTCCACCCAACCTTGAAGCTTACGCTTCCCCGAAATTTCTTAGTCAATCAAGAAATACCCAACCCTGCACGAATTGCTTAGCAAAAAGCAGTCTACAAGCAAGATGGAATCTGGTGCAAGCCTAGTACTACTAGTAATCCACAAGCATTTTCAGTTTTCTAATTCAGTTAAGAAAAAAACAAGTTCGGTACTAGGATATGGTAGAGAGCTCAAATAACCCATCTATTTCAATGGTACAAAATAATTACTTGGCCAAGTAAGATGTCATGCACGACAATAAAACATAGTTTTGGAAAAAGAAAAACCACTCTCTATTTACCCATATTCGGCATCCGTCCTGGAAGGTAACTTTCCCAAAAATAACACATGCATAATTATCTATCATTCATGCATGGTTCAAACAGTCAAACACAATCTTTCGCAATCTTTCAACATTTAACTGAATACAGTGTTTAAAATGAATACAGTTTATAAAACATCACTTTTCGTTGTTCCAATTCACAAAAAGACATAAAATCAACATTTTAAACTCAGTCATTTAAATAATCAAATAAATTTCAAAAACTAAGGTGTATCTCTAGTATGTCAAAATACATATAAAAATGAAATTTATAAGAGTACACATTCAATCGTTTATACTCCTGTTAATTTAATGTTGTTTCGAAGTCATTCTGGAGGTTTTCAATTAATCAAATTTGAAGTTAATTCTTTCTTTTATTTTCAGTTTTCAAACATTATTTTTATAATCAGCAAAATATATCTATTTTCTATTCATAATCGTTTTTGTTTTCTAAAATGATAAATATCGTTTCTAGATTTGATAGATTCTTCTAAATTTCATTTCTCTGTGTAATGCATAATTTTAAATCAGTAAATCCTAAATTCTCAGCAAAATAAACAAATTTCTATTTTTGTGTTTCTGCTGTCAACAATTTGTGTTTCCTCTTAGCATAATTCAACTAATTTGTATCAGCATATTTCATTTCTCTCAATATGATCAGTTTGTTTCCAAGTTGAATTTGGTTTTCTAATTTTTAGTTCATTCTTTTATGGATGATTTAAATGAAGTTTATCAAAATTTCTTAGCATAAAATTATATCCAAGTTTCTAATCTTTTCTAGAATTCTGGAAATCAAAAACACAGTTGAATTTTTCTAACATAAAGATTTTATCAATTGATTTTCTATTTAATCTTTGTCTAAATTTTTGTTTATGATTTTGGAAATCAATTCAATTTGTTTCAGTTTTCTTGTTTTGACAAATTGCAAGTATTATTTGACAGTCATTGTTTTTGTTTGATTCTTTATTACTAATTTCCTTAATCAATCAAGATTTTCTTACATTCTTAACATTCATTTCCAGAATTTATTGAATTTCAAATTGAAGATCAAATTTATTATTTTCAAATCACAAGTTCCTACCTGGAAAATTTGTTTCCTAATACTCTCTGCTTTTTTTCTCCTCTGTTTTCTCAACTCTTTTCTTGTTGCTATTGTTTGCTCTCTCTTTCTTGTTGCTGTTTGCTCTCTCTTTCCTGTTGCTGTTTGCTCTTTCAGCCTGTGGATGGAGTGGGAATTAATTCCCTTTGCTGCATAAGGAGTGAAGGCTCTTAAACTAACCTCCACTGGCTCCTCCTTGCTCCTTCCTCGAGTGGGTGAAAGAAGCTTTGGTTTGCTGCTATGTCTTCTTCTCACCTCTCTCACCAATTCACAATTTTCAGTGAATGAAAAATAGTAAAAAGATAAAACAATCCCCAAACAAACTATTATTTCTTCTCTATTTCCTAAATTCAAAATTTTTGTTTGTGCAAATCTTCTGTGTCTCCCCAATTTCGGATTTCTCCTTGAATATATCATTCTTTCCATGCTTCATGCAAAACTTAGATCCACCATTTACTCAATTTGATCTTCAGATCAAATTTAAACTCTCTGTTTAAGATATTTTTAAGATATTTTAAATCTTCCACTTTTGCTGAGTTCAAATTTGCTTGCAATTTCCAATTTCGAATTTTGAACTAAATTTATTTCCATTTCACTTCCTAAACAACTCTACCTGATCGTTGTTCTCGCCTTCGACCTCTTTCACCTGTTTCCTGTGTTCACTTGCACTCAATTCATCATCAGTAATGACAAACCCCGAAATAAACGTAAATATGGTAATTGCATTTCAATTTCAATTTAATTTCATCTTCATTTCATTTCGAATTTCAATTAAATCATCTTTAAAGTAATCATTAAATAATATAATTTTGACAAATCAAGTAACATTTGCATTTAAATAAATAAGTTAAAAATCCATTCGTGACATATATGTGAGGTTTGGAATGGGGATGAGATGGAACGATGACGTAAAAAATATGATGGGGATGAAAAAGAAGAATATAAAGGATGATAAGAATGATGGAGTTTATGTTTAAATCATGTGATGAAAAATTAGATGTAGGTATACATGTTGAGCATTTGATGAGTAAACTAGATTTACTATAACACCTAATGATATGGACCATGATATAATGAAGCACAATGACAATGGACCAAGTATATGAGGGGATAATATCTAAGGAGGTGTATGAAGATGTACCATGATATTAAAAACCATGATGACCATGAGGTTCCCCAATAATTAATTCATAAAATAAACACACAAAAGAAGAAAGTAAGCATGCACAAAAAATAAATGAAATGAGTAAATAAGAATTTACCCCTAATCAATCTAAATCCATTATTGATTGATTAGATGATGATAACATTGTTGACATGGGAGTGATTTATCCCAAGAATAATGCTAGGATTGAAAATGATTAGGAAGAATTTACCCCTAATCAATCTAAAGCAATTATATTTAAAGAAAGATTTGAATTTCAAAAAGATAAGGATAAATCATATGGGTACTTCTAAATAGCAATAACCTACTTGATTTGATATTTTTATGTTTTTAGCGTGGTGTTGGATAATTAGGGGCTTTGGATTTTGGAATGGTTGTATGGCTATGATTTGGATATTAGGTAAGTGATCACCCTCAGGAGGGTGTGATCATGTAAGTGACCAACTTCTAAATAGTAATAGCTTACATGAGTATGTAAGTGACCACCTTCTAAATATGAGTCACATATGTCATGTTATCAACAAGATTATTCTCTTACCTGCTAATATCTTGGTGTGCCTCTCTATGATAATCTAGTGTCATGACCATTAGCTTTTTAGACATCCCTCTCTTGCAACAATCTTATTTGCATGATTTCTATTCCCACTTCTTGATTGCTCCCACATTATTTTTCCCTTATAGTGACATAGGAGTAGAAATCCCGTGTGGGCTATTCATCATCCATCCAATGGTGTGGGTTATTTCCTTCACATAGTAATGACATCATTGTGGGCCCCACCAATCCATTTCTTCCTTTGTTTTTGAGATTTTTTCACCATATTCCATGCAAGCATCCTTCTAAATACAACCACCATTGATCTTTTGAGGATATTCAATAATATGGCTTCTTTCACACCATCTCATCAATGTGTTATTAGGCTTAACCTTGTGATGGGCTCCACTTTGAAAACCTTTGAAACCCCTTCAACATTGTAATGCTCCTAGGGTTCCTAAATAATTAATTTGAAGAAAATATGTAATAATTTAGCGCTTCTTGTCCCTCTTAGTTTAATCATGAAATAATTTAAATAAATTTATATTATTATAATACTTCATATTAATACAATATGTGAAAATCTCTCTCTATATAAATTTCAATAAATATGTAGAATTAGGAGTATATATAATCCTAAAATAAAATATAAATTTAAATAAATAATCCTCAATTTATAAAAGAAATATGATATATTATATATAATTCATTAATTACTTATATAATATGTTTTAGTAATATTATTCTTATTCGAGTGATATTATTTTGATAATACAATTAAAAAATAAAAAAATCAAATTTATATAATAATCAATAAATAAAATACCTCAAATTTATATAATAATCTTTTATAAAAGAAATTTTAAATAAATGAAATATATATTTTTAAATAAATATTAATTCAAACGAGGCATGGGAATTCCTATATCATTCACCACCGAGAGAAGATAATTGCCCAAAATAGAAGATTCTATAAGATTGCCTTTCAAAAAATAAGTTTCCTTTATTCGATACAGAAAAGGCTGCAGAAAACAGGCTACAAAGAGCTGCAATACAGAAGACAGCTGCAAAGAAGCTGCAGAAGGAATATGCCTATAAATGATTTCCTTCCAATAAAGGATTCTGTAAGATTGCCATGCTAAAAAATAGTTATCATGCGAGTATCTGCTATCAGTTGTAATATCCAAATTTCGGGAGGTCACGCGCAGCTCAAGGAACTTGATTTGAGTACAAATGCTAAGGCTATTGTGGAAGCTATTGTAAACAAGTCTGATTTAAGTCGGCCTTTTTATTTTTGGGAATTTTAGTACTTAAAAAAGGAATTGAGACCGTCAAAGATGTGCTGAGAAAAGTTAACAAGGGTGATTTTGTACTTGGAGTACTGTATCAATATAAAGATTTGCTACATGGGCTCTCCTATATCTGGTCCTTTTACACGTTAGAAGAAAGAACCACTACATGGGATTTCTGAGATCCCCATCTGTATTTGAACCAAGTTCAGAAGGAATTTATATGTTCAAATTATTATGTGACTGAGGGAAAGGTAATAATAGTATCACTACCACTTAGGTATCTATCTCTGAAGTAGAACATATATGCATGTGTATATGTGTGGCGTTCGTTTGACAAGGATTACATATGCATTGTATATAATTTTTATAATATGCAAAAACCTAATGCTAATTCCATCTTCATTTCATTTGCAGCTTGTAGGGTGAGAGAGGGAGAGCAGCGACAATAGATATGGTGGTCATGGCAAGGAGAATCCATCTCAAGGAGCTAGGTATGTTGTCTGGCGATCACATCCTTATTAGGGCAGTATATTTAACATCTAATAACACGCATACTAACATTTAAAAAAAATTCCAAATCTATAATATTGGAACATGTTATTTATGCACTATGTTTGAAATACGTCGAGTATATTGAACTATTGAGTTGTCATAATTGAAGCATCTTCACCCTGGCCATAAATATTTTTTTATTGAAACTCAAAAATCCCTTCATTACCACTCTATCATCATATGCAGCCCTCTTATTGATCACTTTTATGTCATACCATTCAGGATTAAGGCATAGGAAACACAAGAATGGGTGTGTTAAGTTTCAATCTTTCATGGATCATTTTTCTAATGAAGGATATAGATCTTTAACATGGCTGGTGGTTTATTGAGCATGAAAGAGCTTAAATAATGATTTTTCTGGATCTTCTTTTCGCATGTAGTGAATAGATTGAACCAGTAGCTGTAGGGAGGTTGGTTTTCTTTTGTCTCATTTTAAAAAAAGTCTGCTTTGGTAGGGTTTTGTAATAGCATGGTTGACCGCAGGACACAGTTTGTGCAAAAGCTTAAGGTACGTCACTTGCCATGGTTTTGGCGAGTTTACTTATTTTAAATCTGTACACTGTTGGTTCATTTTTTTCTGTGTTTTATTTCATTCTAAAACAATGCTCTTACTATTTGCTAACTGAAGGCATTGGTTCTGTGGTTTTATTTCAATTTAATTTCAGCTTCCATAGCATTAGCTTCTGTGTCAATTATAAAAGAAGTCTACTTACTTTTTATGTAATGTCAGCGGTTGCCAACTTAAAATTTCCCTCCAAGACAGTATTCACAATGCCAAATTCTTGTTAATAATCATGATTGCAAATTTGGACGGTACATAGCATTTTATTACTGAAAAACCTGATCAAAATTTGGCTCAATATGTACAAAGCATTTGAATTGACTTAATTTCCATTTGGATTGTGTGTTCAATTTGACATCCAAATTAGATCTGCCTTGTACAAATTACTTTAATTTTGTTTGAACTTTCTATCATCCCCATTATACTGGTTGTCATTAGCATATTTCAATCAGCATCCATAAGAACAACTTTTTTCCATCCAAAAATAGTGTATTTGAACCAATATATTAGTTTGCAACTCTATTGACCAAGTATAATGAAATGAAAATAAGTCCTACTGAAAATGGAACTCAAGTTGATTCTTTCATTCCAACCACTTATGCAATGATCCATAAAATAGGTGAGTAGTAATGATCTGTAAAATCGGACACAAGCAACTGAAATGTACTTTAAATCTTATGGAGTTAGATCTATATGATGACCTTATATTTGTTAATTTAGATCAGACATGAACAGTAAGCAGAAAAAATAAACTCGGAATAGAGAACACAAAATTTTATCTTGGGAAAACTCTCCTACTCGTGGGAGAAAAACCTAGCAACACTTTTACTAATAAAAGATCAGGTACAATAGTGCAAAAATATCACTTAAGAATCAACCAAATCAGGCAGAGTACAAAATATAACCCAGCACTAAAGTAGTGCAAACTTCTGAGCAATTGTAATCCTCCTTTTGAGTAGCGAACCGTCTTCTTGATCAAGGAATGGCGAATGAATTGAATGTGTGTATCTGAATGAGGAGAGTCTCTCTCCATTTATACAAGCCCAAGTGTCAAGCTTTACTTGAGCCAACCTCAACAAGTGGAATAAATATTTATGGAATAAAAGTTTGTGATCTGGCCGACTTGCCTTCAATGAATTCTTTTTGGGATAATACCTCTCAAAGCTACTAGAACATCAACACTCCCTGTTAGCTATGGATGTATAGCAAGGACTTCTCCATATCATAGGAAAGTCTTCCTTGAGTCCTACTCAAGGGTATCATGTCTTGTCATGGACTCTCTCAACATGACGGCCACAATGGCTACAACCAATTGTTGGAAGCACAACTCAGTCTCAAAAATGTGTTCTATACAAGGGCTTTCACCTCATATTTCTCTATCTTAGAGAAATATATGCAACAAGGGTCTTCACCTCATATGTCTCTATCTAAGAGAAATATACACTACAAGGGCTTTCACCTCACATTTCTTTGTCTCAGAGAAATATTCGCTACAAGGAATTTCACCTCATATTTCTCCATCTTAGAGAAATATACACTACAAGGGCTTTCACCTCACATTTCTTCATCTCAGAGAAAGATATGCTGCAAGGGATTTCACCTCATATTTCTATGTCTTAGAGAAATATACGCTATGCCAGATCAGTCTATCATTTTTGTCCATTCTCCGGACATAGGGAGAATATCTTGATTATGTTGTGACTCCCTCTAGAGCTGGATTGCTTTCCTCAGCACCATTTATGACCCTGCCAAGCTTAATCTGATTTGAGTAGATTCTTCATAACTACTCCACCACTATGAGAACCCTTCCTTAACTTCCTTCACTAAGCTAATACATCCTTTTGATACATCCTTGCAAACCTTTCATGCTACTTGGTCGACTTCAAGCTACTCAGACTTCTCATTTAAGTTCCACCACAAACACCTTTTCGCACCTTCCGTAGTACTAACTCCCAACTAAACTCATCTCCAAGCACCCACATCAACCTTCAGACCTCCTCGTCCAAGGTTGCCTACAATGCTTTCGCCAATGGAGCAGCCTCCATCCCACACTTATGGCACTACTCCTAGTAGCACCTCCAACTGACTTGTGAGAGTCCAACCTTCCTTCTTCACTCCAATACTTAGACCCCCTCGACCTCATCCCTGATCTCTCTATAATGAATAGGTTTACCATGTTACCAATGTCAAATCTAGGTTGACTGCCTTGTACAATTCCCACTCTCTTCACCTGGAAAATCCTTCCAAAGTCTTGACACCTAGCCTTGCAACACTGCAACCCACTTAGCTGGCACCTTCACACCTCTAGCCAATGGATCTGCCTCCTTGCTTCCTCCACTTGACTTAGACTGCAACTCTCCTTGAAGACTCACCCGTGACTTCTCTTCGATCCCAACATTATAACATATTTTCTCTAAACTCTACTTCTACTTTTCAGTTTCACAATTTTTTCTCATTCAACCACTCCATTCCTTTGTGTCATAGGACTCCAAGGGATCTGCCTATGCCCATTCATGTTGAAGAAACTTCCACCATGAGTGTGTTGGAGTGAAAACAAACAGAGAGGTGGGGGGGGTGAATCAGTGTTTATAACTTCTTAAACAATATAAACTGAAACTGAAAAGAACCATACATATGTTCTCATTTATCAATGATAGTGTCATTCATGTATTCGAATGCAATCATATTAAACTGAAATGAGTAATGTAACATTGCATTTTAAAGCAGTAAAGTACTGAAGCAAATGAGTCATAGAGACACAAATAGACACAAGATATGCCGAGTGGAAATCCATCCTGGGGTAGAAAAACCACTCTTGAACCTACTGCCTTTTTCAGGCTTTCATTTCAATAATTTATTTTGACAAAGCCTCAATGGCTGATTTCTGAGCACCGACTCACGGAGCACCAACCCCTCTATTTAGAGACACCAATCTCAAGGAGCACCAACCCCTTTCCTGATATTCAATAGAATGTAAAATAGTACAAAGGATCTCTCTGTTTCATTTGATTTCTGTCAAGTGCCTCTTGATAGACAAAACATAGAATTTTCAAGAGTAAAAAAATGACTCTTTAGAATTCCATGCATTATCTAATCTCAATGCAGTTTGACGAAAATCCTATCACAGTCACAATACAATCTCATCAAACTGTATTACAATAATGCATCTTTTCTTTCTTTTCTCACTATTTGATTTTCAATCTTTTTCCATATAGAAACTACAAATCTGACTACACACTGTGTTTTCTAATTTTCAGCATCATAAATTAGAAAAGACTTTTTACATCTCTTAATAGTAATACCCTTGTTTCAAGATTTTATTTTCTATCATGATAGAACCCTAAACTCTCTAATTTTGGCATTTTACAGAAAACATCATTACATATTGGAAGTATTACCACTATTTTTCGAATTTCACTTTCTAGAAGGTTATACAAGGTTGTTTTTCAGGTTACAGAATGACTGTCAAGAAACAGATCTGATGTTGCAATGATCATGAAAAAAGATTCTTTCTTTCTGTTGAGGATAGAACATCAAAGTCCAAGAATAGAGGTGTGACAAAGCATATCTTCACTAGAAGCCTACACATGTAGTGCTTAAACAAAAGCAGTGAGAGCACATCATTTAAAACTGAAATGATAACCTATTTTCCTTGACAGAACCAACAATGCAACAAAAGTATTTTTAGCAAAATGAAACCTCTTTCAGATTATGCCCACAAGTAGTAATGAAGAGTGCATATACCATAGGAGTTCTGACAAATAAGATGCTATGAAAAAGAAGTAACTGAAACCCCAAACAACATGCAATTGAAAGCTATTAACCATGCATTATAACAGTTACCCACAATTTCCAGTGAGGCTGAGAGAATATTCTGAGATTCATACCCATTATAGTGACTGTAAATCTTAAGAAAGTGAAATCATTGTGAAGTGTGACTGAAGTAACATCACAAGAACCATTATCCATGAACCGAAATAAGCAAATGAAGAGATTCGATGATATTATCATTACCCACAACCAGAAAAAATAGTTCCTTAATATAACTGTCATGATAACCTTCAAAAGAAATAGCAGTCACGTTTTGATTCTTAAAAGCAAATATTTCAGATTTTTTCTCTTGAAAGAAATAGACGTTTTCAATTTTTCACTTTGCATAAGAGAGACAGAGTAAGTTTGTAACCATCTTGCTTGTCCAAAAATGGATCTGCAAACCAATCAAAAGAAGAATACCTGGTAAATGAATGTTGTTGTCAAAGAATGATTACCAGTCCTGTAGAGGAGAAAAATGGCCACACAACCTTCCAAACGCGTGCTTGTACCCAATGGTTGAAAGAAGACACATGGAGGAACCTCTGTGTTGGACTCCTCATTGCTCCCGATCGCTGTCCAAGAGAAAAAAACACTAGGGATAACAAAGAAATGGCCCAAGGAAAAGATCCATGGTGGCGGCCATAATGGGAGTCTCCAAAAAAACTGTGAATTGTGAGTTCGAAAATCTGTTTGCCCTAAACTTCCAATGCAAGCAGAAAGTGAATTCCTTTGCAAATGGAGATAATCATTTGGAGTCCGAAGGACAGATGTGATAGAGTGTATTCATAATAATCCAAAAGAACCTATGATTATGTTTGAAATCCACGACCAACATAAGAGTAGACATGCCGACAAAAACTCAAACAAAAGCCTTTACCAAATTTCCAAGTCAATTGCCATCATAATAATTCCTTAATTAAAATATTTTGAAAAGATCACATTACTCACGTATGTCGATTTCAAAGACTTGAAATTTTCCAATGATCAAAGCTTAGGTCACATCCAATGTGATATAAAAAATTAACCAATGTAGTATGATTTTCAATGTAACATACATTCCAATGCCTTGTGAAGGTTAATGAAGGCTAACTTCATGTAAAGTTTAGAATGCCTTGAATGTAGTATAGATTAAACCCTTATAATATGCCAAACCCTGAATACTGAATACCATAACTGAATTCCTTAAAGCCAAATTTGCCAAAAGATGAAAACTGAGATGCTCAAAATAATAATAAGATTGATCCTCAAACCCATGCCACTGACTAAAGAAAGATAAGTATACCTTGACGAATGTCAAGTTGCTTGTAATTGATCAAGCATAAGTAATCAACCTGTAAAAGAGTTGATCATGTCAGTCACCTGTAATCTGCACATGGAGTTAAACGATCAGTACCACCATATAATAAAAATAGTAAAGTAAATGTGCCAATCAAACAAAGGATCAATAGAGATGATAACCATCAAGATGCCAAAGAATCATCAAGTGACATCAAGGACAAAAATAGCATAAGAGGGATTCAACAAACTCCCCCTTTGTCCTTGATGGCAAAACTGAGCCACCAAACCAAAGATAATGAACAGAAACTGAATGCTCACAATTCTCCCCCTTTTTGACATAGGAATAAAGGGAGACCAGCATAAATCAAAACCAACTGTGACATGCCATCAAAGTATAGGTTTAACCTTTGAGCAACAAAGGATGAGCTACAGGAAGAGCTAACTAGCTCCCCCTATCACCAAGATAGACTGTTTAAGATTAACAGAGATTGAGAGACAACTCCCAATCGAGACCTAAGTCTTTCAAAAACATCTTTAGCCAACGGTTTTGTAAAAATTTCAGCAACCTATTCTTGTGTAGGAACATATTGCATAGATACCTTGTTAGCCAACACCTTTTAACGAAGAAAATGAAACTTTATAGCTTTATGTTTAGTTCGAGAGTGAATAACTGGACTTTTTGAGATATTTATTGCACTAGTATTATCACAAAGAATAGTAATAGGTTTTGGAACTTCAATACTCATATCTGATAATGTTTGTGACATCCAAATTACTTGAGTGTAGCAAGAAGTGGTAGCTATATATTTTTCTTCAGTAGTAGATAGCGAAACAGATTCTTGCTTTTTGATGTGCCAAGCCACTAAACGATCACCAAGAAAGAAAGCAGCACCACTAGTGCTTTTCCTGTCATCTAAACATCCTACCCAGTTAGAATCAGTATAATCTACTAAAGAGAAATCATTGCTTCTAGGATACCAGATCCCATAATCAATTGTGCCTTGTACATATTTAAGAATTCTTCTCATGACATTGATGTGAGATTCTTTAGGAGCTGATTGAAAATGAGCAACCATGCAAACAAATTGCATTATGTCAGGTCTTGAGGCTGTTAAATACAATAGGTTGCCTATCATTGACCTATAATCAATTGAGTTTACAGCAGGAGAGTCATCAACTTTGCTAAGTTTACAACCAATAGTCATTGGAGTGCTTACAGGATGAATTTCATCCATTTTAAACCTTTTAAACATTTTTTTTGCATATCTTGGTTGAGATAAAAAGATGCCAGAGTCAAGTTGTGACACCTGAAGACCTAAGAAAAATGACAGTTCTCCCAACATTGACATTTCAAATTTAGATTCCATGATTTGTGAGAATTTTTTACTCAAAGCAATATTGTTGCAACCAAAAATAGTGTCATCAACATAAATTTCAACAACAAGAATATCAGATCCTTCAATTTTAACATACAAATTATTGTCAACTCCTCCTCTAATGAACCCTTTTGATAGTAAGTGACTGTCCAATCTGGAGTACCAAGCTCTAGGAGCTTGTTTTAGGCCATATATAGCCTTTTTCAGTCTATAGACATGATTGGGTTTGTTTTTACAGATAAACCCTTGAGGTTGTTCGATGTAACCTAAAATCTTCTAAGTATGCATTTAGAAAGGTAGTTTTTACATCCATTTGATATATAGTGAAATTTTTGAAAACAAAATATGCCAAGAAAATTCTAATGGATTCAGGCCTAGCAACAGGAGCAAAAGTTTCATCGAAATCAATACCTTCTTGCTGAGCATATCCTTTGTAGACATATCTAGCCTTGTTGCGAACAACATGACCATGTTCATCATGTTTGTTTCTAAAGATCTATTTGCCTCCTATGACATTTTTGTCATCTGGTCTTGGGACTAGATCCCAAGTCTGATTTTTTTCAATTTGATCAATTTATTCCTACATTGCATTAAGCCAACATTCATCAGTTAGAGCATCATCAAAAATTCTGGGCTCAAACTGGGTAATTAAACAAAATGCAGTAAGCTCAACTATGTGAGCTTTTTCGTCATAGTTAACAATTTTTTTTCTTGTTTGAACTCTTGCAGATCTATCTCCTATAATCAGATCCTTAGGATGATTTCTAGCAAGAGATTTTGAAGGAACTTTGGGTTCACATTTTTCTTACTTGATTTCAGCATCTTCAGATTGTGCTTCAGCAAGTTTAGGGCTTGCTAGTTTTGTTTCAGGCTTTGCAGTTTCAAAGCTCTCAATGATTATATCAAGTTCAAATTCATCCTCTTCATAATCCTACATAGGTTCATCATCTAGAAGCAAATTTTCATCAAATTTGACATTTACAAATTCAACATTTTTTTTTAGCCTATTGTTAAAGCATTTATAGGCTCTTCTGTGAGTAAAGTATCCTAAAAAGATACCTTCATCAGTTTTAGATTGGAAACTACCTAATTTTTCATCATCTCTTTTCATAAAACACTTGCAGCCAAATATTCAGAAATATTTAATTTGGGTAGATTTCCCATACCACAATTCATATGGTGTGAAATTTGATTTCACTCTGATCTGCACTCTATTCAAAATGTAGACAGTTGTATGAATAGCTTCTTTCCAGTACATATTTGCCAGATTTTCTTGATTTAGCATGGTTCTTGCCATTTATTTTACAGTCTCATTCTTTCGCTCAACAACCCCATTTTGTTGGGGTGTTATGGCAGCAACATACTATCTTTTTATGCCATTTTTGTCACAGTAGTCTATGAATTCTTGTGAGGTGAATTCACCACCTTTGTCAGATCTTAAACATTTCAGTTTTAAGTCTGAATCTCTTTCTACCAGTTTTCTAAAAACTTTAAAGCGTTCAAAAGCTTCTAATTTATTTTTGAGAAAAGTAACCCATACCATACGAGAGTAGTCATCAACAAACATCATGAAATATTTCTCACCATTTATGGATCTAGTCCTTGTAGGACCACATAAGTCAATATGAACAATTTGTAGAGGCTTAGTAGAGAAATTTTCCTTGGATTTAAAGATTACCTTGGTTTGTTTTCCTTTGAAACACTCTTTACAAATAGCTTTGTTAGGTTTTCTAAGAAGGGGCAGACCTCTTACATTTTTATTTTGTTGATTTCGACCATATTGTCAAAATTAATGTGTCCTATGCTCTTGTGACATAGCCAACTTTCTTCAACATGACTCATTAAGCATATACCATGATTGTTTTCATGTCCAGAGGTGTCTAGTAAGTTGTAGACATTTCCTTTGGTCCTCCTTCTAGCAGCAACAACTTTGCGAGACTAGTTTTTGATTTCACATCCTTGTGAAGTGAACAGGACTTGATAGCCACTGTCATAGATTTGACTGACACTTAGAAGGTTATGTTTTAATCCTTCAACATAATAAACATTGTAGATTGGAGTGTCTTAATTCAGAAACAAAGAACCTCTACCTTTGATTTGAATTCTAGAGTTGTCTCTGAATTTTACATATCCACCAACATAGTCTTCTAGATTTGTAAATTTTTCTTTTTCACTAGTCATGTGGTTTGAACAGCCACTGTCCAGGACCCATAGGTCCTTCTTCTTTGAGTGAAAGGCAATTTGAACAAGCATAGTCTATTCAATGTTGTTAACTGCTTTGGGTTTCCAAACTTTCATGGTTTTCAGTTGTTTATTCTGCTGATCAACATTGCATTGCTTTGCTGAATGACCCAATGATTTGCATGTAAAACATCTAATCTATCTTGCAAAACCATGATTCTTCCTAAAGCCAAATCTAGGAGTTCTAGCATTTATAAATCTGCAAGAATTTACTTTGTGACCAAATTTATTGCAAAAGTAACAGTACCCATAAAAGAGAGGGTAGGAGTTGTAAACTATTATGTTGCTCCTAAAAGGATGAATATGATCCTTGACAAACTCAGAATGTTTGAGTTCAGTATTTTTGTTTCCAGCAACAATATTGTTCTTTTCATTGTCATTTGAGCATTCACCTTTAACAAAGCCAATACCAGTTTTGTCTTTGTTTAATTTCTGTTTACTGAGCATGTCATTCAGTTTAAGAGTGCTTTCATATTTCTCGATAGTCTTCCTAAGATCTACAATCTCATGTTCAAGTTTTTGAATTTCTTGGTCTTTAAAACTTATGTCAATGCGAAGACAATCTTCAACTCTCTTGGATTCTTCTTGTTGAGTTTTTAAAGAAATTATCTCAAGATTTATAAGTTGCTCTTGTGAACTATCTTGAACAGCATTATGTTCTTGAGTATGCAACTATTTCTTAAAATTTCTCAGCTCTTTTAGAGCACATTTCAGTTCTCCTTCATAGTCCACTTCACCTTCTTTAGCAAAAGCAGTTATTTTTTCTAATATTCTCCTTCAGATACAAGTCCAAGCCAACAAAGTTGCACTAGAGGTGGCTCACCTATAGGTCCTCCTAGACCACAAAAAAAGGGGCAAGTGGTAAGAAGGCACACCCCGAAAGTCACATGGGCAGAGCCCAAAAAAGCCAAAATAACAGATCACATGGGCCTAGCCCAGAAGTCTAAAAATAGGAAATAAAATAAACAAACAGGCCATTACGGGCCCAAAGCAGTGCCAAAAAATCTTGGGGAATCTTTGTCATCCAAATTTTTCCCCCATACATCAGCAGGGTTTGGAGTGACGTCAGTAGGAGCACCCCAACCATCATCATCTTTATCTTTATCTTTATCTTCTTCCTCACGTCGGGGCGAGATTGCAAGAGCCAGCCGCATAAATCTTTTACCACCGGCAGGCCAGCCAGAGCCAGAAGCAGGTGGAGCATTAAAGGGCCACGTAGAACCGCCACTATTGCTCCTTGTCACACCACCAGAAGGCCAACCTTGACTAGGCCACGATGGAGGAGAGCGAGCACACCTGGGAGGGCGAGAATCTCATTGAGCAGGAGGTTAGGAGCAGGGACACGTAGAGTCACCTAGCTTCCGGCCCCGAGAGGGCGACTAGTCGTGGGAGGAGGAGGGCGAATCGGGGACCCAAGCCACAGTACAAGGGGCATTTCCCCAGTGAGCTAGGAGGACCTGCAGGTGAGCCACCTCTAGTGCAACTTTTCTGGCTTGCACCTGTATCTGAAGGAGAATATTAGAACAAATAATTGTTTTAGCATAACAAGAGACATTAATATCCAAATGAGAATGAGCAAATATGCAATCATTTCTGTCTTTCTAGATATTGAAGAGGATTTCCACCTTGAAAGTGTGTCAAAGCTGGGTGAACTTAGCCGGGATCCTAGGCGAGTCCCCTAGCAGAACCATATGCCAAGAAAAGGGTTCCGGCTGAAAAGGCCGAAATAAATCATGAATCCAAGTCCAAAGTTGTTGAGCTTTGGGGCAAAACCAAAAAAGATGCTTAAAAATTTTAGACCGCACACAAAAAGGGGAGTGAGGGTTAGGAACCCCCAAATGAACAAGCTGAGAACCCACATGCAAGCCTTGGAAAAGAATACACCAAGAAAAGTGGGCCAACTTCAGATTAATAGTTGCAGACCAAGTGGCATCAAACCTCTTACACCATACATGGGCAGAGGAATTAAGAAGCCACCTCTGGTTCAAATTACTGATCATAGGAAAATGGGGTAAAAGTCACCTGTAACCAAGCCGCGACTTGTAGCTCCTAAGTGGAGTGTTTGGAAACCATTTCCAGTGTTTCCACCAAGGTTTGTGCCCACCAACACCAACTTTGTGAAGCATGTCCTCCGAAATGGCGCTCACTAGCTCGTCGAATGTAGCATGGTCTTGGTTTTGAAGGCTGAACTGGGCCTTAAAAGCATCCCACTACAAAATAAGCATAGTGGGTCGATGAAAGAGTTGATGCAGGGTTTGAATGCCTTTTTTGTGAAATCTGAGGGCCTTGAGCCAAGGTGACTTGGCCAAGGGTTGACCATTCTGAGCCAGAAGGGGAGACCACCATAAGTTTTGCTAGTTGAGGGAAAGCCCATCATGAAATCCAGCCCCATCCCAATGGAGCCATGGCTTAACAGCTTCCCAAGAGCGCCAAATGCTCATGGCCACAAAGGTGCCAACAATTTGAATTGGCTACCTCATAACTAGGAGGGTTTGAAGATCAATTCCTTTCCAGGCAAGTCTCTAAGCAGGAAAACTGAACTGAATACAATTCCTAAGGAGAATATTCTGAGCTTCATCTTCGGTGAAAGCCCAGATAATCCATTTGACACAAAGAGTAGCCCCTTTTTGTTGAGTGCAGAGCAGCCCAAGCCCTCCAGAGCCTTAGGGAGACAACAATACTCCCAAGCGACCTGATGAAAACCTTTGTGGGTTTCAGAGGAAGCCCATAAAAAATCCTGAAGCAGCTTTTCTAACCTACTTATGAGGCCACCAATGCCGACTTGCGTGTTGCTATGGAGGCTTTGGTGGCCATTCCTTTCTCCCCATCACATCAAGTTAGGGTGGCAGAATTAAGGCAACAAAAGCAAGTGGCCGATAATTATACATGCTTAAATTTTGAAAACTATCTTACACCAAAAAAAAACATAAAAAATAAAGCCATAAAGTTTTAATTTTATTTAAAATAATAAGAACAACAACGAAGACTAAAAAAGAAATCTACCTCTATAGCTGAATTTCGGCACAAATTGAATCAACAGGCGGACGATTGGCACTGAAGTTATGCTCACTAATTCAGAGTCTCTTCAAACCACATAACCAATGCCTTAATTAAATGGAGAACAACATAATTGTTTTAGAATGAGAAATTTTATATATGATTTTGGTCAATTGTTTTGTATTTCTCTATTTAATTTTGAATAAATTTTTACCCTTCTTTTAATGAAATGTTTTTAATTAAAACAATTATTTCAGAAACTCATGAGAGTTGAGCAAGAATCCTTTTACAAAGTGTTTGTGATATCCTTGAAAATGTGGAAAACATTTTGGAAGAATCGAGGAACTTATTTCTCTATGTTCTTGAAACAAATAATTCTGGAGACCTTTTAGACATTAGAAAAAAATCAATTTACGAGGAGCTTCATGAAGTAAAACAACATATATTGGCCAACATTGAGGAAAACAGAAAAATTGAGCATCAAATAAATCGTAAAATTAATGAATAAAGTCAAATTTTTAGCTTCATTAAGTAAAACAACATATATTTCTCTCTATTCTCCACATACTTGCACCAGTTTGGTTGTTCATTTTTGGCTAGGCATTACGAAGTATATATATCTTATTTTTGTTACTATTTCTTCTCTTTTAGTTTCATATAACATTCAAAAAGGACAAAAGGTTTTGAGAAGTGAAAAATAGATGCCTCAAGAAATAATGCAGATAAACTGAGGTAAATAAATGTTTAATTTTTGAGTGAATATGGCTAGACATAGGATGATATTTCTGGAGTAAAAGACATAAATAATAGACTTGTAAAAGAAACAATCTCTCAACTTCAAAGCTCAAGTTTTTTTAATAATTAACAGTTTAAAAAATTGGTTTATTCATGTTTAAACAACATAGAAAAGATACTAATTTAAATAAGAGTTGTTAACACCTTTTTGAGGGGAAATAAATGGGTGTGTGGAGTCAGTCAGTAAGAAAAAAGGATGCAGATTTATTAATTGACAGGGAAGAGAGAGGGTCACGCCATAGATAAATTGCAGTAGATTTAAAAATCATTAAAATGGTTAGTCTTGAGAGATATGAAGGAGAAAAAGGAAAAATGAATACGAAAGGACACACGACTATAGGGAGAGGGGTAGGGGAAAAGAAGTTGTTGGAGGAAGATGATCTAAGATGCCAAGTAGAAGATAGCCACTGGTAAAATGCTAGAAAGAAATTAAAAAGAGACAAGGGGGTTCGTAGACAGAAGATGAATTTAAATTCAGCTCCGAGTAAGAGCAATTGATAATGGTAGAGTAAGAGGAGGGTCGTGTGGAGTAAAGAGCAAAGATATGGAGGAGATGAAGAATAGAGAATTTGATAAGTGGAATGAAATTGAAAAATCAACATATTGTAAATGTATTTTGACTGATCATTGAATTGCTTTAGATTTTTGGTGTTATTTGAATTTTTTTCTTGAGCTACATAATTCAATTGTCCCATAAATTTTTTTTAAAAATTGATAGAAAAAAATGAACTTTTTACCAACATTTTTATAATTGAAGTTTTCATCTCGTTGAATTTGGCTACTCGTATTGAAGTTAAAAAAAATTCAATAGAGATGATGATCACTTTCAAACTTCACAAAATATTTTTAGGTGTCAAATATCTATGAATAAACTTTTATCTATGAATGTGAGAAAGACCTTCCATGATTTTTCTACATCAAAAGATATATTAGTGTCTTTTAATTGAAAGTAAAAGAAGTTAAAAAATTCCTTGTAGAAATAAACAAGAAGAAAAGTTCAATATATTACCAAACATAAAAACAAACCATACAATAATTATAAAAACATTAATAATATTATAACTAACCTTACTAGATTCAAAGTTTGATCCATGGGAATCTTTTTCATAGTTAATCCTTTTAATCCTTTTTGCTGACATAAATCTTTGATGGATTGTATTTTTTTTCCTTTCTAACTCATCTTTTATTTCACTTTCAATATTTTCTTTGTTGGAAAATACACATATTTAATATCTTTTGCTTGGTTGTAATACTTAATAATATTCTCATGAGAATCTAATATGCTTAAGTTATCAATTTCTTGATTAGTTGTCTCAGAATACTTCTTTTCAACACATTTGGGAGCAACATTATCTCTCCTCTCATAACTTCCTTGATATATGATTATGTCATTCTTCCCTTTAACAATATCTTCCATAAGAGTAAAATTATGTCTTTTGAACAATTGATTATTCTTCCATATTATAAAACCAACCAAGATACATGAAGACAAGATGTTGAATTAAAATAGAAATGTAATTTCATCTCCATTATGTTCACAACTAAGAAAAATGAAGTACTGAGCTGCTAGATGATAAATCATGGTGTTCTATAGACTTTCTGAAATTATCTAAAAAAATACAATAAATCAATGAATAGAAAATGAGTGCTATCTATATTTCATAAATATATAAAAAGATATTTCAATACATAATGTTTAAAATTATTATTATATTTAATAAAGCTCTAACTTCTCCTCTCAAATATATGTAATCAAGCTCTAACTTCCTCTCTCAAAAATATGTAATGAATTTGATACTTAATAGGAACAATTGTATCAATTTCATACTATTAGAATATGGTACAAAATTATAAAAATTTATATTGATGACTTATACACTACCATATCTCAACATAACACAATTTGTTTAGCTACATATTAAAAAAAACTAATCAAAACAGAAAAAAAAAATTAACTTTAAAATGGTTGATGTGTCATTGTTATAGAATTTAATGGTGTCAATAAGTACTAGAAACATGCAAGAATACAAGTAGTAATATAAATTTATCATTTTGTCCGATTTTAGTAATATTCACAAAATTATACAAGAAAAGCATAATTTCAAATATAAATTTAAATATTTTTTGGCTATATATGTGCAAAAACAATAAGTTCATGTAGTTAACAACACATATATAGCCAAAAAATCTCTAAGAACCTATAATCTATAATTTGCATGCCAAAATATTATTAAATGTATTAGCTATAATAATAAGGATAACATTATCTTGGCTAATTAACTCAACTATCTTGTGATAGGCTAGTCTATTACAACATATTTAAATTTATACTTGAAATTATGTTTTTCTTATATAATTTTGTGAATATTACTAGATTTAGACAAAATGATAAATCTCTATTACTACTTGTATTCTTGCATGCTTCTAGTACTTATTGACACCATTATATTCTAAAACAATGACACATCAACCATTTTAAGTTAAAACTTTTTTTCTATTTTGATTAGTTTTATTTTAATATGTAGCTAAACAAATTGTGTTATGTTGAGATACAGTAGTATAAAAACCATCAATATGAAGTTTTATAATTCCGTACCATATTCTAATAGTATGAAATTGATATAATTGTTCCTAACAAGTATCAAATTCATTACATATTTTTGAGAGAGGAAGTTAGAGTTTGATTACATATATTTGAGAGGAGAAGTTAGAGTTTTATTAAATATAATAAGAATTTTAAACATTATGTATTGAAATATCTTTTTCTATATTTACAAAATGTTTATGAAACATAGATAGTTCTCATTTTCTAGTCATCGATTTATTGTAATTTTTGTGTAGATAATTTCAAAAATTCTATACAGCACCATGACTTATCATCTAGCAGCTCAGTACTTCATTTTTTATTTGTGAACATAATGGAGATGACATTATGTGCCTATTTTATTTCAACATCTTGTTTTCATGTATCTTGGTTGGTTTGATAATATGGAAGAATAATCAATTGTTCAGAAGACATAATTTTACTCTTTTGGAAGAGATTGTTAAAGGGAAGAATGGAATAATCATTTATCAAAGAATTTATGAGAGGAGAGATAATGTTCCTCTAAAATGTGTTGAAAAGAAGTATTTTGAGACAACTGATCGTGAAATTGATAAGTTAAGAAAATTAGATTCTTATAAGAATATTATTAAGTATTGTGTTGAAGCATAAGACAATAAATATGTGTACATTGAATCTGAGAAATGCAATTTTAATTTAGCAAAATTCATTTCAATTCAAGAAAAGTATATTTTCCAACAAAGAAACATTGAAAGTGAAATAAAAGATGAGTTGGAAATGAAAAAATTACAATCCGTCAAATATTTATGTCAGCAAGAAGGAATAAAAGTATTGACTATGCAAAGGATTCCCATAGATCAAAATTTGAATCTACTAAGGTTAGTTATAATATTATTAATGTTTTTATAATTATTGTATGGGTTGTCTTTATGTTTGGTAATATATTGAACTTTTTCTTCGTGTTTATTTCTACAATGATTTTCTTAACTTCTTTTGCTTTCAATTAAAAGACACTAATGGAATATATTTTGATGTAGGGAAGTCATAGAAGGTCTTTCTCACATTCAAAAAGAAAAATTATTCATAGATATTTGACACCTAAAAATATTTTACGAAGTTTGAAAGTGATCATCATCTTTGTAAAAAAAAAATTAAGTTTAATATCAGTAGCCAAATTCAATGAGATAAAAAATTCAATTATAATAACATTGGTAAGAAGTTCATTATTTTATATATCAATTTTAAAAATAAATAAATTATGGGACGATTAAATTTAAGTAGTTAAAAAAAAAATCAAATAACACCAAAAATCTAAAGCAATTCACTCATAAACCAAAATACATTTTACAATATGCTAAGTTTTCAATTTCATTTCACTTATCAAATTCTCTATTCTTCGTCTCCTCCATATCTCTTCTCTTTACTCCCCACACCCCCTCCTCGTACTCTGCCATTATCAATTGTTAAATTTAAATTCACCTTATGGCTATGCACCCCTTAATCTCTTTTTAATTTCTTTCTACCATTTTACCAATGACTATCTTCTATTCAAAATCTTAGCTCATCTTCCTCTGGACAACTTCTATTCCCCTGCCCCTCTCTCTACAGTCGTGTGTCCTTTCATATTCACTTTTCCTTTTTCTTCTTCATATCTCTCAAGACTAACCATTTAATTGATTTTTTTAATCTACTGCCATTTATCTCTGGTGTGACCCTCTCTCTTCCCTATTAATTATTAAATTTGCATCCTTTTTTCTTACTCACTGGGCACCATACACCCACAACTCTTTTTTTTTTTGTGTTGTTTGAACATGAATAAATCAATTTTTAAAACTATTAATTATTAAAAAACATTGTGCTTTAAAGTTGAAAGATTAGTTCTTTTACCTCTACATTATTTCTTGAGACATCTATTTTTCACTTCTAAAACCTTTTGTCCTTTATGAAACTAAAATAGAAGAAATAGTAACCTAAATAAGCTATATACTTTGTAATGCCTAGCCAAAAATGAATAGTCAAATTGGTGCAAGTGTGTGGAGAACAGAGAGAAATATATGTTGGCCAATATATGTTGTTTTACTTCATGAAGCTCAAATTTTGACTTTATCTAGAAATTTTATGATTTATGTGATGCTCAATTTTTCTTTTTTCCTCAATGTTGGCCAATATATTGTGTTTTACTTCATGAAGCCCCTCATAAATTGATTTTTCTCCAATGTTTATAAGGTTTGTAGAATAATTTTTTTCAAGAACAGAGAGAAATAAGTTCCCTGATTCTTCCAATATGTTTTCCGCATTTTCAAAGTATATCAATGAATAGTTTGTAAAAGGATTCTTGTCTAGTTCTCATGAATTTTTGAAATAATTGTTTTAATTTTTAAAATAATTATTTTTATTAAAAAAAATTAACTAGAGAAGGGGTAAAAATTTATTCAAAACAAAATAGAGCAGTACAAAACAATTGACCAAAATCATATATATAATTTCTCATTCTAAAATAATGTTGTTGTTCTTTGTTTAATGAAGGTATTGGTTATGTAGTTTGAAAAGACTCTAAATTAGTGGGCACAACTTTGGTGCCGATTGTTTGCCTGTTGATTCAATTTGTGTAGGAAGTCACCGATAGAGGTAGAGTTTTTTACTAGTGTTCAGCGATAGAGGTAGAACATATGATAATAAAGAGAAAAAGTTGACAATGATGAATGATTATATAGAATTAGAAAGGGTGCAATGCGTATCCAGAATTGTATGTGCTTATAATAAAGGTCCTCACACCATACCTCACTTTCCGCTTATGAAGTTTCTCCTCCAAGAGCACTCCCAAGTACATAATTTCCCTTGGTATCTTTAATTTTTCTCACCAAAAATTCCTTCGACTGAAATCAAATTCATAATTTTTTGGAAGGAAATTTTTACTTACATTCTACAGTTTATTTGTAGCCAAAACAAAAAAACTAATTTATACAATCTTCTATTCAAATTGTTTTATTTATTTCTGTTTTAGGGAATTGGTAAACTAGAAATAGTAAGTGTATACACCTAAAATTGGTCTGGAGCATCTGATTAATTAAATACACATTATTTGATTAATTATTCTATTTTCCTCTACTATTTAAATAAATAGAAATATTTATTTAATATAGTTCACATTCACATTCTTCATAATTTCTTCTTAATTAAATAAACAAAAATAAGTAGTTTGTTCAATTTAATTATCACATCCCTATTTTATTCTATCACATCGATTCTAAATTAATTAAATAAAGACAAAAACACTTTATTGATTAATTGCCATTTATTCTTCTATTTTAATTTAATAAACAACTATCTAATAGTTCGTTTTATTAAATTATTTATCTTTCCTTTCCTAATTTAAATAAATCAAAATATTTGAATTATTGCACAAGGAATATTCCATCTATATTCTCTCAAAAATGAATTAGATTTCCTATGTCTAAACCATGTCTAATTTATTCTAAATTTGTCACAATTAATGCTTTGAAACTTCACAGGAAGTTTTGGAGACAAATTGGAGACAAATTTGGAATTTGATCTCTCAATCCTCTTCCATCAATTCTTCCTCTTCTCTTGCCTAGTGTTTTCATGGGTAGAGACAATCTCCATTTTTTTCTCAATCTCCTCCATCTCTCACCATTCAATTCTCCAAGATTGAATCCAAGCCTCTCAAAGTTTTTCTTGTGCATTTCTACAGCTAGGAAATCTATAAATAAAGCCTCATTCAACCAAGAAAAGGATCCAGATAATTAAGTTTTTGCATTCTTACTCTGTAGGAATCCAGACATCAAGCATCAAGCATTTACATCAAGCAATTTAACAACCAAGCTTCACATCAATGGTTGACTCCAGTAGTTGCAAATATCTGTTTCACATCAATATCATGGTAGTTTAATTGATTTATCATTTAGCATTGCATTAGCATAATCTCGTTCTTCAAATAGTCATTTTAATAGTTTTATATGCTTACACAATCTGAGAGCAAAGTAGGATTTAATAAATCTTTGGAGATAGAGAGCAATAGGATGCTTTCAATTGATTACTTTGTTGAATTGATTCAATTTGTTTAATCATTGATATAATGTCTTATTAAGAAGTGTTTTTATGCTTATTCACTTATTATACACTTACAATTTGGCACCCACCATGGGGCATTAACCCCATTTTTAATTAAAAAATGCAATTTTCTGGAAAGTGTTATGTAGGTTCGCAGCATGTTCTGTTTTAGCGCTTCCGTTAAAAACTTCGGCACTTCTGGTCTCTGTTTCAACACATCGGGTGTTTTAGCACTTCCGTTAAAAACTTTGGCGCTTCCAGTCTCTATTTTAGTGCATCAGGTGTTTCAGAGCTTCCATGACAAAAGTCGGCACTTTGGTACCCTGTTTCAGTACTTTCGGGTTTTTAGCGCATCAGGTAACTGTTTCAGCGCTTTGGTACCCTGTTTCAGCACTTTCGACGCTTTAGTGCAATATTTCCAGCACTTTGTAAAAATCATTCTGGATCTGACACAATCGCGACCAGATTTCAATTTTTTTCATTGTTGGATTAAAATGTATCAATCTAGGATAGCCACTTCAAAGTTCTTTAAAAATTGATCAATCTAGGATAGTCACTTCAAAGTCTCAAAAGTTTCTAAAATTGATCAATCCTAGGATAGTCACCGCATTTTACAGTACAAAGTTAAAAAGAACATCATGATTTCAATGAAGCAACATCTTCACTTAGATTAAAAATATTTCTTTTTGGGCTTAAAACATAACAAATCTATATGTTGTGCTTGTAGTGATCAGGCTTATGCTCTCCCCTTAATTGGGTGACCAAAGTTCCAGATTCACTTTTATTTTCATGTCATTTACACTTTATTAAAACCTTTAGCAGGCCTGCCATAGTGGGAAAAAGTACTCACCCTACAGGAACGACCTAAGTGGGAACAACCAAAGCCAGGTTTTCCAACCCACTATAATAAAAATGCAAGTTGTTGATGAAAGTTCAACTTGACGGTAGTAGGCAAGATAAACATCCCCAAAATCTTTATTCTAAAGATTGGGAGGTCTCCTCAGGGAGTTTATCTATTTTCCACACCGAACAGAACCCTATCTATGAACCATAGAGTAGTTTCTCACCGAGTCAGTATCCATACATTGTCATACTCACGGTGCAAGGGGAGGGAAGAATCTGCCCCCAAGACACTCACCATATAATTACCAAGGATTTTTTGCTCAAGGGATTCGGTATCTACGTCCATCACTTTGAGTACGCACCTGGCAATGACAAAAACACGGTCGCCCTCTAGGGGGTGACACTGCTATGTGAGTCAACGTAATTCAAGATGTGGGTTGTGAGTATAATGATGACCTACTTGTCCTTAAGTGTGAGTCTGCTTGATTTGTGTACAACTGTCAAAACAACCCATCAAAATCAATAAAAATCATTCATGGTTTTTGAACATTCACAATGTTTTTTTTAAAACAAATTATTCAAAAATTGCTTGCTGTGTTTTCACAAAGAATCATTAAAATCAGATTAAAGATCATCCTGAAAACAACAAAGTCAACTTAGATCAGAAAAATCCATGCTTAGAAAGTGGAAGTCCACCATGTTTGTCAAGAGGAAAATCAAAATCACAAGGCCCAAGAAACCACTTAGTCCTCGAGGTATCTTGAGAAAAAGATGTTTCCTCTATCTAAATCGTGATATTTTGTTACATCATAAGACCTTCATTCATAGGTATCAGGACTTTGCTAGAGGGTACACAAATGATTATGATGTAGAACCACTCTACTCACGAGCCTTCTTCCAAAGGAGAGCCCTCACACAATATCACAACCGTAGTCAACGCATTCGTCAGTCTTAGTTTTCACAACCCATGATAGAATATTCCACAAGACCAAATCAAGTTTTACAGTAGTGAGTCTTTAGCGTCATATTTTTAGAAGCTCTGGAAAAACCTGTTTCAGCGCTTCTGGTCACTGTTTTAGCACTTCTGTGAAATAGCGCTTTCGGGCTTTGTTTTAGCGCTTTCAGTCCTTAAATTAGTGCTTCTGGTCAAGTAGCGCTTCCATTACTTTTTACGGCGCTTTCATGCACTGTTTCAACGCTTTTGGGAAATAGCGCTTCCGGTCACTGTTTTAGCGCTTCGAGACTCTGTTTCAGCGCTTCAGGTAAAATAGCATTTCTAGTCTTTGTTTTTGCGCTTTGGAACTCTGTTCTAGCGCTTCTAGGAAATAGCGCCTCTATACTCTATTTTAGCGCTTTCAAAATAGAGAGTTCAAAAATCTTACCATTCAGTCTATTTGTCATTTATCCACAATCTTTTCTAGAAAACAATTTCCTTGTCATCAGAATCACTGTTTAAAGACTAAAATCAGAGAGGTTTATACAAATTTCCAAACTTATCGACTCAAACAAAATCTTGCAAATCAAAAGTGTCATATCAGAATACACAATCAATTACTACATGAAGCTTTCATTATCAGGATACTATCATCCTTTATCACGAAACCTAAGTATAGTGAATCAAATTTTTAACATAGTCTCATCAATAAGATTAGTCATCTTATTCAACTTTGTTAAAAATTCAAATTGACATCTTTCTAGCACAGAAGATTAACATTTTGGAAGAAAGTGTAAAAGTTTGTATGCCAATATTTACTAGGTCCCAAAAACAGAGACTCTTAGAGGAAGAACTGGAAACATCCCAAACAATGGTAGAAGAAAATCCTTGGAACAATCTGAACCGAAACGACAAAAATGAAATCACTCAAGAAGACATTCAAGCAGCCCAACAAGATCCTAAATTCCATATATTCATGGAAAAGGTTTTAGAACAAGATATGGAGAAGTATCTGTTGATGTTAGTTGAATCAGGTGCAAAGCTTCCCAAGGACTTTGACGTTAATTGTCTAAAAGAACCATCCACTACAAACGAAACTGAAATACCATCCCAAACACCAGTAATAGATCCTGTTGTGGCTTTAACATCTCAAATGCAAATATTACAACAATAGATACATGATATGACAAAGGGAACTAGCAAAAGGTACGCCTTACAGGACATTTGTCCATACCCTTTTCACTCAACAGTGGACATGGTTCCCTTTCCTCGGCATTGTGAATTTCCAAAGTATGATAAATACAATGGAAGAACGGATCCAATAGATCACGTAAGAGAATTCAAAACAATGAGCCTAGAATTTGCACAAGAAGAAACATACCTCATGAGGCTTTTTCCCCGAAGGTTAGGAGGATCATGTATGGAGTGGTTCTCGAAATTACAACCAGGTATTAAAACTTTTGAGGAACTTATCAATCGATTCATCTCCCAGTACTCCTTTAACATCCAATACGATGTTACAATAAAGGATCTGTATAACTTAAAACAAAATAAAGGGGAGACGTTCTCATCATTTCTAAAAAGATGGCGATGATTGTTCACTAGATATCCTCGATCCATTCCTGAGGAAGAGAAAATGGAGTTGTTCATTGATAACTTAACAGAAGAAATGAGTTATAGAATCGAATTAGAATGTCCCTCTACATTTGAAAAGGTTATAGAGAATGGTCTTAAAATCAAAGAAGCGTTAGTCAAAAGGGGAGTTATCAAACATTTTAACGATAAATCAAACAACACCCATAACTCCTCAAATCAAAACTCCAACAATGATAAATCAAAATTTTGGCCAAAGAATTGAAATACAAATCCAAATGAAACAAATGATTCTCAAAATGTCAAACCAGTTTTTAACTTAACAACTTCTACTTCAAAGAATCAAGGCAATGATCAAACTGTCAAGACCAATATTCTGTAAAATAACAAGACCACCAAATCATAGTCCTATCAAAAACCATCAAATCGATGAAGGTTCACACCTTTAGGACAAATAATGGAATCAACGATGAAGGAGTTAGTAACTAAAGGTCTTCTCATAGTGCAAGAGGCAAGATTTTGGGATCCAAAGGTTAAACCATCATGGTGGAATGACTCAGATTACTACAACTTCCATAATAATAAGGGCCACAAAACAAATGATTGTATAGAGTTAAAACATGTCGTACAAGATTTAATCGACAGCAATAAAGTGTATGTGGAAGGACCTCAAACTAATAATGATCATCTTGCCTTCAAAGACCCTTTGCCAAATTATGACAAAGGTGCATCATCCTCAACAAACAAAGGTAAGAATGTTAATCACGTCTATGATACAAAAATCCTTTGTCTTTTTGAAGTCAAGGATGATCATACAATTCGTCCTATCATCAGCAAAACCAAAACCAATGACATTACCCCTTTGGATTTGTTCCCAAGAATGCACCACTCTGACAATCAAATCAATGTTTTAAAAATCAGAGATCATCAAGAGTATCAACCAGTAAACGTCGTGACTAGGGGGCAATCCAAAGTCATATTAAAGGGACTTGGATCCACACATGCAATTCCACCTCCAGCACATTATAACATCATTGATCAACTTCAGAACATCCCCACTCAAATATCGATATTAGAACTTCTGAAAATATCACCATCACATAAAGACGTTCTAGAACAAGCGCTAGTTGCCACTACAGTGTCAAAGAATCTGAATGTTTGCCAATTCCAAGCTATGGTGGGACATTTGACTACCCCCCATTGCCTATCATTCTCTGAACAGGATGATGTCTCATTAAACCATCCCCACAATACTCTATTGCACATTGAAGTCCTAATCCACAATCACCATGTAAAGAGAGTCCTAATAGATGGGGGAGCTGGTCTAAACATTTGCACTCTCAAGTTAATCCATGCATTAGGATACTCAGATGATGCTATCGATACCCAAAGAAAAATGACTATCAAAGCATATGATGAGGAAGAAAGATCATCTAAAGGTTTAACTGTATTACCAATTCAAGTAGGACCCATGATGAAGCACATAGCATGTCAAGTATTAGAAAGAGAATTAACATACAACATTTTCTTAGGGCAACCATGGATCCATGAAATGCAAGTTGTACCTTCTACTTATCATCAATGTTTGAAGTTCCCAATAAATGGACAAGAGGTAACTATATCTATTGATTACAATCATCCTCAACATTGTGATACAATCAGAATATCCCAAGAAACCTTGATACCTCACAACAGGGAAGCATCCAGTTCAAAATCATCCAATGAAGAACAACGTCCAAGTATTACCACCAAGTGGGTTGAGAAAAAGGGTAAAGAAAAAGAAACAAGTCCTAATCACACTAACTCAATAGCTAATCTGGATCAACAGAATTCCTTATCACAAAAGTTTCAAGAGAAAGTCCATCCGACTGATAAGGGAATGGGAACATATTCTATGGAGCACTCGCTTAACCTATCACAGTTAATGCCATCTCCTAGGACCTATGGACAACCTTCTTTGATAAAATCTCAAACATCATTACCAACCACAGTTCTGCAAGAAAGGTTTGTCAAAATGGGTACCATAGCAGATGAAGTAGATGACAAAGCAATCTTGGATTGGCTCTACAAAGATGAGGAACCTTCTACATCAAATGCCAATATCGAAAATGTTAGCGTCAACACGGACAAATATGGAAAAGGCAAAGCCATTTTAGAAAAAATGGGATATAAAGGACAAGGACCTATAGGATTGAGAAAGGAAGGAATCACAGAACCTATCTAACCCCTCACCCTCCAATCAAAAGAAAAACCGGGATTAGGATACTCTGACAAGGACAAACAAGAAATGACAAGAAAAGCTGTTGAAAGAATCCTTCAACTAAGGGATAGTTCAGAAACAGACTCAAATGAATATGAGTGGGACATAGGCTCTGAAGTTTCTTATACTGACATACAAGTTGATGTGATACAAACATATGCATCTACACAAGAGGAGGGGCGAGGTTCTGGGTCTATACCATTTGTGGCAGAGACACTAAATAGCGATGATTCGAGTGGGGACGATCAGACCTTAAGTGAACTAGACAACTTTGAAGAAAGTATCATCATAGACCTCGATATCCCATTAGACAACACTGACGAAAAGGCTATCTGAACCCTTACATCCATCACTCTGACTGACTCCGATAATCTCATGCTACTCATCCATCCTGAACTAATTGACTAGGAACCTATGGAACCCTTAACTGTGCCAAGCTTCGCAGATGATGACACTATAATAAATTTCCTATGTTATACCGAACCTGATACAAGTTTTGTTCATAATACTCATAACAATGCAACTCAACAGGAGAGTGTCAAATCTTCCAGTTACAAAATTAAAAATAGGGAAAATAGATCTGATGGTGAAAACCATTCCATGGCAGTATCAGATCTCAAAAAAGATAAAATAAAGAATGCATCCAACAGTGTAAACCTTTCTAAGGCATTGCCGGATGGAAGATTTGACACTCTTCTGGAACACTATCATGAGCAATCATTAGTTCTGGTGGAACCAACAAAGTCAGTAAATATTGGTAATGAAGAAAGAGAAAAGATCCTGCATTTGGCTAAATCAATGACAGATAAAGAAAAACCAGATTTCATCAACTTTTTCAAAGAGAAAAGCATCAACTTCGCTTGGTCATATTCTAATATGCCAGGCTTAGACCCAAATTTACTCATGCATCATTTGTCTTTACCAATAGGAATCAAACCTGTTAAGCAAAAATTAAGGAAAATGCACCCCCATATAGCATTAATGGTAAAGACAAAGTTGAAGAAATTATTGGATGTTGGCTTCATATGATCCATCGACTATGTCGAATGGATATCAAGTCTAGTACTTGTTTCAAAACCTGACAATAGCATCAAGATATGCACGGTTTCAGGGATCTCAATAAAGCATGTCCGAAGGATGATTTTCCACTACCAAATATAGACATCATTGTGGACTTGACAGTAGGGCATGCAATGTTGTCAATCATGGATGGTTTTTCTGGATACAATCAGATTAAAATCGCTCCCGAAGATCAGGAGAAGACAACTTTCACATGTCCATGGGGAACTTTCTGTTGGAATGTCATGCCCTTTGGTCTAAAAAATGCAGGTGCAACATATCAAAGGGCAATGACGACAATCTTCCATGACATGATGCATACCTTCATGGAAGATTATGTGGATGACATATTAGCAAAGTCTACAACAAGAGACGGACATCTACATATCTTAGATAAAATCTTCACACGGCTAGATAAATTCAATGTCAGATTAAACCCTAAGAAGTTTGTCTTTGAGGTAATAGCAGCAAAACTATTGGGGTACATTGTGTCGGAAAAAGGCATTGAAGTGGATCCCGCGAAAGTCAAAGCAATAATGGAGATGCCGCCTCCGAGGAATATCAGTTAACTCAGATCACTACAGGGAAGGCTTCAATCAATCAGAAGATTCATCTCCTAGCTGGCAGACAAAAGTCATCCATTCAATCACCTTCTACATAAAAATATAGTTTTCAGGTGGGATGAGGGGTGTGAAACAACTTTCAAACAAATCAAACAGTATTTGATGTCACTGCCGATTCTCATACCACCAACAGAAGGGAAACCTTTAATATTGTATATTGCTACAACTAATATCTCTTTGGGAGCACTCCTGGCACAAGAAGATTATGAAGGTAAAGAGCATGCCATCTATTACATCAGCAGGACATTGAATGGATATGAAATTAATTATACTATCATTGAGAAGTCTTGTTTGGCGGTGGTGTTTGCTACCCAACAACTAAGGCACTATATGTTGCCCACACAATCAAATTAATAGCAAAGATTGACCCATTAAAGTATCTACTCAGCAAAGCTACCTTAACAGGTAGACTAGCAAGATGGGTCATGCTATTAAGCGAATTCGACATTCAATATGTGGAAAGAAAAACTATCAAGGGTCAGGCCATCACTGAACAATTGGCTGAAGCTCCTCTTCTAGATGATCGACCTATGACCATGGAATTCCCAGATGTAGACATCCTCACAGTAATGCCCCAACAATAGGTATTATACTTTGATGGATCATACACATAGCGTGGATTAGGAGCTGGAATCTTGTTCGTAACTCCTCAAGGACACACCATTCCCAAATCATACAGACTGATGTTCTAGTGCACCAATAATGTGGTGGAGTATGAGGCATTAATCATTGGGGTCAAAATAGCCATTCAATGGAAAATCACATACTTACAGGTATATGGGGATTCACAACTAGTCATTTATCAAGTAAATGACGAATATCAAACAAAAGATGAAAAGTTGATGCCCTACAAGCAACACATTGAGGCTCTGAAACAGTTCTTTGTTAGTATCATGTTTGATCAAATTCCAAGGGCAGAGAACAAAGTTGCAGATGCTATGGCCACCATCGCTTCATTACTACAATTGCCTGAGAAATGTATTTGTTATGAGTTTATGGTGGAACAAGTATCATGTCCTTCCCATAATAATTCAGAAACCACCACTATCTACCATCTAGAAACCATGGAAACCTCCATCTATAAAGAAACCTATGCTTATCTGAAGGATGATATCCTCCCTCCTAACCTTTCCAGGAATCAAAAATGAAACTTTATTCACCAATCCGCACGACATACACTAATCGCTAACATCCTATATCGTCGAGGTCTTGATGGTACTTTACTTCGATGTCTAGAACATGACGAGTCTAAAACGGCCCTACGAGAGGGTCACGAGGGTATTTGTGGTACTCATTTGAGTGGTATAACTCTAGCCAAGAAACTCCTCCGTTTGGGGTACTATTGGCCAAGCATGGAGAAAGAATCTTATCATTTTGTTAAGAAATGTCAAAAGTGTCAGATTCACAACAATCTGATTCATGCACCAGCACAAGAACTGCATCCTTTTTCAACTACCTGGCCTTTCTATCAATGGGGCCTAGATCTGGTAGGAAAAATCAATCCATCTTCATCTAATGGACACAAGTTCATTATAACTGCCACCGAATATTTTACAAAATGGATTGAAGCAGTGCCATTTACGACCATCACTGGGAAGTAGATCTCCTCTTTTATCTTGAACTATATCATATGTCGGTATGGTATTCCTCAATCCATTATCACAGATAATGGACGACCTTTCAAGAATCAAGATGTCCAGGAATTATGTGAAAATTTTCATATCCAACATCATTTTTCCACACCATACTATCCTCAAGGGAATGGCCAAGCAGAGGCCTCAAACAAAACCATACTCAAAATTCTCAAAAAGATGGTTAACGATGTTGGAAGGGATTGGCATGTTCAACTCAATCCTGCACTATGGGCCTACAGAACAAGCATTAGAACACCAACAAGGGCAACACCATATGCCTTGGTATATGGATTAGAAGCTATTTTGCCCATTGAAGTTGAAATTCCATCCCTTCGTGTATCACTCAGAGGAATAATTTTAGACAAAGACTATAGGGTATCAAGACTACAGGAACTGGAATTGTTAGATGAGTGTCGTCAACAAGCTGTAAATCATCTAACCGCTTATCAACAAAGGATGTCAAGGAGTTACAATCACAGGGTGAAACCGAGGGTCTTTCAGGTTGGTGACTTGGTACTAAAGGAAAACCCTAGAAATCAGCAGGACAGGGAGAAGAAAGGAAAATTTGAGCCTAACCGGCTTGGTCCATTTGTCGTCATATTAGTGTACGGATCAGGGGCATATTAGCTATCAATGTCAGAAGGGGATCTATTTGATGAACCTATCAACAATATTCATCTTAGAAAATTTTATACTTGATTCTCCTAATGCAGGGGTTAAACTTTTGGAAATAGTTTCCTTGATGAAAACCTAGCAATCAGGCATCTTGGTAACACAAAATACAAAAAAAAAAATACAAAATACAAAAAGAAAGAAAAAAATAGAAAAATGAGAAAAAATAGCAAAAATAGAGAGTGTAATCAAAGCATAGGGTGAAAACCTAGAAATTGGCGTCGTATGTGATTCTATGATCAGCTTTCCCATCTATTACGAACATATCTAGATCATTAGTTTGGCAGTCAGTACCGTTCCATATCATGTCAGTCATCTTGCCATCGTTGCATCCATTATGAAAGTCATGTCACATGGTTACTATATCACTCCATAGCTTGGGGGCAACATCTGGATATCATTAAGGGCAATTAAGACCTATCCATTTCACCAGTTTGGGAACACGACAGTATGGCAGAAAAACTAAAACAAAGTCAAAGCGCAATGTCCATCATCGTTAGAAAAGCATCAAAACATCTATATCACATCACAAATCCAAAAACGTGTCCAATAAGTAAGTCTAAAAAAAGAAAAATCCAAAAAAAAAAAACATAGGTCTGTGTCAGTCGAACTACATGGTCTCTGCATGTGTAACGTAGGCAAGGCTAATCTTAAATCAGCCCCCGAGACCCCTAGGATTTGTTAGTAAGTTAGGTCTTTTCGTCAAAAGTCTCAGAAAATCCAAAAACATGTCAAAAAGTCAGGATGGATGATCTTAAATTTGAAAAATGATTGAAACACACTAAGTGAAAATGGATAAATTATATTTTGATTATCATTTCTTTGGAGTAACTCAATGATGTCTTGAACTAGAGGAACAAGGAAGAAGAATGATGTTTTATTGTTTGCTGTCTGTATGTTAATCATTTACATGTATGAATTGTCGAGGGATGTGCTATGAAAATGTATCACCGATGACATTTAGAATTCACACATTCAAATGATTAATCACTGTCTTCTTACGTAATGAATGCTCAGGTCATCTTGGTTCAATTATACCTCAATGCTTGTGTTCGATTGCAATATCAAAAATCATGAAAGTAATACTTAGGTCGTCATTGGATTAACACAACCATCGATGCTTGTACTCACTTTCAACATTCAATAAAGCTCTATGATGATACCAAGCACAAAAAGATTGTTAAAATGACATTTGTTTTACATATAGCTGCATGATTAAAATTAGATTGCATTCATCATGATTCATTATCTGCAGAGTATTTGTTGCATAAAGGACTCCAATCAATGATTATCTAATCTAAAAAAGAGACTGAGTATACTTGACATAAAATCATCAAAAACATATAGCATCATCATATTGCATCATCATTTCATCATTCATATATTTTATCATGCATCATAAATTCTACCATCAATGCATCAGGTTCATTCTTACCATTACACATTCATTACATTTATTATCATCTACATCATAAAACATCATTACAATCACGTATCCATACATTTAATAAATAAAATCACATCATTACACCCATCAAAGATCATCCACCATTTATCATCATCAAATTTGAAAATAACAAAGAAACATTCATCCATCTATTTCATACATTTTCTCATTCATCATAAAATCATTATTTAGAATCCATACATCACATCATATATCCACATATCATTTGTCCATCCATACATACATCATTACATCATTACATTAAAATAAAACATCATTACATCATCACATTTAGAATAAACTCATTACATAAAGCATATAACAACATCCATCACATAGAAATCATGAAGCCATCAACATAATCATGTCAAATGCATCTCATATATATATATCAAAAATGTCAAGTATACAATGAAGTTGGACATAAAAATACATCATCGTACAAAGAGGTACAATCATAATATACATCACACAGGATCAAAATGACATATATGACCTGCTACTACCAGAGTGAGTAGGCCCAACAGGACCTATACCACCACCACCCCCAGATGCACCCGGATCTCTAGAATCTCTGCGTGGAGGCTGTGTCACCCCCTCACTGACTGTCCGTGTATGAGTCCGCCTAGATCTCGATGGGGCATAACTGACTCGGCACTCGGTAGGAACTGCATCATGATATCGGCCTCTGTAAAACTCAACCCCTCGAGCAGCCCGTAGAACCTCTCTCATATAATCTGAAACTGAGCTACCATCGGCAACTCTCTGTAAGGTCTCGGCTCTCTCCTGTGCCCTCTCGACAATCTGCCTAGCACTATCTCACTCTGCTGTCAGGGTATCAACCTGTGTCTGCATGGCGGCTAACTTCCCCTATACCTATGCATGAGCCTGTGCTTGGGTCTGCATCTGTGTCTGTGCTTGCACAACCATGCCCCGAGCCTGTACCAACTGCCCCTGCAAGGTTTGGACCTGCGCCTGGAGCCCAGCTATCTATCTCTACTACCCAACCGCTAGCATTGTCACTACCTGCCTTTTGCGAGGCCTACTAGAAGAAGGTGCACTGTGGATGTCTAGCCCTGGCCCTCTATATCCTCCACTGCCACCGTCACTGTCATCATTGTTGCTGCTATCCTCGCTATCACTCTCTGAGCTCTCCTTTGCCAAGATATCACCCTCACCACCAACGACATCCTCTGCCACATCCTCCTCTACTGGTAAAGGTGTTGGCTCATTAGAGATGGTAATATGAGGATGAGGGACCAATGCCAAATATGCCACGTACTCCTCTGTCATGGGTGCCTCTACAAAATCTCTCCACATGTCCCAAGGAGATGGCTGTAAAGCTCTACAACCCTCTACAAGGACATCGTAGGACAGTGTGGGACCCCAATCTGGAATATCCATGCATCGCCTAGCATAGTGGGCTACCCCCTATGGCATGCATTGAACAATGCCATACTGTCTATAAACCCGACGGAGCAAGAATCTCTCTAGAACAAAAGGAGTCTGGCCAATGAGGTACATGAAATCACACAAAAACCCCAACACTGCACCATCCTCATCCCACTCCTCGTAGTCAAGGTACGGACACCAGATAACTGTCTTAGTATCATCGAACACCCTCGTCCAGTGCTCTAACTTTCCCATCCGGGCTTGTGTAAACCAACCATTGTATCTAAATACATACGATCTGCCGGCTGGTCTGTTCGCCAAAGGAAATGGTCGAGCAATGGTAAAATGCTCCCAAACCCATATCTGTAATAGGGTCCCCCCTGTGGATATACTACGTGCACCGAGGTACACAATGGAATGAAGATCATGGTAAAGATGTGCTAACATGCACATCCCCCACATCCCCCACACATATCTGGTACCATGTACCAACATGCTCTCCAATGTCCTACCCCAGCCAATGAGGAATCCCTTTGACCTACGATCAGGGCAAAGGAATCCTCCAATAAATCCAACTAACATTGTTGGTAAGGTCGCATATGAATCTGCAATCCTCCGCCATCTGACGCTCGGACCCTCTATATCTTGATCCTGAAATACTCGACGGAGAGCATCTCTGCTGCTGGTCCCATGTGAATCATATGTCACTATCTCCCCCATGTAAGGAATGTGCAATATACGCCACACATCCTCTGGCGTGACTGTCATCTCACTGGTGGGTAGGTGAAAGGTGTTGTGGTCGCTATGCCACCTCTCAGCCAATGCGGTCAACAAACCCCGATTAATCCTAATCTGGGGCATATCAAGTAAAGTCGTGAGGCCATACTGGCCTATCACCTGGAGCTCATCTGTTGTCAAATATGATATCAAATCAGTTGTCTGTGGAAATATCTCTCGCATCTGGAGAGTACCTAGATCCTCCTATCATCATAAAGAAAAATCTACAATCAGTGAACTATGTCAAAAATCAAATGTAGTTCTACTATCAAGTCTATTTCAAAAGTTGTGGTATGGATTTTTGATCAAAATTCATAGGCGAACATCAAACATCACCTATCATGAGCTTCTCAAATCATCAACAAACCTCACCTATCATGAGGTTCATCAAAACATTATCTAGATCTCGCCTATCATGAGATTTATCAGATATTGAATCATTTCCTCGCCTATCATGAGGATCATCAAGAAATATGATTTCTTCTCACCTATCATGAGAGTTAGTCTTATTTAATCCATCAAATCCAACATCGCGAATTTGGATTATCAATCATACCAATCAAGTGAATGGACATGATCGAAATTGATGAAATCACGATTCATTAAGTCAAAATCTACAATTCTGACCAGAAGCACTAAAATAGGCTTCCAAAGTGCTAGAACCCCAAAGCGCTACTTTATCAGTTCAAAGCGCTAAAATAGGGACCCAAAGCGCTAAAATCCTAATAGTGCTATTTCAGCACTCCAAAGCACTAAAACAGGTCGTCAAAGTGCCGCTTTACCAAAAGTGCTAGAATAGACCTTGAAAGCACTAATCTATCGACACAAAGTGCTGAAAAATTCAAAGCGCTAAAATCTAACTTCAAAGCACTAAAAATCGACACCTAAGCGCTACTTCACTGAAAGCGCTACTTTACCAGCCGAAAGTGCTAGAAGTTTTAACGCAAGTGCTAGACAACTTACTAGAAGCGCTACATCGGAATGTAAGCGCTACAGCGCGGCTTCAAAGCGCTAAAAGACACTTGGACATGCCTAGGACCTAAAAAGCATAAAAAAAAAAAAAACATGAATTACGAGGAGGTCAAGGGGTACTGTAGACATGCAAAAATAACAATCATGCATCATACAAATTAACATTCATTTCTTCTATTAATCAATTAAGACAATTTATTGATTAATTTCCTAAGGTTCATTAAATAAATTAATTTATTTTATCAAATCCTTAAAGTTCTTCTCATTTGATTTATCAAATGTCACCTCTTAATATCATCCAAGTTAATTAATCTACATTAATTAGCTTTTAATCACAATTACCATTCTCTAGCTTTTGACTCAACTAGAGTCAAATCCAAACTCCTAACCAACCCACCCACTTGCACCAATAAATCATTTATTTGATTTATTATTTCCTCTAATTACATTCAAAATGGCATCAAAATGGAATATTCTTCCAATTTGAATCTTCCCCCCAAAAAGGACTTGTCCCTTCCAACAAGGTATTAAATGCTATTTGCACAAGTCAAACTTGGAATTTAATGCACCTTTCATGTCTTCTCATCCAAATTTGAATTTCAAATTGGCACATGGGCCAAGACTTGCACATTCCTCACCCTCTCACAACTTTACAAGTGGCACCTTGTCATTGGTTTGTGAATAATCCCACATTCCTCAAAATCTCTCAATCTTTCAATCTTTCAATCTATAAAATGCAAAGCATTTCAACACAAATCATCAACAACACACAACACATTCTCACTTGCAAGGTTACTCTCTTCATAAGAGAACTAATCTTGTTCATCACAACACCATTTTCTTAGCAACTACATCTTGAGGCAAGGTTGCTCTCTTCATTTGAGAGTCAATCTTGCTCTTCATCATCTATCATTTGGCATTTTGCTTATCATGGATTGGGAAAGGGCATCCTTTCTACATCACAGGGAGCACCAATCCAATATGGGATAGATATATTTCATGTTTCATATGTTGTTTGAGTCATTTGTTTGCATTGTGAATCATGGTTTATTATCTCATAAGGATATGCATTTATGTTATGTTGTTTTGTCAAGGTTACTAACATTTGCAGATTTTCATGTCCTACAAATGGCACTAGAAGGAGGGCATAAATTACTATCAACTCATAAATTTCTTTCTGCATGTTACTGATTTACATCCTGTAGTCTTAGCTGCAAAAAGTTAATGTTCAGGATTAAAAAAAAACAGCTCTTTTTATTTATCTCCTTTGATTTTGAGATATATCCAGGCTTGGGGCTTGGTGCAACTGTGTGTCTTTAATAATTGATACTTGATTATTCAATTTGTGGTAAATCTAAAATTTTTCTAATACCACAGATGCGTAAGAGTGAAACATGTGTTTGTACAGAGGGCATTGGGAAATGAATATTGGCATAACCAATTGATAATACGTGAAAAAGTTGTTTGTCAGCCAGTTTGAGGTTTTAAGTTTTTTTTAAATGCGTCAATGTTGTGCTTATTTTCTTGAGTTCTCAAGTTACACATTAGAACCACACAAGTCCTCGCTCAAGACACCTAGTATCGTTTCATTGATGGGGATGTAGATGGCAGTATGGCTTACAGTATCCATAGTCGTTGTCGTTCGATCCACAGATTCTTGCTCTGCTCTGTAACGTCAATACTAAGGTAGGCACATCTAATGTACATGCCTCATCATCGTATGCAGATGGCTCATTAATGTTTACTGGGTAAGATTACCCTCTTTTCATTAACCTTGATGTCTCATCCATGTGTATAGGCCTTATTGTCAAAGCTAAATATATTGACTTTGCTGTTTGAAAACATATCTGATTAGGTTTCGCCAAATGATCGAATATAGGCCTATGGAAATTTTTCTGTTCCACTCTTTTGCTACAGATAGTAGGCTGTATGGCTGTTAGCAGGGGTCATTACTTCACTAGAAGCCAAATATTTGTCATTATAGGTGGGACAGTGACATCTTTTGTCAGCTATTCAAATAGGCTTTGAATCCCAACGCCATCTTGGGACAGTGGTACATGATGTAAGATTTGTGTGTTCGGTCTTCTCTTAATTGGTTTTCCTTTCTTCAGATTCACACGAGAATAGTTCTAACCTCTGGGCGCAAACAATATCATTAATTCAGCCAATTGTCTCAGAGCCACTTTTCAATTAGTTCAAATGTCTACTCGGTTGGACAACCACGATGTGATCATCATTTGATGACCCTGTCGGACTTATTAGCTGAGCATGCTTCAACTGCAATTTCCATTTGACATTCCGACTATAGGTTGTGAGCTATAACCCTATATTCTTTCACAAAAGAGCTATTACATTGAAAAAGTTTAGAAATCAGAAGTAGCTGGGTGGCAATTCAAGTTCACCAAAAGAGCAGTATGAAAATATTGTATGCACAAAGCTTCATATAGTAAGACCTTGCAGGATTTGAAAGAGCTTCACATTAAAAAGCATTGATCGCACTTGGTCATTGCTTTCTTTAAATATTGCTTTCTTCCATTCTGAAGATCTTTCTTTAAAGCACATTAAAGGGAGAAAATAATGTATTTGTTGTATCTGGTCGCTTCTCCCCAATGAACCTTTCGAGCCCAATTCTATGATTTTTGCTGACTGCAAATCTCTCTTGAGTCCCATATTTCAAACCTGGCAAGTTGCAACAACGGTTTGGTAGTACTTATAGGTAAGGACAATAGTAAAAGACATCTTATAAGGGGGAAAGGCTGGAGAAAAAGAGTACAATTAGTGGCTTGAGGAGAAGGAGGATGAATATTGAAGAGAGGTTGGTGGGTGTTGAGTACGAGTTCTATTAAGGAGAGGTTGACTAAATAATTAACTCATTTCTCTAGTGGATAGTGGTTTTTTATTTTACATAACATATACCTTTTTTTTTTAAAGCAACTTCTCATTAATATGGATTTTCTTTGTCAATCTTGATATTTCTTTTCATTAACATTGTTCCAAATTATATGAATGCTAACAATTTGAATATTTTGCAGAACAAAATAACAATTACTAAGCGGGGGCGACTCATAAAAGCTGGAAAATGATTGAATAATATTGTTGTTTTCATTAAATGCAGAATTAATGAATTATTGAATCATGAACTATCAATTTTTGACATCTGTTTTCTTGAGTGTTTATTGAATATTTCAATAACTGATTTGCAGATTTCTTGAAAATAACGAAGTAGCAAAGCAGAGAAAATCTAGAAGATATCAAGCAAATTGGAGTTAAAGAGTTTATCATTAAATTTGAAGTCAACAAAGCATTTTTTAATGCTTGGAGCATTCATTTACTACCCTTGTTTTCTATTTCAAACCAACTCACTTTCAATTTGGGTCTAAAATCAATCATTGATTGGATTTATTTTCAAAGTTGGTTAAAATTGAACTTTACAAGCACACTACAATTTTCAATTTGGTGTAAAACTGAACAATCAACTTCACACTTCATTTTGGTGCTCCTAAAACGAACTCATCACTGCTTTTTGGACTTAAAATGAACAACTGTTTGTCATTTTTTGCAATCTTTTTCACAAAGTAATATCATCAAAAAGACGTATGCGCTTCTCTCGCGCCTCACGGCGATCTTGAGAATCAAATTTTTTTTTATGATATTAAGTTGTCAAAAAGATTGCTCTCACACTTTCATTTTGGAACTTAAAATTGAACAAAACATGCGAGTGTGAGCACGATATATTGTGGAGGTTCTCCCCTTTGTTTTTCAACAAAGGTTGTGTGAACGACGGGATATGTTAGCTCGCTTTTGTTAACTTAGAGGGCCTGCCTTGTGGGAAAAAGTACTCACCCAAGGGAACGACCCAACCGGGAACACGCTAAAGCCAAGCGACTTCCAATTGGTATATAAGTGTGGATTCTTGAGGAAAGTTCAAGAATCACGAGGATTATTCTGATGAGATGGACAGCAATGGACTCTCGCCGACGTTGGATAATCCCCCACGAACAGAATGCCCGAATTAGAACCCCTTGTTTAGAAATTAGCCAAAACCTAGTCTATCTTGTTGGTGCAAAAGGTCATCTCCTTTGAAGCCGCCCCACATAACATGCGGTCTTGTTGTGGAAATGGAAAGTATGCCATGGGAGATTCATGGGTACTAATGCTTGGCTGACCCGAATAAGTGAGTGCCGTGGAGGGGAGCCAGTGTGGTCAAGCATTTAGCCATTCGCACAAGATATGCGCAGCTGGATTTATCCAAGTGGGAACCCAACAAGGTATTGTCTCATCAACCTAGGAGTGTGAAAGTGCTTGGAAAAAACACATTGCTTGATCTTCAAAACATTGAAAAATGAACATTCACATGAGCCTCAAATTTCAAACACCTTGGAGGAAACAAATACCTTTGACGAATTTAAGCACTCTTGCTTTCCCTAGGGATCATATTCTTAGAGGTTTCTAAGTGTTTAAACTCTACCATCATTTGTTTTCACTAAGGATAAACCTAGGAAACTTTTGCCCTAATTTCTTTGATTTCCACATAATGCACATTGTGGGATGAAAACGAAAGCAGGACATTAGACATTCAGTTTGAAAACATAATCAAGCAAGTGATTTTGGTAAAAAGGATTCACTAAGACAAGATAAAAGACAAATTTGATTACACATGTGTTTTCTAACATGATCAAAATCCCAAAACCGAAGTTCAAAAAAAGCTTAGTCTGAAAGCTAGTGAGGAGCGTCTCAAGATCCTGAATTGTTTGAAAGGTTTACTTTCCTCTCATAGGAAATATAGCATGTCCTTCAACACCGAGGTATTGTAAGCAGAAGTATCATCTAGGTCAAGTCTAGGATCAAATTCAATCACTTTCATCCATCTCTCAACCACCAAAATCAGTCAAAAATCACCTCACCAATAGCTCTTGGAATCTTTGTCATTTGTTATGCTAAACTTCTAGGCGAAATAAAAACCTCTTTATTTGACTTAACACAGCTAGTCAAACCATCATGCTATACACAAGTTCTCTCTTGGACAATACAACTTCCTAGGGTTTATGAGTTCATCTTGTTTGGCTTAACACACCTAGCCAAATTATCAAATCATCACCTCATTTGACTTGACACACTAAGTCAAACTACCATCTTGTAGGAGTTCACTCTTGGATAAAACAACTTCCTAGAGTTTTATAATTACATTTATCACATTTTGTTTGACTTAACACATCTATTCAAACCATCAATCCAATCACGATCAATCAAAGTCCTAAAAGTTTAGCATTTCCTTCAAAGTTTCTTTAAGAGTTCCATTCATCCGTATCACTCATATTCCATTTATCTCATCCTCATCATCACTTTGATCCTTCAATTATCCTAGTTCTTCACTACTTTGAACTTAAGGTTTAGACCGATCTAAAGGATTAGAGGTTCATCTCTTACATTCCTGAAAATTGATCTTCATTTTATGGTTCAAACTCGATCTCAACACAAGAGGGACATGGAATATAAACTTGATCCATCCATCATGAGCAATTCGATTCAACCAAACTATCCAAGCCTTGTAATACCATTTGATTTTCAAAGCTTGTACAATGCATACATGGGAGCATTATCTCATACAAACATCAATGGTACAATGAATGTGAGTATGCCCGATCCAAAGTTTGAAACACCTTTCCCAATGATAGATTTAAATCCAAGTCCAAATCTACAAATCTATGAACCAAACGCTCAATGCATGAGTTTTCCAAACAACATTATCCCACAAAATCTATACATACCAAGTGCAACTTTACCAAACATGACCATTTCAAATCCACACTTGGTAAACTTTGGGGTCGACATGTTTGCAAATCCCCCTAATGTTGTTCAAAATCCTAGCAATATATTGGCAACTCCATGTGTTGATTCAAGTCAAGGTAACACCATGCAAAATCAAAGTTACCTAAATCAAGGCAATATGATTCCCAACCACAAAAATATTCAATTTCAATCTATCATGCCGAATCAAAACATCATACCAAATAATCCCATTTTGCCATCGATATCGCAACAGCAGATGGCAACTATCCAAGCAATCCCAACAATCAACAACATTCCCATTCCACCACCACCACCACCACCCCCAAAATACAACACGACCAATTCATTCTCCATCATATTGCAAACCGCTCAAGAAGCTTCCCGCAAAAAGGCACTCCAAGCCCAACAAGCTGCACAAGCTCAAGCACAAGCGGCTCAAGTAGCCCAACAAGCGCAAGCGCAAGTAGAATTCTACGCACTATTGCAAGCAATCCAAGAAGAAGTAGCACAACAAAGAGCCCAACAAAAAGCTTTGTTGGCACAAAAACAACATGACGAACAACAAGCATTGTTGGCTCAGTAGCAAACGCAGGCCTTACCCGCCCAACAAAGCTTGCAACAGATTCCCACCGCAATTGTTGAAAAAAATGATCAAGATCTATCCATCAATGAACACATTGAAGATGTTCCCATATCATTCAATGATCAAATCATCACACACCAAGAGTCACTTTTCAATCACGATCAAAACTCACTCATGATACCCAACAATGATCCAATCCAGGAAACATTAACATCATTTGATCCTATGTTTGACAACATTGACAATCCCTCCGCCAAAATTGTTGAAAACAATGATCAAAATCAATCCATCAATGAGCACATTGAAGATATGTCTACCCCATCCATTGATCAAGTCGTCGTTCATCAAGAGCCACTTTTTAGTGATCTATTTCAAGATGTGTTACAATTATTTGATCCCATTGACATAATCTATGATCCATCGACCAATGATAATGTTGAAAATGTCTCTACATCATCTAATGAGTTAGAGGACATATCTCAAGAACATATTCCAAAGCATGATCAAAATCTTCCATCAAGGTCTAGCAATGGCCCTTCCAACAACATATTGACATCCTTTTACCTCATGGTTAAAGATATTGAAGGAATCCCTATCTCAACATTTGATCCAAATCCTCTCAAAGTTCAAGAGAATATTGAGCCACTTCCTAATGAAGATATCCAAGAAAGAAGTCCATTCTTTGAAATTGACCCATATCAAGAACTTGATCCAAAGCATGTTAAAAGCAATTCCGAAGTTACTCACGATCGAGAATTTGTATCTCCAAGCTACTACAACGATATAATGGACACTCTCCTATCTATACAAGATGTTGCAAATGATGACCATATCCGCATAGCATATACTCTTCCATCTACCCACGAGATGCTTTCTTTGGATGGACCTGTAGATGATCTTCATTCAAAACAAGAGTCTCATACTCTTACTGAGGAACTAGAGTCTCCTACTCTTAAAATTTGTACACATGATCAAGATGTAGACAAATGCAGAGACATATCAGAAATGGATCATGAAGAAGGCTTGTACATAAGTCATGAATCAGAAACATCCTATGAAGTGAGTCATGAAGAAGACTTTTGTGTAGATAGCGAAGCATCAACACTTCTTGAAGAAGCACTACAATCTGATATGTCACAAGATCAAGTTGAATATATCAATCAGGCATTCATCCCACTTATGGAAGATCCTATCACTTATAAACTTGGATCACTCACCTTTGTAAGGGAAAATCATCTTATCAATGAAAGAGCTATGACATTTGAAGATCTGCCACAGAGCAGAGAAGGAGCAACACCTTGTTTCCAAGGTAAATCATATCCTATGGCAAATAAATTTTTTCAGCAGATGAATTATCAAGGCAAAGGATTAGGCCTACATGAACAGGGTATCCTAGAACCAGTGCAGATTTTTAGCAATCCTAAACATCCAGGCCTTGGTTATTCGAAAATCAAGGGATCTCAACATATCAGTAACACTATCACCATACTGGGGGCAACTTCGTCTTGAGCAAACATCAACATAGGGAGCACAAAGAATCCTTATGATGAAACCAATGCCAATACTACAACCCGCCATTTCATGAATCTTCATCCACCCATCACCCCATCCACAAATTGGGACCAACGTCAAAAGAAAGATTTGAATCAAAGGACGAAGGATGAAGGACAACTCAAATACAAGTGGATACCAAAGATTACAAAGAAACATTATCCCTATCAAACTCCATCAGTCAAAGAAACTATGGGGCAAAATAAAAAAGGGAACAGTATCCATCAAAGATTTCCACAAAAGAAAAAGCCTGCTTCTCAAGCACCGTACAAAGTGTATCAAGCAATTGGTCCAAATCCCACATACACTTCCGTATCCATCCATAATCACTCATCTTCCCAAGTTTGGAGAGTCAAAGGTTCCAAACCATCAACCAATCCATATTTTATCCCTAAACACACTCCATCCACACCTCCACGCATGATATCCAATTCTCACATTGACCATGTATTGGCAGCGACCCTTCATCATAAGGATTCAAAAGGCACTCTATCGCGATGTGCGCACAAAGACAGAGTTAACTCCGGTATCAGCAAAGCAGATCAAGAATCTCAAAAGTTGCATTCAAGTGCACGTATCTTGGCAAGACAACTTCTACAAGCAGGATACCGATGGCACGTTATGACAGAAGCATCAACATCAGCACCACCAAGTGGTTCAGCATCAGCTTAAAATCTCTGAGAAAATACAAAAACAATCGGAAAATGTCCTGAAAAAATGGTCACCTTGATGAAAACCTGGCAAACAGGCATCTTGGCGACAACAAAAAAATCAGAAAAAGGATTGAAAATAGTAAAGAAAAAAATTGTCCTCCAGTGAAAACCATTTCGGTGGCGCTTTAGACAGGTACCATGATGCAAACCTGGCAAACAGGCGTCATGTGTAGAATCGAGCATCTACGTGCACCAGTTCAGGAGAAAGCATCTTACCACATCCATAATAAAGCTAGCATTCCATCCATATCATTTGTTCATCCATGAACCATTTATCCAATACATTTTTATCCATCAGCATCCAAGGTCCAAGTTACCTTGATCTTGATAAAATTTTGGAGCACACTTTACGCTTGCTTATGGTAAAAATCTTGACATGGGTCATTTTCATTGATCCTATCCTACCCAACGCTATCTGAGCCTTGAAGCATTATCCGAATGAGCATTCCTTTGTTCGAACACCCTTATCTTATCGTAAGATAATCCATATCCATTCATATCCAAGAATCCACCCATGGCATTTCAAACATTGCTAGACACTGGGGGTAGATATTTACATCTTGCTTCGAAAATAAATCTTGATCTATATCTTCCCACTTATGTGGTGATCCGAGCATTGGAAAATGTGAAATCAACTTGGTCAAATCATTTGTGAACACGAATCCAAATCACTAGCCCATGGCATATTTTGACAAGATGATGTTCTATCTTTCGTTGAACATCAATCTAAACAATCAATATTAGTCGCATCTAATGTGCATGTCAGCGTCACATCAAATCATCAAAATAATTTTGTTCCAAATCAAGCTTCATCAATCTTGATCAATCGAATCCAATCAACCATCACCTTGTTTGACTTAACACACTTAGTCAAAATATCATCTTGTGCACGAGTTTACTCCAGGATAACACAACTTCCTTGGGTTTACAAGTTCATTATCATCACTTTGTTTGGCTTAACACACTTAGCCAAATTATCAAATCCATAATCACCTTGTTTGGCTTAACACACCTAGCCAAATTATCCTTTTTGTACAAATTTACTCTGGGATAACACAACTTCCTAGAACTTATGAGTGCATTATCACTTTTGTTTGACTTAACACACTTAGTCAAACTATCAATCCATCAATCCAATTAATCAACATTAAAGCTTGGTTTTCAACAAAATCCCAAAACAAAGCACTGATATCATCACATATCATATCCAAATTGTCAAAATTATGCGAAAATTCAAAAACATTCAAAAAATCCATCAAAAATCCAAAAACATCAAAACATTTCAAAAAATCAAAAACATGTCAAAAGTCAAAAAATCAAAAATAGAGTCACCTTGTCGAACTACGTCGTCTCTGAGCTTGAACGTAGGCAAGGTTGATCTTTGATCATCCCCCGAGACGGTTGGGTCAGTCCTTTAGGCGTCTGTTGCATTGGCAATCCGTTTTCCCATCTAGTCTGCATCTTAAGTCAGTCCTTTAGGCAATAAAATGGCAATCCATTTGTCCATATTATCATCAAGTCAGTCCACCACCAGTCGAACTATGTGGTCTCTGCGTATATAACGTAGGCAAGGCTAATCTATGGATCAGCTCCCGAGACCCCTAGGATAGGTCTTTAAGTTAGTCTGTTCGTTGTAAAGTCTTCAAAATACCAAAAACATTTGTAAAACATCTCAAAATTCTAGAAACAGCCTCAAAACATTTGAAAAAACCCAAAATGGTGCATCCATTTCATCTCGCTTTCACTCGTGATTGTCATCACTCATAATAAATCATCGTCGCTTTCACCCTTTGGTGAGTTAGTCAGAAGCAAGTTTAGTAGGTTCTAAAGTGAACGCCTAATCGTCAAAGTCTCGAAGGTCTAAGTCAGTAAGTTAGCAAGTTGGTCAACTCGGAGTATCAATAGCTTATCACGCAATCAGTCTCACCAAAACCCTGATCACTACATGTCCTAGGATGAAGCTTTCTTGCGATGGACATAAGCATCAGGTACCCGACAGTAGTTTAGTCTTGGCTAGCGATACGAAGAACATTAGCTTGTTTGTTTACTTTATTTGGTCTTTTTGACTTATCTTATTTTGCGCTCGTTCCAAGGACCTCTCGATGATGCCTAAACAAAACAGGTTTAGAGAGAAAGGAATGGGGCAATGATCATTATCTTTTTATCTGCTGTGCTTGTTGGATGTTCTTGTAAAATAACTTGGCGAATACTTTCTTTGTTGGGTCCGTCCTAGCAAGGTTTCCGTATGTCAAGTGTGAACAAGATCACTCCTATCTGATTGCCGAGTCAGAGTCCATCACACTAGGCGCAACGCCATCCTGGTTCTTAATACCTTGATGCATCGCACCTATGTGTGTTATCAAACATAAAGAAAGTTACGCTCTTTATCTCCCATTCCTGGATAAGCAATACATCATCATCTTTCATCATCATCTCTAATAAAGTTGGCTTGTTGAAATCCTGCATCTTCTTGGATTCAAGGGTTCATCCCTCTCATTCTTCTACCTTCTTTCATGCTAACAATGCATCCATCCTGCATCCATGCTGCATTCATCCTCTCATCTTGCATAATCACGTCATATCATTATAGGACAACATCATCCATCTCATCCATCTCACATGCATCGCATAATCATTTAACATGCTTAAAATAATATAGATTTGTTATTCTAAGCATCTTCCGAACATATCATTTACATCATCATTATCATATAGTCTCATCATCCATACATCCATTTTGAACCTCTTTGTCGTGAGATCCACCTCAAATTGAATCTTTTCGCTTGATCTCTCGAGGGGGCAATGTACTAACGTACTCATTTCCACTGGGGCATCTAAAAAACCAAAGAATTTTTTAATTTCGATGCTGGAAACACCATTCTTTGAACCAATGCAACGAGTACATTGCTTCAAAGAGGGGCAAAATGTAGACATGCAAAAATAACAATCATGCATCATACAAATTAACATTCATTTCTTCTATTAATCAATTAAGACAATTTATTGATTAATTTCCTAAGGTTCATTAAATAAATTAATTTATTTTATCAAATCCTTAAAGTTCTTCTCATTTGATTTATCAAATGTCACCTCTTAATATCATCCAAGTTAATTAATCTACATTAATTAGCTTTTAATCACAATTACCATTCTCTAGCTTTTGACTCAACTAGAGTCAAATCCAAACTCCTAACCAACCCACCCACTTGCACCAATAAATCATTTATTTGATTTATTATTTCCTCTAATTACATTCAAAATGGCATCAAAATGGAATATTCTTCCAATTTGAATCTTCCCCCCAAAAAGGACTTGTCCCTTCCAACAAGGTATTAAATGCTATTTGCACAAGTCAAACTTGGCATTTAATGCACCTTTCATGTATTCTCATCCAAATTTGAATTTCAAATTGGCACATGGGCCAAGACTTGCACATTCCTCACCCTCTCACAACTTGACAAGTGGCACCTTGTCATTGGTTTGTGAATAATCCCACATTCCTCAAAATCTCTCAATCTTTCAATCTTTCAATCTATAAAATGCAAAGCATTTCAAGACAAATCATCAACAACACACAACACATTCTCACTTGCAAGGTTACTCTCTTCATAAGAGAACTAATCTTGTTCATCACAACACCATTTTCTTAGCAACTAAATCTTGAGGCAAGGTTGCTCTCTTCATTTGAGAGTCAATCTTGCTCTTCATCATCTATCATTTGGAATTTTGCTTATCATGGATTGGGAAAGGGCATCCTTTTTACATCACAAGGAGCACCAATCCAATATGGGATAGATATATTTCATGTTTCATATGTTGTTTGAGTCATTTGTTTGCATTGTGAATCATGGTTTATTATCTCATAAGGATATGCATTTCTGTTATGTTGTTTTGTCAAGGTTACTAACATTTGCAGATTTTCATGTCCTACAGGTACATACCGGAGGTCCATACGCAGGTGGCCATCTGTGGCGTTGAACACGCTCGAATCGGTGAGTGTGGTAGGGGATAGGCATCTCGCTCCAGCTGGTAGAAAAGTCTTTATCACTGAGAAATTTGAACTCAAAAAGCAAATAATGAATTGAAAATGACCTTTTAGCACTATTTATAATTTTTGAAAGGTATTTTTGGTGGATTTTTATCATATTTTGATTAATTTTATCCACAAAATTAATTAAAACTCATCTGTGGGCTCTAATTCTTCATCATTTTGTCGGGAGATAAATTATTTCATCATCGAAACATCATAAAATCATCAAAAAAATCATAAATTTTCAAAAAATTCTAAAAATCATCATATTATTAATTTATCTCCCGAGGGAGCATATTATCACCAATCATCTGAAAATCAATGTCTGGGGCATGTCTGGGGCACACAAAATTATTATTTTTTCTTTATAATCGATCCTGGCAGTAGCAGCAAAACTATTCTTCGTAGCAATGCGTAAACACATCACTTCGAAGAGGGGCAAAATGTATACACCTAAAATTGGTTTGGAGCATCCGATTAATTAAATACACATTATTTGATTAATTATTCTATTTTCCTCTACTGTTTAAATAAATAGAAATATTTATTTAATATAGTTCACATTCCAATTCTTCATAATTTCTTCTTAATTAAATAAACAAAAATAAATACTTTGTTCAATTTAATTATCACATCCCTATTTTATTCTATCACATCGATTCTAAATTAATTAAATAAAGACAAAAACACTTCATTGATTAATTGTCATTTATTCTTCTATTTTAATTTAATAAACAACTATCCAATAGTTCGTTTTATTAAATTATTTATCTTTCCTTTCCTAATTTAAACAAATCAAAATATTTGAATTATTGCACAAGGAATATTCCATCTATATTCTCTCAAAAATGAATTAGATTTCCTATGTCTAAACCATGTCTAATTTATGTATAAATTTGTCACAATTAATGCTTTGAAACTTCACGGGAAGTTTTGGAGACAAATTGGAGACAAATTTGGAATTTGATCTCTCAATCCTCTTCCATCAATTCTTACTCTTCTCTTGCCTGTTGTTTTCATGGGTAGAGACAATCTCCATTTTTCTCCCAATCTCCTCCATCTCACCATTCAATTCTCCAAGATTGAATCCAAGCCTCTCAAAGTTTTTCCTGTGCATTTCTACAGCTAGGAAATCTATAAATAAATCCTCATTCAACCAAGAAAAGGGTCCAGATAATTAAGCTTTTGCATTCTTACTCTGCAGGAATCTAGACATCTAGCATCAAGCATTTACATCAAGCAATTTAACAACCAAGCTTCACATCAATGGCTGCCTCTAGTAGCTGCAAATATCTGTTTCACATCAATATCATGCTAGTTTAATTGATTTATCATTTAGCATTGCATTAGCATAATCTCGTTCTTCAAATAGTCATTTTAACAGTTTTATATGCTTACACAATCTGAGAGCAAAGTAGGATTTAATAAATCTTTGGAGATAGAGAGCAATAGGACGCTTTCAATTGATTACTTTGTTGAATTGATTCAATTTGTTTAATCATTGATATAATGTCATATTAAGAAGTGTTTTTATGCTTATTCACTTATTATACACTTACAGTAAGAAAGAAGCACATTCTTATATTTTGAAAATTCTCTTACATAAAAAATAAATCCATAAGAATAGTAGTGAACATTAATAAAGAAATTTACTTCTATCACTGACTTTGTGCACAAATTGAATCAACAAGCGAACGATCGACAACAAAGTTTTGCTCACTAATTCGGAGTATTTTTAAACTACATAACCAATGCCTTCATTAAACGAAGAACAACAAAATTATTTTAGAATGAGAAATTTTATATATGATTTTGGTCAATTGTAATTAACATGGTAATTTTTTTTCTTCTGAATTTCATCTTCCTAATCATCTCCAATATATAGTTGTAAAATATAGAGACAAAGAGAAAAAACATTCAATTCCTCACGATATCCCTGTAAATAGATAAATATAGTAAAATAAAATAGAAAAATAGATAAGTCGAACCTCTCCATATAAAGAGTTTAAAGCTAAACAAAGCAAAGCTAAAAAAACGACAAGCAACGAATAGATTCCTAAAAATAGGGTCTTAAATTTAAGATTTTGTAAATAATTCTTCTTTTTCTCATTAAACTCTTACTCCACAAAAATAATTTTTGTAATAGATGGATAAAACACTTTTCTTACTCCCTACTCTAAAATTTATATATTTTCAGTATTCTGAAATTCTAGAACATATGATAATGAAGAGAAAAAGTTGACAATAATGAATGACTATATAGAATTAGAAAGGGCACAATGTGTATCCAAAATTGTATGTGCTTATAATAAAGGTCCTCACACCATACCTCACTTTCGGTTTAAGAAGTTTCTCCTCTAATAGCACTCTAAGTACAAATTCACCCTTGGTATCTTTATCTTTTCTCACTAGAAATTCCCCCAACTGAAATCAAATTCGTAATTTTTAGGAAGGAAATCTTTATTTACATTTTGCAGCTTCTTTGTTGCCAAAACCAAAAAAACTAGTTTATACAATCTTCTATTTAAATTATTTTTTTTAATTTTTTTTTAGACAACTGATAAACTATGTTGGAAATAATTCCAACTCTTGCCTTACTACGTTACCTTGGCTAGCAATTGGGTTGCCCGCAGTGGCACAAAGTTTACCGCCACCCTGCGGCCTTCCATAGTTCTACACACGGTTATACAGTATCTACCGCTATACCACAGCCTACTCTTCTAGCACCTGCGGTGTTGCGGTCTTACCGCCAAACCGTGGCATGTCATCTATCCTCCCGCGGTTGAGCAGTTTCTCCATCTCTCCATGTTCACCGCTTCACCACGGCTCGTCCTCTTTTTGTCCACGGTAGCGCGGTATCACCAGTTCACCGACGCCCCATGGCCTCCTTCGTTGCTCTGTGTGGTTGTGCGGTATCTCTCTGCCTTCACCACAATACCTCAATCCTATACGGTGCCTGTTGCGGTAGTGTGGTACCCCACAGTACCACAGGTCGATCCTTCATCATGCGCGGTAGCGCAGTTTTATCTCGTTTGGTGGCGTTTCATGTGGTGTTCGAGCTAGCTATATTTAATTCGAAAGGACGACCTTTTAATATGATTTGGACAAGTTTTTAATGAGTTTTGAATGATGACATCTAGACTTTTAATATTGTAATTATTGCATTTTATTTTTGGCTGCCATGTATTTTATTTTAGGGCTGATGCAAGAAGTTGGGTCCACAAAAAGTTCAAAAAGTGGAAGTGTTTTTGTTGTTTTTCATAATTTGTCACACTTGGACTAAAAATTTGAGGCACTTACACAATGAATTTTTTAAGAAATTCGTAATATGAAAGTTTGAATTTTGAATCTAGTTTCTAAATATGTAAATTATTCAAATACCCAAATTGTAGAAATTAAATTTTGATAGGGATCTATAAAAACCACTTTTTAAAAGTCCCTGTTTTTTTACCATACCATGCACGTGTACGGACACCACTTTTTGACCCAAATAAAAGTATTTTGCTAATTCCTTTTGAGGAAAGAGAGCTAACAACATGAAGATTGATGAGGAATTTTTTTTGTAATTTTTTGTTAAATATTTTTTTTTTTATTAAATTTTTATTGGCCTTAATTGTTGTTTTTAAAAATCAACATGTACAGACAACATAATTTGACCTAAACTAAACATTTTTTGAAACTTTTTTTTTTCGTTCTGTAAAGAATTGTCTAAAGATTGATGTCATATAATTTTTTTCACAAGAAAATTCACCAAAAAAAAGTTATTAAAAAACCAAAAAAGTCTGATATTTCATATTTAAGGACTAGTTTGCTTTGAAATTAATTTAAAAATATCAAATATAATCCAATATTAATAAAAATTATATATTTGGAAAGTAGAAATCGTGTTCTGTAATGGGTTTTAATTTTATAGATTGATTCAGAAAAAAAATCCATCAACCGTACTATCAAAGATGGACATTCTTCTTCAATCTGCCTTAGTTTTTTAGTTGCAAGTCAAAGGCTAAGGCTCGGATTGCCAAGCCTTTCCCGAGCCTAAAACCAAGGCTGCAAGTGGGTTGGAGATTCAAGTTTTTAATAACGCATATGCATTTTTAAAAATGCGTACGCGTTACAAAACGCATATGTGCTCTTTATTTGTTTGATTATTTAAAAAAAAAAATACTTTTTAGAAACGCGTACGCATTTTGAAACACCTATGCGTTTTGAAAAGAAAAACGCATACGCGTTTTAAAACACGTACGCGTTTCTAAAAAATATTTTTTTAAAATAAATGACTTGTATGCACTCAAAAATGCGTACGCATTTTTTTAGGCTCGGGTACCCAATGCATAACGCGTACGCGTTTTCTGCGAGATTTTTTTTTTTGGCCGAAACTTCCCCTCTTCGTGGACCCAACTTCTTGCACTTACCCTTTATTAGATGTGATGTAAAAAGATAGAGGTACATGAATATAGCTCAGAAGTAGAAAATAAAAAGATAGAGAAAAAGATGATATAGCTCTCAAGAGAAAAATAATATGGAGTGTGTGTGTACTTAGAAGTTGAAGTGTGAATTTTCTCTAAAGAAGAAAAATTGTAACAATGGAGAGTTGAAGCTCAGAATGAAGGAAATATGTTTGAAAATCAGTTTAATATAAAATTGTTGGGTTAATGTTGTATATGTTAAATTCTTGTTTTTTTGTGCATAAATTAGATTGAAGTTGTTTTGTTTCATTCTATGCTTCCTTTTTTTCCAACAAAGTGGTATCGGAGCCTTGTTGGTCAGGCTCACTGGGTGTAGAATTTTGTGGTAAATCTATGTGATGAAGTCATTGTCTAGTTTGAGAAAAGCCATAGGGTGTCTACGAATTATGTTTGCAAATCTGAAAAGCTTGTCTGGGGTTAGAAATTTGTGAAGAGAGTTAATAAGAAAAGGAGTTTTTTTTTTTAAAGTGTTACTGCAAAAGGAAGCCACAAGTGCTTTGTCAATAGTAAAAATTGTTTGTTTCATATGTAGTTTTCAAGTATGTGAGAATCCATTCCTTGAAAGGAAAATATAAGAAAGAGTTGAAAGTTTGCAAAAGTTGAAGTCAGTTTAGCTGACAGGGAGATTGAGAGTGTGTTTGAAGCTTTGAAAGAATTTTTCTATGTTAGTTGCTAAAAGTAGTAAATAGGAAGAGATGGGAAGAGATGATAAAATTAAAAATATGTCATTAAAAGACATGAAAATTTCTCAGTCAGTTTGTGGTAATCTGAAACCACCTTCATGAGAATTTAATGGCAGAAGAAGAGTTGCAAAAGAAGAGTTCATCATGTCAAATCCAGGGAAACAAAATTTTATGGACGACTGTTGAAAAGAGGCTACAGTCCTCGGAGGAAGTCAGAAATTTAAATGACTAAAAGAATTTCATATTGAATCAATATTTTCTTGTCAAAATTGTTGAAGAATTGGGAGAAGCCAAGGAAAGAGCAAGGTCAAGAAAATAAAGTGGATTGTCTTCAGCTAAACCTGATCAAAAGAAAGTGCCAGTCAATGGGAGTTAGATGAAGCTTGAGGATATCAAAGTTGCAGAGGATGGGCGAAGCCACAAAAAAGATTTGTAGAAAATAGCATATAATGGAGCTTACAGAAAGAGAGAAAGTAATTTGTAGTTATTTCAATTCAAATTGAAAAGAGAAGATTGATAAATTTTAAATCAGGGCAACTTAGAAATGAGTTACAGGAGGATGATGACAAGAGGGCGTTCAAATCGTTGAAAGATAACAAGGAGAGCTTGATGAATGATGCAACATTTGAGAATGAATTTGAGATGTACATTGGAAGAATTCATTTGTGGAACTTGCAGGCAGAAGCTGAAATTAAGGGGGAGTGTTATAAATAATTCCAACTCCCGCCTTACGGTGTTACCTCGGCTAGCAATCGGGTTGCCCGCGGTGTTTACCGCCACCCCGCGGCCTTCCATAGTTTTGCATGTGATTATGCGGTATCTACCACTATACCACATCCTGCTCTTCTAGTGCCCACGATGTTGGGGTCTTACTGCCAAACTACGGCCTGCCATCTCTCCTCCCGTGGTTGAGCGGTTTCTCCGTCTCTCCATGTTCACCGCTTCATTGCGGCTCATCCTCTTTCTGTCCGTGGTAGCGCGGTATCACCAGTTCACCACCGCCCCACAGCCTCCTTCGTTGCTCTACACGGTTGTGAGGTATCTCTCTGCCTTCACCATGATACCATAGTCCTGTACGGTGCCCATCGCAAAAGTGCGATACCCTGCGGTACCGCAGGCCGATCCTTCATCAAGCACGGTAGTGTGGTTTTAGCTTGTTTGGCAGCGTTTCATTTCATGGTGTTCGAGCTAGCTGTATTTAATTTGAAAGGATGACCTTTTAATATGATTTGGACAAGTTTTTAATGAGTTTTGAATGATGACAGCTAGACTTTTAATATTGTAATTATTGCATTTTATTTTTGGCTACCATGTATTTTATTTTATTAGATGTGATGTAAAAAGATAGAGGTGCATGAATATAGCTAAAAAGTAGAAAATAAAAAGATAGAGAAAAAGATGATATAGCTCTCAAGAGTAGAATAATATGGAGTGTGTGTCTACTTAGAAGTTGAAGTGTGAATTTTCTCTAAAGAAGCAAAATTGTAAGAATGAAGAGCCGAAGCTCAAAATGAATGAAATATGTTTGAAAATAAGTTTAATATAAAAATTTTGGGTTAATGTTGTATGTGTTAAATTCTTATTTTTCTGTGCATAAATTAGATTGAATCTGTTTTGTTTCATTCTATGCCTCCTGTTTTTCCAAAAAACTAGACATAGTAAGAAATAAACACATGCTTAGATTTTGAAAACTATCTTACACAAAAAAAAGCATAAAAAATAAAGCCATAAAGTTTTAATTTTATTTAAAATAATAAAAACAATAGTGAACACTAAAAAAGAAATCTACTTCTATCCTTGACTTTTTGAAAAAATTGAGTCAATAGGTGAACAATTGGCACTAAAGTTGTGCTCACTAATTCAGAGTCTTTTCAAACTACAGAACCAATGCCTTCATTATATGGAGAATTTTATATATGATTTTGGTCAATTGTTTTATATTGCTCTATTTTGTTTTGAATAAATTTTAACACCTTTTTTAGTTATTTTAAAAAAAAAAAAAACAATTATCTCATAAATTCATGATAACTGAGCAAGAATCCTTTTACAAAGTGTTCATTGATATACTTTGAAAATGTGGAAATTTTTTTGGAAGAATCGGGGAACTTATTTTTCTTTGTTCTTGAAACAAATAATTCTGGAGACCTTTTAGACATTAGAGAAAAATCAATTTATAAGGAGCTTCATGAAATAAAACAACATATATTGGCCAACATTGAGGAAATGAGAAAAATTGAGCATAAGATAAATCATAAAATTTATGGATAAAGTCAAAACTTTAGCTTCATGAAGTAAAAAAACATATATTTCTCTTTGTTCTCCACATACTTGCACCAATTTGACTGTTCATTTCTAGCTAGGCATTATGAAGTATATAGCTTATTTAGGTTATTATTTCTTCTATTTTAGTTTCATAAAGGACAAAAGGTTTTAGAAGTGAAAAATAGATGTCTCAAGAAATAATGCAGATAAAATGAGGTAAATAAATGTTTAATTTTTGAGTGAATGTGGCTAGACATAGGATGATATTGCTAGATTAAAATACACAAATATTAGAGGTAAAATAAATAATCTGTCAACTTCAAAGCTCAAGATTTTTTAATAGTTATAGATTTAAAGAACAGTAGTTAACACCTTTTTGAGGGGAAATAGATGGGTGTGTGGTGTCCAATGAGTAAGAAAAAAGGATGCAAATTTAATAATTGACAAGGAAGAGAAAGGGTCACGCCATAGATAAATGGTAGTAGATTAAAAAAATTAATTAAATGGTCAGTCTTGAGAGATATGAAGAATAGAAAGGAAAAATGAATATGAAAGGACACACGTGTTGAAAATAACTTCAAATTTTGCACTCCTCCTTTCTCCCCCTTGTTATCGCCACAAGTTTTTCTTCACTCATGGTACCGTGGTATTACCGCCATACCACGACCTTACATCCTCTTGCCCGCGGTTGCATGGTTATCACGGCCTCACGGCATGTCAACTCTCACCTCGCGGTTGCACGGTCTACCTTCTCTCCTATCTCGGTTACGCGATGTTCAGTGCTTCACCACGGCTCACCTTCTCACTATCCGCGGTAGCATGGTTTCCTTGTTTCTCTAGTTTTCATGCCTTACCGTTGGTCCTCTCTCTCCTCCCAGTGGTGGTGCGGTTTCCCCGTGTTATCGCGGCCCCTCGTTTGCCCTTCGTGGTAGAGTGGTACCCCGCAGTACCGTAGGCCTTTCTCACCTCATGCGTTGTTGTGCGATATTCGTTCGTTTGGTGGCGGTTCAAGTGGTGTCTGTGCTAGTGATCTTTTATGTCTAAGGATGGTCTTTTAATATGATTTGGACCTGTTTTTAATGCTTTTGGATGAAGACAACTTGGATTTCTTAAAAGGATTTTAATATTGTAATTAATTTATATATCTTTGTCTGCTGTGTATATTCTAGGTAAGATGTGATGTGAAAAGGATGGACATGAAAAACTTTGCTCAGCAGTAGCAAATGCTTAAGATAGTTAGAAAAAGAAAAATTTACAGCTCTTAAGAGTAGAGTAAAATGTATCTTAAAAACTTTTGAGTGAAGTAAGATTGTAAAAAGAGAAGAGCCGAAGCTCTGTGAAAATGGAAATATGTTTTTGAAAAATCAAGTTTCATATAAATTTTTGGGTTTGGAGCATATGCTTTAATTTTGTAATCTCAGTATTTAAATTTGATTTATGTTGTTTTCCAACAAAGTGGCATCAAAGCAATGTTGGTCAGGCTCACTGGGTGTAGAGTTTTATGGGTTATGTGTTTGTGAAAGACAGAGAGTGTCTAGGAACTCATTTAGTGGTGTTGCAGTCAAGAACAATAGTCATGTCTGCAAATCTGAGAAGTTTGTCTAGGGTTAGAAATTTGTGAAGAGAGTTGATAAGAGAAGAAGTTTGTTTTAAAAAGGTCATTGCTTTAGGAAGCCACGTGTGCTTTGTCAATAAAAAATCAAAAAATTGTTTGTTTCAAATGTAGTTATCAAGTAAGTGAGAATCCATTCCTTGAAAGGAAAATATCTAAGAGTGTTGAAAGTTTGCAAAAGTTGAAGTCAGTTTAGCTGACAGAGAGATTCAAGGAGTGTTTGAAGCTTAGGAAGAATTTTCTAAGCCAGATGCTGAGAGAAGTAAATAGGAGGCTATGTACATCAAAATAAAGAAGAAGAATGCTTGGAGAAAATTGTTGAGAAGAGCTAGAAGTGTTGCTTTGTAAAATAAAGAGAAGAAATCATTGACATATGAGAAGTTGTGCAGAATCCCAAAAGGAGAATAAGTTGTTATAAGGAGGCTTTCAAATTTGTGAAGATAGTTGTTGTAAATTGTTAAAAAGAAGTAGTTGTGTTGAAGAAAAAGATTGTGCAGAACATTAGTTTCCAAAACAAACGAAGAGTTGCAGACCCAACTGCTGAATTCTAGTCACGAGATCAAAAGAGGTAAGTTGAAACTTTCCTTTACAAATGGGGAAAGTAGGAAAAAGGGTTAAAAAAGAAATTGAAAATTTGTCATCTGCAAAAGATGTTTTAGAGGAAGAACTAATTTTGCTTAAAGATGAACTGGATATTTTTAAAAAGGACAATGTGTGTTTCATTGAAAGAATAAAAGAGTTGTTGAAGGAGAAGTGTTTACTGTTAAATGAAAATGATGATCTTGAGAAAAAACTAAGAAAATTTAGAGCTAGAAATGGAGAGTTAGAAGAAAGGTTGAAATCCTTTGAAGAAATAAAGAAAAAGAATGAAGATTTGGAAGAAATCTTGAAAAGGGTAGAAGAAGAAAATAGTGTGTAGGAAAAAGAAATATTAAAGTTGAAACAAGAAAAAGATTGTGTGAAAACAAAATCTTCAATTTTTGATGTCTCATGTGACACAACAGATTTGTGTATTTCATTTGAAAAATTTGTTTTTGTTGAAAATGTTGGTGATAAAAAGTGTCAAGATGAACATGTTGATGAATTTGCAAATATGGCTAGCTGTGATGATGTGTTAGAATCTGCAAAAGATGCTAGTTGTTTTGAAGAGAATGTTGGGTTAAAAATCATGAAAAGAATGGGTTATATAGGACAAGGACTGGGAAAACAAGAACAAGGAATGAGAGAGCCAATTGAGGCTACAATGATGCCGAAGTATGAAGGTCTTAGATATTTCCCAAGAAAGGGAAATGCTGCTACAAGTGCAGGAAAATTTATTAAAGAAATGAAGAATGTTGAGTGTTCACATTGTCATAGGAAAGGTCATATCAAGGATAAATGTTGGGATTTACACCCTTGCAGTCTTTGTGGTTCGAAAAATCATTGTGAGGAAATGTGTTGTAATAAAGTGTCAAAGAAAAATTTGATTCAAAATGCATAAATATGGACTATGGATGGATCTGTGAATTAGGTTGGCAGAAGCTAATAGGTATGATCAAAAAGTTGTTCAATTGTTCATATATGAAGGTTAATAAATTTTTTGAAAGGAATGAAAGTTCAAAAGAAATGGAAAATGTTTTGAGTGGAAAGAAATTGTTGTCTAATGAGACACTTTTAGATTGTGAAGTTATTGAAAATTCTACGTTGGTGTTTTGAATCAATTGTTTGTGAAACTGTTGTTGCAGTTGAAAGGGTAAAATGAATGGCATTATTATTGTGTGTTAAAAAGTTTGACTATTTTGAAAAGTTAGAAAACATTGTTGTAATCAAAAGTCAAAGTTATGCAAGAAGAAGTCACAAGTGCTTCCAAGTTTGTGTGTTGGATGTCCCATAAGAAAGGAATCATATGCAAGGATATATAAAGATTCAAAGAAGTAGCTGAAGCTACCACTACAAAATTCAAAGTTTGATACAAAAACAACTGTTAAAAGAACTAGTTAAAGTAACGTTCAAGGATGTTTTTATTTAATGACATATGAATTTTTCAAGGAAGATTGTAATGAAATTTGTTTGTGCCTTGGAGAGAAGTCATCATATGAATGGATAAAATAGAGCTCACAGTTGTAGCTATTAATGACCACCATCTTGGGTAAAGGTTGAAAGTCACACTCAAAAGAACATGGTAAGAGTTAGAGCTGCAGCTCTCAAATACATTCAACAAAGGTTTTCTTAAGTATGAAGAAAGTAAGATGACTCAGAAATCATAAAATTGTCTTGATTGAGGAGAATTTTGAAAAGTTATAGCAGTGAAAAATCGTCATGGGCAGTAGCTCCACAATGTAGAGAATTTCTTGGTCATATCTAATGACAATAGCACAAGGAAAAGAAGAGGTATCTGAAGTTTTTGAATAAAATGTTGATCTAATTTATGGAACAAGGAATAGAGTTTGCCAGAATTCAACTACAACAAATGGAGGTAAGTGAAACAGTTTTTTTTTGGAGAAGTAAGCAATATAGTTAAATGCAACAGCATTTAGTAAACAATGTATGAAGACAAAATATAAAATGACAGGACTCCCTAGCATTAGCAGTGTGCCACTATGAGAAGGAATGATAAAATCAAAATAATTCATTGAAAGATATGAATCTATTACAGTTAGTTTGTGGTAATCTGAAACCACCTTTATGCGAAAGTAATAGCAGAAGAAAAATTGCAAAAGAAGAGTTTCTTGAAGTCAAGTTAAAAAAAAAGGCTGAAGCCATAATGCAGATTGAAAATTTTCATGATGCAAAAGGAATATTGAGAATGTTCAATCAGTCTTAAAATCTTGCAAGTAGAAAACGAAAATAGATGAACACCAAGTCACACTAGATGTCAGGAAGTTTGTGTTTGAAGCAAAAATTGTACAACAGCGCAAGATAGTAGTTAACAAATTTGAAAACATATTTGAAAAGTACAAAAGAGATTGGAGCTTACAGAAAAAGTGGGAAATGATCAAAATGAAAGAGGAGATCAAGAATCTAAATCATTCGTTGTTGATCAAGAAGAGCTTGCAACCAACCAAGGAAAAGGAGTATGGCGATTTGTATTGAATCTCAATAGTTCATCTCTCAAGAATTGTAAAAAGAAAGAATGTTAATATATGAGCACAAGCTCGACTAGTCTTGAATGTAATGGTGGAGCTCAGTCTATAATAGAGCAAAAAGAAGAAAGAAGCAAAGATTCTTTGTTGGTTGTTGAAAATAAATTCAAAGAAAGGAATTTCAGAAAGTTAGAAGAGAGCATTCAAATTTTTAAAGCTGAAGAAGATAGATTGAATCAAATCAGGAGAATTGAAGATATGGAGAATGCCGCAACATTCGTAATAAAATTTGAGATTGTTCGGGAGTGAGGATTGGAAGAATTTGATTGGGCATAGTGCTGGTAGAAGTTGAATTTAAGGGGGAGTGTTGGAAATAACTTCAACTTTAGTGCTCCTCCATTCTCCCCCTCGTTACCGCCACAAGTTTTTCTTCACTCGTGGTACCGCGATATTACCGCCATACCGCAGCCTTACATCCTCTTGCCCACGATTGCACGGTTATTGCAACCTCGTGGCCTGTCAACTCTCACCCCTTGGTTGCGCAGTCTCTCACAAATTTACTGCCACCCCGCAGTCTCCTTCTCTCCTGTCACGGTTACGCGATGTTCACCACTTCACCGCGGCTCACCTTCTCACTATCCATGGTAGTGCGGTTTCCTTGTTTCTCCAGTTTCCCCGCCTTACCGCTGGTCCTCTCTCTCCTCCCCACAGTGGTACAGTTTCCCCATGTTACCGCGGCCCCTTTCATTCACCCTTTGCGGTAGAGCGGTACCCAACGGTACCACAAGCTTGTCTCGCCTCACACGCAGTTGCGCGGTATTGGTTCGTTTGGCGGCAGTTCAGGTGGTGTCTGTGTTGGCGATCTTTTATGTCTAAGGATGGTCTTTTAATATGATTTGGACATGTTTTTAATGCTTTCAGATGAAGACAACTTGGCTTTCTTAAAAGGATTTTAATATTGTAATTAATTTATATATCTCTGTCTGCCATGTATATTCTAGATGAGATGTGATGTGAAAAGGATGGACATGAAAAGCTTTGCTCATCAGTAGCAAATGCTTAAGATAGTTAGAAAAAGAAAAATTTATAGCTCTCAAGAGCATAGTAAAATGTATCTTAAAAAAAATTGAGTGAAGTAAGATTTTAAGAAGAGAAGAGCCGAAGCTCTATGAAAATGGAAATATGTTTTTGAACAATCAAGTTTAATATAATTTTTTGGGTTTGGAGCATATGTTTTAATTTCGTAATTTCAGTATTTAAATTTTGTTTATGTTGTCTTCCAACAACACGACTGTAGAGAGAGGGGCAGGGGAAAAGAAGTTTCCTAGAGGAAGATGATCTAAGATGCCAAGTAGAAGACAACCAATGGTAAAATGGTACAAAGAAATTAAAAAGAGATTAGGGGTGCGTAGCTAGAAGGTGAATTTTGATAGTCATTGGTAAAATGGTACAAAGAAATTAAAAAGAGATTAGGGGGTGCATAGTTAGAAGGTGAATTTAAATTCAGCTCTAATTAAGAACAATTGATAATGACAGAGTAAGAGGAGGGGCATGGGGAGTAAACAACAGAGATATGGAGGAGATGAAGAATAGAGAATTTGACAAGTGGAATGAAGTAGAAAAATTAGCATATTGTAAAATGTATTTTGTCTGATCATTGAATTGCTTTAGATTTTTGGTGTTATTTGAAAAAAAAATTTGAGCTGCATAATTCACTTTTCCCATAAAATTTATAAAAAAAATGATATAGAAAAGAAAGAACTTCTTACCAATATTATTATAATTGAAGTTTTTATCTCATTTAATTTGGCTACTGATATTGAAGTAAAAAAAATTTGAACATAGATGATGATCACTTTCAAACTTCACAAAATATTTTTAGGTGTCAAATCTCTATGAATAATTTTTTATTCGTGAATATGCGAAAGACCTACCATGATTTCCCTACATCAAAAGATATTCCATTAGTTTCTTTTAATTGAAAGTAAAAGAAGTTAAAAAAATCCTTGTAGAAATAAACAAGAAGAAAAAGTTCAATATATTACCAAACATGAAAGACAAACCATACAATAATTACGTCAGGAGGCATTATACAGTGAAAGCATTCAAGGAATATTTTGTGTTAAGTTTTTGCAACTACATTGAAAATGACAGGCAAGTGGAAGTCTTCCCAATCGATTGGATGGTTGAAATAATTTAGTTATTTTTTAAAATAACCCTCATATTCACTTAAATGGGAAAGTGGATGAACAAATCTAGGAAATTTAATTTGGGATAAGAAATCACCCTCCTTGGTGGACATGATTTAATCTCATGTTGGAAGATCTTGAACCATGTGTAAAGAAGACATGTTTTGGTGGGACGTAAAGTGAAAGGCGGTTCCTAAGTCGTCAGCACTTGGATAAGGATGGAGCAGATTGTGTTTCGAATAACTACCTGGGGCAACCGATCATTGAAGAAAGTTAGTTTTGGGGGAGTGAAGAGGAAGGAGGGAGAGAGATCTTGGAGTTAGAGAAGTGAGACTCGACGGTTAGAGAAAGACTTGGAGGAAGGCGGACTCTGTGGAGGAAAGCAATGGAGAATGTTGGAGAAGCAGTTTGAAATGTGAGGAGATGTGTTAAAGAAAAGTTGGGAATAGAGAATTGTCATGTGGGAGCTCAGTATAAAGACAAGAGCTCGGCATTAGTAGGAGCGGATTCAAGTTGAAGAACTCTATTTGTGCATCCCCAATGTTTAACTTGACTCTGCTTCTACTGATGTCAAACTCTAGCCACAAAAGCAAATGAACAGTAATGCCATAAGAAAAATTTCAACAATAAGGTACAAAGACCTAAAAGTACATAAAATATTCTTATTTTTGAAGGTGAAATGTTATATTCAACTGATGGTGATTCAAAAAATAGAGTGGCTAACTGTATTTTAAAAAAGCAACGAAGCGACAAAGTATCATGGAATGAAATCATTAAAGGATACCAAATGCAAAGGGTTTTTTTTTCAGAAAATAAAATTTGAATACAATCTTCGGTGAAGAGGGGTTATAACATGCCATTAGAAACGCCACTTAAGGAGGTGAACAGGGTTTATCACAGAAGTAAGGAATCTCATGCAAGTGCAGTTGTACAACGTGCAAAGTGATACAGGATCAGGGAATAAGAGAAGACATTCCAAGTACAACGACGGCTCCTCAAGACTGATCAACATGTATCCAAAAGAGAAAGGCGAACTTTAATGCAATACAAAATGAAAAGATAAGGTAGATCAAAACAATAAAAATAACCATTTGGTTACCTAACGTTGGCGTCAATACAGCATTTAGACTTCCTACCTTATGTGGATCGGTTCAGACAAATCTAGAAATACATAAAAAGCAAAATCCACAAAATGATAACTATCACATCGAGAAAAAGAGATAAGCGGTGTTTGTTAACAGATCCTTGATAGAATGCATGCAATGAAAAGATATGCATGCGATTTCAAGCAATGCCTAACAGGTAAAGGCCGATTCAACACATGTTAATATCAAACTTAATACAAAGAGTAACTTATTAGTCCTTGCCTTTAAAGCGGAGACTAATGTTTTCGAGCGACTGTTTTCTTCATTAAGCTATTTCGGGACTCCCGCCGGTCGATCATATAGCTGCTTAACCTATGGTCTTGTGGAATTTTCCCAAAACTGCAGAATTTTGTGGTCTTTGTGAATTTTTGATTGGCTGTGAGGTTTTTTGTCCGTGATTTTTTAATTTTGCATTTGAAATTATGGGCCTGGCGAATGAGAACATAGGGAAGAAAAACATTTCGTATTAGTTTCTAAGGTTTTCCTTCTGTGGTCGTGTCTTGTTGTTGCGTGCCTGTGAGTAGGTGGCATTCTTCATGGCTAGAGGATCAATGTTAGGTGTCATTCTTCATGGCAAGTACGACCACTGTCTGCCCTGCTTCATGCAGCACAGGCCCACATGAAATCTCGCTCTAAAGCCTCCACGCCCACGCCAGGAACCACCGTCTAGCATTCATATGCCTTGGCTTGGAATTGGAGCTGGGGTTTCGAAGAAGTTTCAGTGTTCTTCTCTGAGGTAGCGAGCATTTGACGGTAAAATATTATATTAATTTCTTCCTGTTCATGATTGTTTTTCAACTTTTTTATTGTATTGTCTCCGTTAATGGAAGGAACATGCAAAGCCATGAGACCAGATGTTTTTTTGACGCATTTCCTCTAACATTTTACTGCTTTATCAATACTGTTTCAAGTGTCTATGGCTTGGTCGAAAGCATTTGTTTTAGGCTTTTGGCCATGGCAGCAAGCCATTGAGATGTTTGATAAAATGCTTTGGTAGAGATGTGTGAAGAGTGTGGTGGCATAGACAAAGCAATGGACTATTTGGGAGAAGGTCTCAAGCAAATCTAGTTTGGCTGATATTATTTTCTGGTCATTATGGCCTTTTCCTGTCTCTGTAAGTGTTTTCTACTGCAAAGATAGACCAGTTTGGTGTATGCGGCTTCAATTTATTTTTTTATAAATGTTGAAAATGGTTTTTTGTTTGTTGGTCTAAAGAGAACTGAATTTGCCCTCGCTACTTTTTTCGTAGTCTATTTGGGGTTATAGGAATTCGGATTTACACTCGTCCTTTGTATTGGCTTGCAAGTTTCTAAATCCTTTTCAACAAGCCATTTTATGCATATTCTGTTCCAAATGTTACATTTTTGCATGGACTAGGAAGATGTTGGCATCCAATTGTGGCATTTTAAAGAAAGTCCATTTGTGCATCTCTTGCGGTTGAAATTATGTTAAATAAAACTCTATCTCATCTTTTCAAGTGTTGAATTTTTACACTTAAACACATATTAATCCCTTCTTACATACAAGCCTGAATCCTGATGGGTGTTAATCATCTTTTGCATCAACTCAAAACTACTTTCTGAATCCTCATGGGTGTTACTCATCTTTTGCATCAACTCAAAACTACTTTCTAAATCCTCATGGGTGTTACTCATCTTTTGCATCAACTCAAAACTTCTTTCTGAATCTTGGCTTTTCGCAAGCCACCCTAGTTTCTACTACCTCTTCAACCTAGGGCTACATTAGGAAACATACTACTATTACCAGCCAATGATATCAATCTTAGGTTATGTCAATTTTCCCTCTATCATCTAGACCTAGATGCAACAAGAGGCCATAAAAGTGTGGGGTAGCATATCACTTCCCACTTCTAGCCACCCTAAAATGATGAACATGAAGGCCTACGAGATTTATTATGAATTCATTACATATCGCTACCTTGGAACAATTCCCAGATCATAGCACTTGATCTCCCAAGATTCTTTTGATAAAACCTAGTGTTGCATGTCTTTGATAGGTGAAGATGCATTGTGGGTATTTATTGGAGATACTCTCTTGCACCAGGTGAATCCCATCGTTCACATCTTGTAGTTGAGAAAATCAGGAGGATCAATAACAAAAAACGGTGAAACCCAATTTGGCCCTATAAATGTGCAAGGAAGCTTGCCTTTCGTTTGCTCTCAAGCTTATTTATTTGTATGATTAAAGATCCCTCTGGTTCAACATTCATTGACTCTTGAGCCTCGTGGTTTCCTTTGGGACAAGGCAACTCAAGCTTGTATACCAGATGACTATGCATTGCCTTTCTCTTACCTTACCTTAGTAGGGTAGTGTCACAGTATACAGTAAACTCCTCCTGCAAGAGGCCTTGCAACTGGTTTCACTCTGGTTCCTCTAGCGGATTTCTAAATCCACTTTCAATTATGGTTTGATGGATGTATATACCCTGTTCTAGAGCTCCCATTTTGGCACAAGCTGCAAGGCTACTCACAAAGGTTGCGGAGTTGGGCTTCACACCTGCCATTTTACATTTGCTTAAAAGTTTCCAAGGCCTTTTCATTATATCCATTTTCTGCATATCCTACAATCATTCCAGTCCATCAGATAACATCTTTTTGAGATATTTTGTCAAATAGTTCACATGCTTTGTGTATGCTTCCACATTTTGTATGATTTGTCTATGCTTTATGCCTCCCAAATGCATTTGCTTGAAAGTTTCCAGTGCCTGATTTTGACCATTAAGCTATTTGGGGACTCTTGTTGGGCGATAATATAATTGCTTAACCTATGGTCTGTGGCATTTTTTTAATACGGGCAGAATTTTGTGGTGATCTTTGCAAATTTTTGATTTGCTAGAGGTATTTTGCCCATGGTTTTTTTTTTTTGCATTTTGAAATTATGGGCCCAGGCTCTGCCCAGCGAATCAGAAACAGGAGGAAAAAAATTGCTATTAGTCTACAAGAATCTTCCCTTGAATTATGAACTTATTGCAATCTCCCTAGTTCTGTTATGTGGTAGGGTGATGGATTTGAAGGCCAAACTACAACCCAAACAGTATGTCTGTATTGTTTGAAGACTCTTTCTCTTTTATAGCATCTATGTCTTAAGTTCTTCTATGTTGTTGATGTCTTCCATGAATTGTGATCCTTGAACATCATTATAGATTTTTGAAAAATAATTTTGAGAAGCCATTGTAAGTTGAGGTACTACAAAAAGTTGAATAGCACTAATTTTGTGGTGTTAGAAATAAAAAGCCACTTTACATATCTAAATAGCATCAGTTGCCTGGATGACATAGTGGCTTGCTGCTTAGTCCACAGGCATGTTGCCTGATCAAATCAAGCTTAGAGCACAAACCGTAAAGTATTTAAAACTTGCATTAGATAGAAATACAATGGCCACATTTCTTACCTATTTGTATTCCCCTGTTTCAGTATGGAAGTCATTATTTTAGAGATTTTTCACACACAAAGTATGGTGCACAAAACTCTTCCATGAGGATGATTACTATTTTTATCCTTTTCATATTTCTGTGGTATAAAGCGTCCGTGTTGTAGACTTGTGCTCCCTCATTTTTTTGTGTTTTCAGTTCTTTAGTAAGTAATGGAGTTCTGCTTTTTCCCATTCATCCTTACATCATGAAAAGCATATAACTTCTGGATAGCACAAAACTTCACTTATACCAGCACCAAGTATACCTTGCATTGAGCATACTTGGCAATGCCCATAACCTATCTTATCATATGTTTAGAAATCTAGAGTCTGTCTTTGCTTGTTTGCAGGACAATTTCCCACTTGTTGTCCATCATGTATTGAAATGTCAAGACTACGCAAAGCATACCTTTGGGTCTCACCATTTACCTGCATACATGCTTTTAGTGACATTCAATTTCTACCATAGACACAACAGTCCATCAAATTGCTCATATTTTTGAACCTTGAAGTTAAATCAGACTTTCTAAATTATTTATATGTTCAAAACAATTTTCAAATTCACTATTCCTGTATTGCAAACTTTTAGAAAAGATGTATGCTTAACTTTTGTTGTCTAGAGACATTTGTAACTAAATAATAAATACTGAGCCACATGCTTCTGAAAATTTCAAAATCTCAGTAAATTTTTTGAGGTAAACAAGGAAGTTATGAATCACAGCAACAAGGTGAGTTTGATATTCATATCTGAGATGATTATTTCCTTTGCTCTAGTACTTGCAATCTTGATTCATAGTGAGCACTTTTCTCAAAAAAGATGGGATCTTTGAGCATTAGATTATATTTTGAAACCATCGGACTTTGAACTTGGAGTTTGTGGGGTTTTTTACTCAAAGAAATATGGAGTTGCATCAAAATTAAAGGCACAGAGAGATGAACATTATTATATGGGTCTCTCAGACATGTCAAATGCCTACTGATTACAAAGGTGAATATTGGATACAAAGTGTGATATCTCTGTTAGATACTCTTGTTTACATATGCCAACATTTGAAAAAAATGCCAAGAAACAAAAACATGTTTGTATAACTTTATATTTGCGCTTATAATTAATGGAAAGAGGGCAATGCCAATTTTTTTTCTGTTTAAGTTTATTATTATAAGCAAAGACAATTCAAATGTTTAACCACGTCAGCATATTGCATCATAAGAGAATAGTATGATTGTAGAGTAGAAAAGTGTCTATCCTTTTAGTGAGTTCTTGATACAATTTTTCTATACCGAACAAACCCATTGTTTTTAATCATTTTGAATAGGCAGCTCAAGAATCTGGTATCTGTAAAACCCCAATATTTTTAGATCTTATTTTCATTTATTGTGAATAGATTGAAGCAGCAACTGTGGAGAGATAGGTTATGTTCCATCTCATTTTAAAAAGAATTCTGCTTTGTTAGGGTTATGTATTTTTCGCAAACTCTGCTCATTTTTTCTCATAAGCATTGTTGACTACATGACACAATTTATGCGGAAATCTTGAGGTAAGTCACTTGTCATTGTTTCAATGAGTTTTTTTTATGAATTTGTACATAGCCAGATGCTTTTTGGTTGTGTTTTATTTCATTCTAAAATAATTTTGTTGTTATGTGATGTATTGTTTGATTGTAATAGGGACAACTTCAGTCCATGTCAATACACTTGTTACACTACCAACCTACTTAACTATTGATCTGATGACTGTGGCATTAGGCCTACAAATGCCAATGCAATATATAGATAAGTAATCGTAGTCTCACATCCGCTTGCTCAATGATCTAAACATCTCCTGCCACAAGTTTGTTCTTTATCAACTGTATCTTACCAGATAGTAATGCACCTCTATTGAGATATACTCTATTATGTTAAAAGGTTTGTCATTGCAGTGCTGTTATTCCTTCATTTTTTTATTTTGACCATAAATAAATTCACACCAAGAGCAATGTATTTTAGTAGCCCTTTCACCAATTAGAGCATATTACCAATTGAGGTGTCCATATATATGTTTGATTCTGATGGTTGTCATTATTAGTTGTTCACTGTTTGATCACTCATATACTTCACTTATACTTTACTGTCATTATTAGTTGTAGGCTCCATTTATCTGTCATTGTTAATGTTATGATTAGTTCTTTCACTTACACTATGGCAAAGGGTTGGTACACCTATATTGCAGAAGCAGGGGTCATTCCACCACTGATTAAGCTTTTGGCAACCTAGGATTAAAGGACACAAGAGCATGTCATGACTGCTCTCCTTAACCTTTCCATTCATGACAGAAATAAGAGGGCAATAGTAATGGATTCAAGCTTAATCCTTGAAGCCATAACCTCCATATGGCATAGATTACAAACAACCCCTAAATGTAACATTGCAAGATGATATACCTCTTCTGATTTACAAATAGGCAAAAGACTAGAGAATGCATCACATTTGATGATGATAAAATTAGTTAACTTTGGATATTGAATTAATTATTTGATTTTGCTTGAACTGACAATTGTGCATTTTTGGTAGATTATTATGCTTTTCTATTCCCGTCCAAATATCTCTTGTGTCTTTCTTTTATTGCCAACAAGACTTATAGTGAAACTACTCTATTAGCAATGAGATTGGGTATTAAATTTGTGCTAGTTCTTGAGTAGGTCATTAGCTTATCTATTTCCATTACCTTTTTGACAAATTTATGAGAAGCACTATTAATTTGGTGTGGTATGCCTTATTCATGTTCTTTTCACAAGGATTCTTCTTTTTACTTGTGTGTTGGTTAGATGGAAGAGTTGAATCTGGTGATTAAAACTAGCAGAGCAGTGAAGGTTCAACCAATAATTGGAGTCAGAGCCAAGTCCAACACCAAGCACAATGGGCACTAGGAAAGAACTTATAGTGAAAGTGGGAAATTTGGACCTAGTACCAACAAGCTCATTCAATTCATGCACAGGCTCAGAAAAGTAGGTTTGACAAGCTTTCTTTAGATGCTACGAATGATGAAGACAATAGCAAAAACCAAATAGCAAACACCAAAAAGCAGTCATCACAGACCAACTCCAAAATACACATAACACTGTTTTCCCTACACCCAGACCTGCTTAAGGCAGGGACTCCAGCTCACGCAGAGTGCTTGTTTGATTTGAAAATGATTATCAGGTAAAGAGAAGATATTCAACGAGTGAAAATTAACTGATAGACTCATAAATTCGCCCATCAGAGTTTCTCTTTTAGGAATTTGGTTTGTGCAGGCAGACCAAGAGCATTCAAAAAAGTATCAACATAATTTAAAGATTAAAGCATGTTGCAAGTATACAAGAGTTCGCTTTAACATTGTAAAAACATGTCTAAGAAGTGAATAAGGAAGCACACACCTCACAACTCACAATTCTTGACTTCCAAGAGAATGAACTAACACTTAGATTCATAGACAATGTCAATCCCGTGACATAGCAAGAGTTAAGTACTCCTAATTCAAGAAACAGGCTAATAGCAAATAGCAAGGTTCAAACAATTTTTGCAAAGTCTGCCTATAAGATTCAAAAGGACCTTACACAATCTAGAAGTATTAAACAAAAAAAAAATCTTTGAAGTTGCCATCAAAGTTTCTCTTTTAAGAATTTGGTGTGTGTAGCCAGACCAAGAGCATTCAGAAAAGTATCAACAAAATTTCAAGATTAAAGCACGTTGCAAGTATACAAGAGTTCATTTTATCAATGTAAAAACACGTCTAAGAAGTGAATAAGGAAGCACATAGCTCACAACTCACAATTCTTGACTTCCAAGAGAATGAACTAACACTTAGATTCAGAGACAATGTCAATCCCGTGACATAGCAAGAGTTAAGTACTCCTAATTCAAGAAGAAGTAACTGAGAAACAAAACATGCCTAAATATGAAATCTGAATCCAATCTCTCTATAGTAAACATTGGGGATGCGTAGATAGAGTTCTTCAACTTGAATCCGCTTCTACTGATGCCGATCTCTTGTCTTTATACAGAGCTTCCACACGACAATTCTCTATTCCCAAGTTTTCTTTAACTCATCTCCTCACATTTCTAACTGCTCCTCCAGCATTCTCCATCACTTTCCTCTACACAGTCTGCCTTCCTCCAAGACTTCCTCTACTCTACAACCGTCGAGTCTCACTTCTCTAACTCCGAGATCTCTCTCCCTCCTTCCTCTTCACTCCCCCCGAAACTAACTTTCTTCAATGATCAGTTACCCCAGGTAATTATTCGAAACATGATCTCCTTCATCCTTCTCCAAGCGCTGACGACTTAGAAACCACCTTTCACTTTACGTCCCACTAAAACACGTCTGCCATACACATGGTTCAAGATCTCCCAACATGAGATTAAATTGCATCCACCAAGGAGGGTGATTTCTTTTGTCTATGCTTTTTCCTTTAATTGCCATTCATCTCACACGCCTCGGGGATGCTCTCTCATTTTGTGTTAGACAGCTCACGTGCCTTGTCTATGCACACATTTTGCATACATGTCAAAGTAGGGGGAGGATGCTGGAAAGGTTGGAAAAATCAACGAGCAAGTTGCAGCCACCTCAAACTCTTCCTCTTTGGTATTACCTTTCACTTCTCCAAATTGGCGAATCTGCAGCCTGAAAATAAGGTTTGACGTAGGTTTTATCTTTGTGGAATCCATATCATCCTAATTAAGTGGCACATGTTTTCCTTCCAAACATCATTTGAACAAATGCATTCCCTGTTTAACACTACGCACTCTTCCATCATATTTATCTTTAGCTAAATATTTAAGTATTTGTCTCTGCAAATTCTTGTAAGACCTGAACTTTTGTAGATGTGGCAGGGGCATTGTTAAAAAGGATACAACATCAAACTCTTCATAAAATTTGATAGTACCTAGCTTGGGTAATCATGGTCTTGCCACTACCCCATATCCTAGCTTTAAGTAAAAGTCTTAAATCTGGAAATATCCTACTGCCTTCACGCGCCCAGCGAATTACTCCATGGCAACCTTGTGTGGATGCTAAAATCTGCAAATTGGTTAATCAACATGATAAAAGCAATGTAACAGAAATACACATCTTTATGAGATATTGCATCAAGCTAAACATGCTACATGAGACATTAAAACAACAAAACCAAATGAAGCATATAAAGCTCAAATACAAATCTATCCCATATTGGATTGGTGCAACCTAGTTGTGTAGAAAGCTGCCCTTTCCCAATCCATGATAAACAAAGTGCCAAATGATGAGCAAGATTAATTCTCACAAGTAGAGAGTAACCTTGCCATGAGAATGTGTTGTTAAGCAAATGGTGTGGTGATGAACAAGATCAGTTCTCTTATGAAGAGAGTAACCTTGCAAGTGAGAATGTGTTGTGTCTGTGGATTTGTGTTGAAATGCTTTGCATTTTATAGATTCAAGAGTAGGAGATTGAGTGATTTAAGATGAATGTGGGATAATTCACAAGCCAATGACAAGATGACACTTGTCAAGCTATGAGAGGGTGAGGAATGTGCAAGTCTTGGCCAATGTGCCACTTTCAAATTTGAATTTGAATGACTTGACATGTTTTGGGAGGATGAAAGGTGCAATAAATGCTATGTTGACTTGTGCAAATAGCATTTAAAACCTTGTTGGAAGGGACAAGTCCCTTTTGGGGGGAAGATTCAAATTGGAAGAATATTCCATTTTGATGCCCTTTTGAATGTAATTAGAGGAATTATAAATCAAATAAATGATTTATTGGTGCAAGTGGGTGGGTTAGTTAGGAGTTTAGATTTGACTCTAGTGGAGTCAAAAGCTAGAGAATGATGATCATGATTAGAAGTTAATTAATTTAGATTAATTAACTTAGGGGATTTTAGGGATTTGATATTTGATTTTAAATCAATTTGATTTATTAAATCAAATAAGAAGAACCTTAGGAACTTAATTAAATAAACTAATTTATTTAATGAACCTTAGGAAATTAATCAATAAATTGTCTTAATTGATTAATAGGAGAATTCGATGCACGATGTTAGTTTTGCATGTCTACATTTTGCCCCTCTTTGAAGCAATGTACTCGTTGCATTGGTTCAAAGAATGGTGTTTCCGGCATCGAAATTAAAAAATTCTTTGGTTTTTTCGGATGCCCCAGTGGAAAATAAGTACGTTAGTACATTGCCCCCTCGAGAGATCAAGCGAAAAGATACAATTTGAGGTGGATCTCACGACAAAGAGGTTCGAAATGGATGTATGGATGATGAGACTATATGATAATGATGATGAAAATGAGATGTTCGGAAGATGCTTAGAATAACAAATCTATATTATTTTAAGCATGTTAAATGATTATGCGATTCATTTGAGATGGATGAGATGGATGATGTTGTCCTATAATGATATGACGTGATTATGCAAGATGAGAGGATGAATGCAGCATGGATGCAGGATGGATGCATTGTTAGCATGAAAGAAGGTAGAAGAATGAGAGGGATCAACCCTTGAATCCAAGAAGATGCAGAAGTTCAACAAGCCAACTTTATTAGAGATGATGATGAAAGATGATGATGTATTGCTTATCCAGGAATGGGAGATAAAGAGCGTAACTTTCTTTATGTTTGATAACACACATAGGGGCGATGCATCAAGGTATTAAGAACCAGGATGGCGTTGCGCCTAGTGTGATGGACTCTGACTCGACAATCAGATAGGAGTGCTCTTGTTCACACTCGACATACGGAAACCCTGCTAGGACGGACCCAACAAAGCAAGTATTCGCCAAGTTATTTTACAAGAACATCCAACAAGCACATCAGATAAAAAGATAATGATCATTGCCCCATTCCTTTCTCTCTAAACCTGTTTTGTTTAGGCATCATCGAGAGGTCCTTGGAATGAGCGCAATATAAGATAAGTCAAAAAGACCAAGATAAAGTAAACAAACAAGCTAATGTTCTTCGTATCGCTAGCCAAGACTAAACTACTGTGGGGTACCTGATGCTTATGTCCATCGTGGGAAAGCTTCATCCTAGGACATGTAGTGATCAGGGTTTTGGTAGGACTGATTGGATGATAAGCTATTGATACTCCAAGTTGACCAACTTGCTTGCTTATGGATCTAGACTCGAGACTTTGACGATTAGGTGTTCACTTCGGAACCTGCTAAACTTGCTTCTGATTGCTTCGCCAAAGGATGAAGGCGACTATTGATTTATTAGGAATGACGATTGTTGCGGGTGAATGCGAGATGGAACGGGTGCACCATTTTGGGTTTCTCAGATATTTGGATGTTTTTGGTGTTTTTGAAATGTTTTGAGGCTGTTTTGATTTTCAGATTTTCCAATTTTTATTTTTTTTGGTATTTTCAAGACTTTATGATTGTTTTTGGATTTTGTGTCAATTGACTTGACTGCGGATGAGATAGATGGGCAAATGGATGCCAATGCGACGGACGCATATAGAATGACCTAAATGTAAAAAAGATAAGCAAACGAATGCCAATGCGACGGACGCCTAACTAGATGGGCAAACGGATGCCAATGCGACGGACGCATAAATGAATGGGCAAACAGATTGCCAATGTGACAGACGCATAAATAAATGGGAAAACGGATTGCCAATGCGACAGATGCATAAAGAATGACCTAAATGTATAAAAGATAAGCAAACGAATGCCAATGCGACGGACGCCTAACTAGATGGGCAAACGGATTGCCAATGCGACAGATGCAAACTGTCTCGGGGGATGATCAAAGATCAACCTTGCCTACGTTCAAGCTCAGAGACGACGTAGTTCGACAAGGTGACAAACTAACAAGATTCAATGATGAATTTTTTGAATGCTTTTATGATATTTTGACATGTTTTTGATATTTTGAATGCTTTTGAATTTTTGATTTTTTGATGTTTTTGGTTTTTTCGCATGATTTTGACAATTTGGATATGCGATGCTATCAGTGCTCTGTTTTGGGATTTTGTTGAAAACCAAGCTAAGGTTGATTGATTAGATTGATGGATTGATAGTTTGATTAAGTGTGTTAAGTCAAACAAAAGTGATAATGCACTCGTAAGTTCCAGGAAGTTGTGTTATCCCAGAGTAAACTCGTACAAAAAGGATAAATTGGCTAGGTGTGTTAAGCCAAATGAGGTGATTATGGATTTGATAATTTGGCTAAGTGTGTTAAGCCAAATAAGATGATAATGGACTTGTAAACCCAAGGAATTTGTGTTATCCTAGAGTAAACTCGTGCACAAGATGATAGTTTGACTAAGTGTGTTAAGTCAAACAAGGTGATGATTGATTGGATTCGATTGATCAAGACTGATGAAACTTGATTTGGAACAAAATAGCTTTGATGATTTGATGTGACACAGATGTACGCATTAGATGCGACTGATATGAATTATTTGGATTGATATTCTACAAAAGATAGAGCATGATAAGGAATGTCTTCCTATCAAAATATGCCATGCGCTAGTGACTTGGATTCATGTTCACAAATGATTTGACCAAGTTGATTTCATGTTTTCCAATGTTCGGATCACTTCATAAGTTGGATGATATACATCAAGATTTATTCTTGAAGCAAGATGCAAATATCTGCCCCCAGTGTCTAGCAATGTTTGAATGACCATGGGTAGATTCTTGGATATGAATGGATATGGATTATCTTGCGATAAGATAAGGGTGTTCAAACTGAGGAATGCTCATTCGGATAATGCTTCAAGGCTCAGATAGCATTCGGTATGATGGGATCAATGAAAATGACCCATGTCAAGATGTTTACCATAAACAAGTGTACAGCGTGCACCAAAATTTTCCAAGATCAAAATAACTTGGAGTATGGATGTAGATGGAAATTGGATTGGATAAGTGGTTCATGGATGAACGGATGATATGGATGGAATGTTGGCTTCATTATGGATGTGATAAGATGCTTTCTTGTGAACTAGCGCACATAGATGCTTGATTCTACACATGATGCTTGTTTTCCAGGTTTTCATCATGGTACCTGTCCAAAGCGCCATCAAAATGGTTTTTGCTAGAGGATGATTTTTTTCTTTACTATTTTCAATCCTTTTTCTGATTTTCTTTTTTTTGGATTTTTTATATTTTTTGATTTTTTTTGTTGTCACCAAGACGCCTGTTTGCCAAGTTTTCATCAAGGTAACCATTTTTTCAGGACCTTTTCTGATTGTTTTTGTATTTTCTCAGAGATTTTAAGCTGATGCTGAACCACTTGGTGGTGCTGATGTTGATGCTTCTGTCATAATGTTCCATCGATATCCTGCTTGTAGAAGTTGTCTTGCCAAGATACATGCACTTGAATGCAACTTTTGAGATTCTTGATCTGCTTTGCTGATACCGGAGTTAACTCTGTCTTTGTGCGCACATCGCAATAGAGTGCCTTCTGAATCCTTATGATGAAGGGTCATTGCCAACACATGGTCAATGTGTGAATTGGATATCATGCGTGGAGGCGTGGATGGAGTGTGTTTAGGAATCAAAGATGGATTGGTTGGCAGTTTGGAACCTTTGACTCTCCAAACTTGGGAAGATGAGCAATAATGGGTGGATACAGAAGTGTGCATGGAATTAGGACCAACTGCTTGATACACTTTGTATGTTGCTTGAGAAGCTTTATTTTGCTTTTGCAGAAATCTTTGATGGATGCTTGCCCCATTTTTATTTTGCCCCATAGTTTCTTCGATTAATGGAGTTTGATAGGGATAGTCATTCTTTGTATTCTTTGGTATCCACTTGTATTTTATTTGTCCTTCGTGCTTCATCATTTGATTCAAATATTTGTTTTGACGTTGGTCCCAATTTGTGTATGGGGTGATGGGTGGATGAAGATTTATGACATGGCGGGTTGTAGTATTGGCATCAGTTTCATCATAAGGATTCTTCGTGCTCCCCATGTTGACGTTTGCTCGAGACGAAGTTGCCCCCAGTTTTGTGGAGGTATCACTGATATGTTGAGATCCCTTAATTGTCGAATAACCAAGGCCTTGACATTTAGGATTGCCAAAAATCTGCACTAGTTCCAGGATACCCTGTTCATGTAGGCCTAATCCTCTGTCTTGATAATTCATCTGCTGAAAAAATTTATTTGCCATAGGATATGATTTACCTTGGAAACAAGGTGTTGCTCCTTCTCTGCTTTGTGGTGGACCTTCAAATGTGTCAGCTTCTTTATTGATGAGATAGCTTGCTCTAAGAAAGGTAAGTGATCCAACTTCATAAGTGACAGGATCCTCCATATGTGGGATGAATGCTTGATTGATATCTTTAGCTTGATCTTGTGAGATATTAGATTGTAGTTCTTCTTCAAGAGGTGTTGATGCTTCGCTATCTACACAAAAGTCTTCCTCATGACTTATTCTTGATATGCTTTCACATGATGTTTCTGATTCACAACTTATGTAGAAACCGTCTTCCTAACCCATTTCTGATATGTCTCTGCATTTGTCTACATCTTGGTCATGTGTACAAATGTTAAGAGTAGGAGACTCTTGTTCGTTGGTAATGATTTGAAGAGTATGAGACTCTTGTTTTTGAAGATCATCCACGTGTCCATCCAAAGAAATCATCTCATGGGTAGATGGAGGAGTATGTCCTATGTGGATGTGGTCATCATTTGCGGCATCTTGTATAGATAAAAGAGTGCCCATTAGATCATTGTAGTATCTCGGAGATACGAATTCTTGATTTTGACTAACTCTGGAATTGCTTTCGCCATGCTTTTGATCACATTCTTGACATGGGTCAATTTCAAAGGTTGGATTGTCTACAAGGGGTTCTTGGACATCATCCTTAGGCATGGGAAGTGGATTAATATCCACTTGTTCTTTGAATGGATTTGGATCAAGTGTTGAGCTAGGGATTCCTTCAATATTTGTAACCATGAGGTCAAAGGATGTTAATATGTCGTTGGAAGGGTCGTTGCTAGACCTTGATGGAAGATTTTGATCATGCTTTGGAATACGTTCTTGAGATATGTCCTCTAACTCACAAGGTGATGTAGAGACATTTTTGATATGATCATTGGTTGATGGATCATATATTATGTCAATGGGATCAAATAATTGTAACACATCTTGAAATAGATCACTAAAAAGTGGCTCTTGATGAACGACGATTTGATCAATGGATGGGGTAGACATATCTTCAATGTGCTCATTGATGGATTGATTTTGATCATTGTTTTCAACAATTTTGGTGGAGGGATTGTCAATGTTCTCAAACATAGGATCAAATGATGTTAATGTTTCTTGGATTGGATCATTGTTGGGTATCATCAGTGAGTTTTGATCGTGATTGAAAAGTGCCTTTTGGTGTGTGATGATCTGATCATTGAATGAGATGGGAACATCTTCAATGTGTTCATTGATGGATAGATCTTGATCATTGTTTTCAACAATTGCGGAGGGAATTTGTTGCAAGCTTTGTTGGGCGAGTAAGGCTTGCGTTTTCTGCTGAGCCAACAACGGTTATTGTTCGTCATGTTGTCTTTGTGCCAACAAAGCTTTTTGTTGGGCTCTTTGTTGTGCTACTTCTTCTTGGATTGATTGCAATAGTGCGTTTGGTTGATAGATTTGCAGATTTGGACTTGGATTTAAATCTATCATTGGGAAAGGTGTTCCGAACTTTGGATCGGGCATGCTCATATTTGTTGTACCATTGATGTTTGTATGAGATAATGCTCCCATGTATGCATTGTAAAAGCTTTGAAAATCAAATGGTATTGTAAGGCTTGGATAATTTGGTTTACTTGAATTGCTCATGCTGGATGGATCAGATTTATATTCCATGTCCTTCTTGTGTTGAGATCAAGTTTGAACCATAAAATAAAGATCAATTTTCAAGAATGTAAGAGATGAACCTCTAATCCTTTAGATCGGTCTAAACCTTAGGTTCAAAGAAGCAAAGAACTAGGATAATTGAAGGATCAAAGCGATGATGAGGATGAGATAATGAAAAATGACTGATATGGATGAATGGAACTCTTAAAGAAACTTTGAAGGGAATGCTAAACTTTTAGGACTTGATTGATCGTGATTGGATTGATGGTTTGACTAGATGTGTTAAGTCAAACAAGAGTGATGAATGTAATTGTAAAACTCTTGGAAGTTGTGTTATCCAAGAGTGAACTCTCACAAGATGGTAGTTTGACTAAGTGCGTTAAGTCAAACGAGGTGATGATTTGATAATTTGGCTAGTTGTGTTAAGCCAAATAAGATGAACTTGTAAACCCTAGGAAGTTGTATTATCCAAGAGAGAACTCGTGTATAAGATGATGGTTTGACTAGCTGTGTTAAGTCAAACAAAGTGATTTGATTTCGCCTAGAAGTTTAGCATAACAAATGACAAAGATTCCAAGAGCTGTTGGTGAGATGGAATTTTGACTGATTTAATGGTTGAGAGATGGATGAAAGTGTTTGAATTTGATCCTAGACTTGACCTAGAATAACACTTTTGCTTACAAGACCTCGGTGTTGAAGGACACGCTATATTTCCTATGAGAGGAAAGTAAACCTTTTAGACAATTCAGGATCTCAAGATGCTCCTCACTAGCTTTCACACTAAGCTTTTTGAACTTCGGTTTTGGGATTTTGATCATGTTAGAAAACACATGTGTAATCAAATTTGTCTTTTATCTTGTTTAAATGAGGTTCTTTTTATCCAAGACACTTGCTTGCTTAGGTTTTCAAACTATATGTCTAATGTCCCATTCTCTTTCTCATCCCACAATGTCCTTTGTGTGGAAATCGAGGAAAATAAGGCAAAAGTTCCTTATGTTTATCCTTATTGGAAACAAATGATGATAGAATTTGCACACTTAGAAACCTCTAGGAATGTGATTCCTAGGGAAAGCAAGAGTGGGCAAGTTCGTCAATAGGTATTTGTTCCCCACAAGGTGTTTGAAATTTCAAGGTTTTTGTGTATGTTTGTTTTCCAAATTTTTGAATCCAAGCAAAGTCTTTTTGATTCCAAGCACTTTTTACAACCCTAGGATGATGAGGCAATATCTTGTTGGGTTCCCACTTGGATAAATCCAGCTGCGCATATCTTGTGCGAATGGCTAAATGCTTGACCACACTGGCTCCCCTCCACGGCACTCACTTATTCGGGTCAGCCAAGCATTAGTACCCATGAATCTCCCATGGCATACTTTCCATTTCCACAACAAGACCACATGTTACGTGGGGCGGCTTCAAAGGACATAACCTTTTGCACCAACAAGATAGACAAGGTTTTGGCCAATTTCTAAACAAGGGTTCTAATTCGGGCATTCCGTTCGTGGGGGATTATCCAACATCGGCGAGAGTCCATTGCTGTCCATCTCGTCGGAATAATCCTCGTGATTCTTGAACTTTCCTCAAGAATCCACACTTATATACCGGTTGGAAGTCGCTTGGCTTTAGCGTGTTCCCGGTTGGGTCGTTCCCTTGGGTGATTACTTTTTCCCACAAGGCAGGCCCTCTAAGATAAACAAAAGCGAGCTAACATATTCCGTCGTTCACACAACCTTCGTTGAAAAACAAAGGGGAGAACCTCCGCAATATATCGTGCTCACACTCGCATGATTTGTTCAATTTTTAGATCCCAAATTGAAGTGTGGAGGCAATATTTTTGACAACTTAATATCATGAAAAGACTTTTGATTTTCAAGGTCGCCGTGAGGCGCGAGAGAAGCGCATACATCTTTTTGATGATATTACTTTGTGAAAAAGATTACAAAGCATGACAAACAGTTGTTCATTTTATGTCCGAAAAGCAGTGATGAATTCGTTTTAAGCACCAAAATCCAAGTGTGAAAGTTGCCTTGTTCAATTTTAATCCCAAATTGAAATCTACTAAGTGTCTAAGGTTTAATTTTAACCAACTTTGAAAAGATCAAGTCATTGATTGATTTTAAGCCCAAATTGAAAAGTGAGTTAGCTAAAAACAAAAAAAAAGGGTAGTAAATGGAAGCTCCAAACAAGCATTAAAAAATGCTTTTCAAATTTCTATTTGCAAGAAAACCTCCAAGTCCACTCTATTCGCCTTCGTTTTCGTTTGATGTCAACTTTCAACTTCAATATTGATGTCAACCTTCAACTTCAATCTTGATGTCAACCGTATTATTGGCAAAATTAAAAAAAGCTTTAGAGGTTGCTCCATCGAATCATAGCCCTGACCACATTATTCCACCAAATAAAGTTAAGTTATCTCTCATTATTGTAGCATTAATAGTTAATGAAAGATTTTCAAACTCACTCAACAATTAGAAATTACAATATTAGTGAGAAAATATCACCCCTACTCCAAGTTGAGTTACTTTAATTCTACCTGCCCGATATAACACCACTTGAAAAAGATCTTGAGGAATCAACCTGCAAGAAGTGATTAAGTTTTTTCCAAAAAAGCTAAAAAGATCTTAAACGATATTCGCAGTTTCCAATGCTATGAGTAGTCCTTTTTTTTTTTTTATGACTGCAGATGGAACGACATATGTAACACCAAATTTCACAACCTTTACCAACGTCAAATCTGCCAAAGGACGACAGCAGGTCTCTTTTCAGATTTACTTCCTGCACACAAAATCAAGTCACCAGTTTTCAAAAAAATCGACAGATATTTATTGATACCCTCAACCTTTTCCTAAGGCTCTTCGTAGGTGTTGTGTGCAAAATGAGAAATCATCTGGACAAGGCACGTGAACTAATTGAGAGAGCACTTTAAAAAGAGATATGACCTTTAATGACTTTAGAAATTGTTAGACAGGCTATTGGCTGATATGACATTGATGGACCATGTGTTGGCGGCATACTGGTCGAGTGTGGGCACTGTTCTATGCTTTGGCGAAGCTAACTACAAGTAGGCGTATGAGGTAACAAAGCCAGCGATAAAAACACAGACAGCTCATTGCAAACCGTCCAAATGAATCCTACCAAGATATGGAAAAATCTAGGGGCGCTGTATGGGATCTAACGCTCTCAGATGGGATCTACCTCCAAATCATCAGAATAAAGACATAGACCAACCGCGTGGACTGTTGGCAGTACACCTTGTGACATTTTCAAAACATTCGGGCAGAGGATTAAAGGCGAAAGTTGCAGTCTTGTCAGGCTTCAAATTTTTGAAATACACATACACTTGATGAGAAAAGACGACTAGATTAGGAACTTAATGTTGAGAAAATTAAATGTAGATAGATTCCCTCTATAAATGCCAGCGACTAAAGTGAAAACCCATCATTCCAAAGACAACAATGGCTGTTTTAATTCATTTTTATGCAGATGTCCAGACCGTCAATTATTACTCCTGTCAACTAGCGATCATGGTAATATCGGTTCAGCTATTAAGATAGAACTTGAACTCCCTATGCCCACCCAAAGAGCACGTATAAGACTTAGCTCACTGAAGCCGCGACAGTTCTTGGAGAAGCTCTACGAGCTTGGTGGCCGCAAAATCAGCATCTTTGGACTGTTTCCCGTTGGAGGTGCTGTGCAAAAATGTGGAAACATAACTGTATGTTTATGGCACGCATATGGATCACAGTTGGGTATTCTCATTTACACCATTGTGTGAAATTTCTGCTTTATACTCACTTAGCATTAGTCATTGTGTAGTAAAGAACAAATAAGCAAATTATAATGCAAAATCCAGGCAGAAAACACGTCAGTAACCAGTGTATCAGTCACAAACAGATATTCTTCTACTCCTATCTTTTGACTGAGCCTGGCAGGGACTTGGGTGATGCTAGGAGTTCGGTATAACCAGGCATTTTCAAGCAATACATTTGTTGAGAGTAGTGCTAAATTCCCATCGTATGCTAGCATTCTCCCATGCCTGTGCCAAAATAAGAGAATGCGGCCTCATGGACATTAGTGTCTGCAAAATATACATATAATGACTGGGCAGAGTGATAGAGAAAAATTTAAGGCAATCTATTTGGCTAGTGCAACACTAATCTCTAGAGTTTTCGCAACATCCTCTCATTCTGAACCGAATAGGAGCGTTGGACAGGGCATGGCGCCATTACCACATGATAGTAGGAGGATTTTAGAACTTATAGTTGTAAAAGCTTTTGGTATACGTGTCAGCAAAAAGTGGAAGCATAGACAAAGCGAGTGGAAGTATAGACAAAGTGCCTCCATTATATGAAAAAAAAAAAACCTTACAGGGATGTCGTTTCATAAACTGCCATGACTACAGAAAGTGTACAATATGGTTTTTCCTGATGGATTTAATATAGTATCAGACTGTGATAGACAGATTCAGACTACCACCAAAATTATTTGCAAGCTTACACAAGCAATGTACGTGTGTGAATGTCCTGACATTCTCTAAAGAAGAACGGAGCACTTGGTCCTACAGCCTGTAGGTGGATCTCTTAACTTTATTTTTCTAAATCTAATTCTAGTCCACATGCATTGTTTCTAAAGAGAGATATTGACCTACTTATTCATCATTAACAGATCATACAGATAGGACAAGAGTAACTACACATGAAAGTTTATTCAAACAGCAAACAAAGAGTTTCTAGATGGCACGTGAATGCTACTCTTTACTGGATTTTTTTTTTTTCCAATATTTAATGTGTGCCTTAAAGAAAGATGCAAACAACAACAAATATTTTATTTTCCTATCAAAACAAGAAAGCTTCCAACCGAATTTAAACAAAACAAATGAAATATCATCCATGTCGGATGCCCTCCTTCTAGCGCCATTTTGTGGATGCTAAAATCTGCAAATTGGTTAATCAACATGATAAAAGCAATGTAACAGAAATACACATCTTTATGAGATATTCCATCAAGCTAAACATGCTACATGAGACATTAAAACAACAAAACCAAATGAAGCATATAAAGCTCAAATACAAATCTATCCCATATTGGATTGGTGCAACCTAGTTGTGTAGAAAGCTGCCCTTTCCCAATCCATGATAAACAAAGTGCCAAATGATGAGCAAGATTAATTCTCACAAGTAGAGAGTAACCTTGCCATGAGAATGTGTTGTTAAGCAAATGGTGTGGTGATGAACAAGATCAGTTCTCTTATGAAGAGAGTAACCTTGCAAGTGAGAATGTGTTGTGTCTGTGGATTTGTGTTGAAATGCTTTGCATTTTATAGATTCAAGAGTAGGAGATTGAGTGATTTTAGATGAATGTGGGATAATTCACAAGCCAATGACAAGATGACACTTGTCAAGCTATGAGAGGGTGAGGAATGTGCAAGTCTTGGCCAATGTGCCACTTTCAAATTTGAATTTGAATGACTTGACATGTTTTGGGGGGATGAAAGGTGTAATAAATGCTATGTTGACTTGTGCAAATAGCATTTAAAACCTTGTTGGAAGGGACAAGTCCCTTTTGGGGGGAAGATTCAAAATTGGAAGAATATTCCATTTTGATGCCCTTTTGAATGTAATTAGAGGAATTATAAATCAAATAAATGATTTATTGGTGCAAGTGGGTGGGTTAGTTAGGAGTTTAGATTTGACTCTAGTTGAGTCAAAAGCTAGAGAATGATGATCATGATTAGAAGTTAATTAATTTAGATTAATTAACTTAGGGGATTTTAGGGATTTGATATTTGATTTTAAATCAGTTTGATTTATTAAATCAAATAAGAAGAACCTTAGGAACTTAATTAAATAAACTAATTTATTTAATGAACCTTAGGAAATTAATCAATAAATTGTCTTAATTGATTAATAGGAGAATTCGATGCACGATGTTAGTTTTGCATGTCTACACCTTGAACAGTTGCCCTTCTTATCACAATGTAGTTGGAAATTCTCCACCTATATTCATATGTGATCCTTGAACGCCACAGTTTTAGATTGGCATCTTTGAGTTTAGGTGCTGAGTGTGCCCAAAACTGGCCAGTGCAGCATGAAGATAAGCCACACACTCCTAATGATCGACTATATTTATATGCTGCATTAAGGCGGCTGTGCGCAGCCTGTATGAGGCCACACCCTCTGAGTTTGAGGTATTTGGCCTTTACACCTGCCATTTGCTTTTGCTTGAAAATTTCTAAATCCTTTTAACAAATCCATCTTGTGCATAAACTCCAATTATTGCATTCCATGAGATCATATTTCTTTGGAGAGTTCTGCCAAACAGATCACGTGACAAGTCTGTGTTTCCACTTCTTGCATAGATCTGCCATGTCCGTGCCTGTGGTTTGTCTCATACGTAGAAGATGTTTGGAAAATAGCATAAGTCGCAGCAAATTTAAGGTCCAATCTTAAGCAGCGTTGCTGGAAATACTCAGCCTATATTCGCCTTCAACCCATGGGCCCCCACAGATTTATTGGCATCTTAGTAATGAGGCGTAGGGGTCCCCAAACTAGCCAAAACGGGCATGAAGTTCAATCACGCACTCCTAATGATCAACTTTGCATGTAATGCAATAAGGGTAGCTGATGCGTATGTGCAGCCCCATCTGCCAAACCTGCATGGCCGTGACCAATGTCTTATTGCTAAGCACGTTATCATCAGGCATGTAGGTATGTTAGCCTTGGAAAAGAAAAGGGATGCGCTATTGTTTAGTTTTCTCTTGAGTTAATTGATAGGTTTTATCCATTTTAATAAGATTCCACCATATTTGGTCTATATGTCTATAGTTATAAATTTAATTATATATTTTGGTTACTATTATCCAACTTACATCAATTTCCTCCTTGACATTGTTTCTTTATTTGTATTTAGCTGAGTGGTCATCACTTTGCTTTTGTGTATTAGTTGGCTAACTTAATCTAGTTGATATCGTTATTTGCATGATTTACCCATAACGATGGGATTGATGGAATTGACTCTCTTACCATTAGTTAATATGCACCATAAGTGAGCCTTCCCAACATACCTCACAAAGTTATATTGGGACAACATGATCCATAGGAGGCTTTAATGTCATTCTTATTTAATCATGGAGTTACTTCTGGTTGTGACACTTAATGAACTGACCTTTAATGAATATAATGAAAATGTCTAGGTGGGTAATGGAATAGTGGTGAACATTTTTGGATGTTGTGGTTGTGTTGCTGATATGTGGTTGTCATTGATATCAACACTATTAGCATTATTGTATTGAAGGTTGTATATAACGAGGATATTGAGAAAATTGTTAAAAGAAGAGTTGCAGATTGCCAGTAGAATAGTGAAAGTCATGAAGGTGTTTTGTTCCGTACATTGAAGATCAGTTGTTGTGGACTAAATGGTTTATTGCTGAGAGTATCTAGTTCATCTACCAAAAGTATCAGAGGCCTGCGTGAAGATTTGATCGTACTATGAACAATTGTGGTTTGATAGTATTTATGTGGGTTCTACCGGTGTTCTTGATTGAAGATTATGTGTTTCTAGTAATTTATGTCATGGATATTTCTCTATTAGTTCTTGTTGTTTGTGGATGCTTCTAGATCATTCTCTATTCTTTTTGTATGTTCGCGTTGATTGGTGTGCTCGTGGTCGAATATTTTTCTCGGTATGTTCAGGTTAACATGTTCTTGGTCGACATGATGATTGTAACGTGTCGTGGATCCTTGAAGATTTAAATTTGAATGTTTGGCGTGCTCGAGGATATTCTTTTGGGTCTCATCATGATATTAGCTGAAGGTGTTTGATCCACATTGAAAATTTATTTATAAATTTGGGGCAACATTGAAAATATGTTTTATACTTTGGCCAACAAGGTTGCTGATGTAATTTCATTTTGTGGATATATAAGAGTGATTGTTTGAGTGAAGTTAGTGTGTGCATAAGAGTGAATGTATGCTAGAGAAATTGCAGATGTGTGAATAGTTTTCTAATCATTCGAATGCAGAGCAGAGTGAGAAGAATTTTGAGCAAAGTGTGAAGAAGGTTTTTTGTGCTTAACTACAACTGTAATGAGGCTTGTGTAGAAGCTATTTCCTCAATTCATACCCTGCGGATCTAATCTGTATTGTTGTATATTGTTGGGCAGTGAGCCCTTTTGTATTTCAGCAGTGAGCTCTAGGCAGTGTACCTGAATGCATGTGCATTCCCATTATTTTCTTATACTTTTAATAGGGCATAATATTGTGGACTAACATCCATCATGGTTTTCCCCTAACAAGGTTTCCACGTAAAAAAATTTGATGTTCTATGTGCTTCTGATGTGTTGTTTGTTCATGGTTTATTGTTCATTCATCAGATCTGAGATTAAGTTAGGTAAAGTTCAAAAAGTTTAAATATTCTGTGACAACTGATTAACCCCCCCTCTCAGTTGTATGTCCTTGTTTTGCCAACAATTGGTATCAGAGCAGGTTCCTCTGAAGAATTTTAAAAGCTTGAGGTGATCCGAGATGGCATCATACAAGAAGGATAGTCCTAGATTTGATGGAACAAACTACTCATTATGGAAAACTATAATGGAGTGTCATTTGAGGTGTATTGGTTGCCTTCTTAAGAGAAAAATGTGAAGCATCAAAATTTTTTTAAAAGTTTTAAAGCTATGGCAGAAAATGAGAAATGTTTGAAAATAAAATGCTGAAGGTTAGACAGAGGTGATGAGTTCACCTCTAGGGAGTTTAATTCTTTATGTGAAGAGCATGGAATCAGAAGACAATTATTTGCTCCCCGAACCCCTCAACAGAATGGAGTTGCAGAGAGGAAGAACATAACAATTCTAGATGCTGCAAGAATAATGATGATTGAAGGAAATGTGCCTCACATCTACTGGAGTGAAGTTGTAAGCACTGCTATGTACACTTTGAACTAGGTAAATGTAAATGGTAATTCTAGTAAGACTCCTTTTGAACTATGGTTTGGCTATAAGCCTACTGTTAAATATTTCAAGATATTTTGGAAGCAAGTGTTATATCAAGAGAGATGATGATATAGGCAAGTTTGATGCAAGAAGTGATGAAGGAATATTTTTAGGTACTCTACTAAAAGAAAGTCCTATCGGTGCTATAACAAAAGATTGAGAAAAATGATTGAGAGTGCAAATGTCAGAGTTGATGAGGACTCTGCTAAATCATCCAGATCATATGGATATGATTTAAATGACTAGGAAGACAACACAAACAAAGGGAAGAATACTCAGACACAAAATCAACTTCAAATTGTGTCATATGTTTCGGCAAGACAACTTCAATTTGTTTTGATAAATCAAGGTAGTCATGAAGCAGAGACAAATGCAAGTGCAAAAGAAAGAAAAAAAGAATCAGAAGTTTGAGAGAGTCCCAAAGTTTCAAGGTATGTGAAACTAAATCATTATGAAAAGTCAAATTATAGTTTCACAAGAATAAAGGTGTGCAAACTAGAAGAAAGATTGCAGAAGAGTATTGCCTGATTTTCAAGATTGAGCCTAAAGATGTCAATGAAGCTTGCAATGATGAACACTCGATGGGAGATATGAAGGAAGAACTGATGCAGATTGAAAAGAATGATACATGTATACTTGTTCCTAGACCAGAAATTATGAATGATGTATGTATGGTTGCTAGATTTTAGGCTGATCCAAAAGAGTCTCATGTGACTGTTGTAAAGAGAATCTTCAGGTATTTGAAAGGAATAGTTGACTTTGGGCTTTGATATCCTAAGGATGATGATCTTACCTTAAATGGATATACTGATGCGGATTGGGTAGGAGATGTAGATGACATGAAGAGTACTAGTGGTGGTGCCTTCTTCTAAGGGAAGAAGTTGGTGTCTTGGTTGAGCAAAAAGCAGAATTCCATTTCTCTATCTATTGTTGTTGCAAATAACTACACTCAAGTGATGTGGATGAAACATATGTTGAAAGATATCAAAGTAGTATATGATGAACCTATTGCTATATGTTGGGACAACTCAAGTGAAATTAACATATCAAATAATCTAGTGCTACACTCTATAAGACCAAGCATATATCAATCAATTTTCACTTCCTGAGGGAAAAAGTGAGTGAGAAAGAAGTCAAACTAGAGTATGTGCCTACCAAAGAACAAATTGCAGACATTTTCACCAAGTCGTTGTCGAAGGATACTTTTGAGTATTTTAGAGGGATGCTAGGGGTGATTAACCCTCCTGATATGAACTAAATATGCATTTTCTTGCATCAATCTATGTGCTTCATAGATATTTCTTGATTTGGATTTATGTTTTTGTGGCTGCTACTCAGGGGAAGTAGTCAGATGTGCAGATATGTGGTTCAGAGCTTGTATGTGGGAAGATAATGCTTATCTTTGCCATTGATGTCAAAGGGGGAGAAGAGTCATGTGAAAAATCATTGCTTATCTAGAGTGAAGAGTCTTGTGGGGAGAAGATCATCTAGAAGATGTTAAGGAAGAAGAGTCAAAATCTAAGGGGGAGTAAGTGTTGATTGAGAGTTGGGTTGATGGTGTTTTTCACATCATTTTTTGTCGTCAATGCCAAAGGGGGAGATTGTTGGATGTTGTTGTTGTGTTTTTGATATGTGGTTTTCATTGATGTCAACACTATTAGCATTATTGTATTGAAGGTTGTATATGTCGAGGATATTGAGAAAATTGTTAAAGGAAGAGTTGCAGGTTGCAAGTGGAACAATAAAGGTCATGAAGGTGTTTTGTTTCGTACGTTGAATATCAGTTGTTGTGGACTAAAGGGTTTATTCTTTAGAGTATCTAGTTCATCTACCAGAAGTTTCAGAGGTCTATGTGAAGATTTGATCATGCTATGAACAGTCATGTTCTGACAGTATTTATGTGGGTTTTGTCAGTATTTATGATTGAAGTTTATGTGTTTATGGTAATTTTTGTCACTGCGGATATTTCTCTATTAGTTCTTGTTGTTTTGGATGCTTCTACATCATTCTCTATTCGTGTTGTATGTCCACATTGATCGGTGTGCTCGTGGTTGAAGATTTTTCTTGGTATGTCCAAGTTTTCATGTTCTTGGTCAACATGATGGTTGTAATGTGTTGTGGATACTTGAAGATTTAAATTTGAATGTTTGGCATGCTCGAGGATATTTTTTTGGGTCTCATCATGATATTAGCCAATGGTGTTTGATCCACATTGAAAATTTATTTGTAAATTTGGGCCAACATTAAAAATATGTTTTATATTTTGGCCGACAAGGTTGTTGATGTAATTTCATATTGCGGATATATAAGAGTGATTGTTTGAGTGAAGTTAGTGTGTGCATAAGAGTGAATGTATGCCAGAGAAAGTGCATATGTGTGAATAGTGTTCTAATCATTCAAATGTAGAGCAGGGTGAAAAGAAGTTTGAGCGAAGTGTAAAGAAGGTTTTATGTGCTTAATTGGAACTATAATCAAGCTTGTGTAGAAGTTATTTTCTCAGTTCATACCCTACGAATCTAATCCATATTGTTGTATATTGTTGGGTAGTGAGCCCTCTTGTATTTGAGTAGTGAGCTCTAGGCAGTGTGCCTGAATGCATGCACATTCCCATTATTTTCTTATAATTTTAACAGGGTATAATATTGTGGACTAACATCCACCATGGTTTTTCCCCTAGTAGGGTTTCCATTTAAAAAATCTTGGTGTTCTATGTGCTTCTGATGTGTTGTTTTTTCATGGTTTATTGTTCATTCATCAGATTTGAGATTAAGTTAAGTAAAGTTTGAAAAGTTTAAATATTCTATGACAACTGATTCATCCCCCCCCCCTCCCTCTCAGTTGTCTGTCCTTGTTTTGCCAACAAACCTAGTTATAGAACTTATGTCACATGAGCTATTTGGAATAAGGGTATTAAATATAAATTGTAGGTGTTTACTTACGGAACACCATTTGTTGAACTATTTCTTATTGTAGCAGAGGAGATTAAGTACCTCTAAATGATCTTACATTAAGAAGCTAAATGTGATAATTAAGTTAGTAGATGAACCTTGATTTCAAGTGTAATGTTACAATTGTACTAGTAAATGGTAAAGTTATAATGGATTGGACTATTAGAAATAGTAGTAAATTCATTTACATTTCTTTGGAAGAAACGAAGGAAAAAAAAGAACGTTATGGAATTGTTTAATTAAGAGAATTGGTTTATCTCTATTGTTAATTTAAACTTGATGATTTACTTCTTATTCATTTAAAGGCTTATATATTTATATGTCTATGTGCATTGGAATATATGCCTATATATCTGGGGTTTGGGAAAAGAATAAAATTTGTTTATAATTAATTGGAAATGTAAACAATAAAATTAGAGGATTATATTGAAAGGGAAAGAAAAAAAATTTATTGCATTGAGTAAGTGAAGGATGTACTCGAATAACTGATTTTGATGATCTTCTAAATATTGTTTCCTTTACAAACATTTAATTAATTGTTTGTTAATATAAGTGGATTTTAATATGTATAAATTAATTATGGGTTGTGATTATTAAAGGATTCAATGTTATATATATTAGGGGTCTTAGTAATAGGATATTTTTGCCTAGGTGAATTAAGAAATTATATAGATAGAGAAATGAGGAGAATAAATAGGGAAAAGCATTAGTTTATTTATATTTTGTTAATTAGAGGGGTTTGATTAAATAAATTGAATTAGATTTTCCAAGAATGTTGGGTTCCTTTATAATTATTTTAATGGATGAATTAATTGTGAATTATTGTGTGAGTTGCCTTTTACTTAAAGTTAGTGGTTAGTAATGAGTTTTAAAAATGTGAGAATAATGTCTCCCAAGGACATTTTGTTGAAGTCATCTTTTTTCAATTGTTTGGATTATGTGAACAAGTCACTGAGTAATTTGAATGGTGGAGATAATGCCTTTTATGGAGTATTTCATGAACGTTTTCATTGGTTGTTTGTGTTGAATTATTGGGTTTTTCTAGTGTTTAGTTGTGAGTTGGTTGAGTTGGTATTGGGTTCATTTTTGGTTATTTCTTAATGGAGTGAGGTCGTTGGTGTCAAATGGTTATTGAGAAGGGTTTGATTCTTGAGGTTGATTTTGTATTGAGTTGATTTTGTTAGCTTTGATTGAGTTTGAAGTTCTTGTTATGATGTTTCCACTCTTATTATACACTTGTCATTTTGTGATTATGAAACTTATATAGTCATTTTGTGGTCCATGATGTGTGCCTTCCTTTGTGATTAATTCTGATTGAGGAGATTTTATGCAATGACCTTCTTATAGTCATATTTTGAGATTGTTGGGAACCCGAAGTGTTTGAGTTACCCTCAGTGGGCATCTGTGGATATTCAATGTTTTAGGCTTCTAGAGGCAATGGAAAAACTTGATTTATATTGATTTTCCATGGTTGGGCCTTTGTGATTCATTGATCCTATTTTTGATTTTGAGTTCTTGTGGGTGGTACCTCCTTTGTTCTTGTTTCAGTGATATGGAATGGTTTTGCGAGATGGTTCTTGCCTCTCATGTTCTGTGTTAGGTACACCTTGATTTTATGTGAGATGAGGTACACCCCTTGCATGTTTTGGTTTGGGTACCCATAGGGAGAGTGGCTCTTCATGGGGGGCAGCACAAAGGGGTTGTCAAGATAACCCATGGAGGAGTTTCCTAAACAAGTGATAATGTAATTAATGAACTAGTGGGTTTGGGTAGTTAAACACTAGATAGAATTAATTATGTACCTCACCCATACCGTTAGTGCTTTCATAGGCTGAGGATGAGATGAGAAGACCTGGTTGGTAAGATCACTACCTTGTGTTCATAAAAGGTAATTGGTTCCACATGAGTCACCTTATGGAGTGGCGCCTTGATATAGGCAGTCAGGATAACCATAGATGGAGGTGACACCTTGTGATAGGTTTTCTGGATAATCCATGTAAGGCCATGCGATGAAACTCTCCTACAGTACCCATTTATTTTCACTTGTATTACCTTTGTGTACCTCTAGAAGCTATCATCTTGCAAGTAGTTCTTTGATGTAGTTTTTATTTATGTTTATTGATATTCGTGTTTGTTGAGTCATGTTGCTTATCCACTTGATTTTTCTTTTTTCATCTTGCAAGTAGCCTTTGATATTCTTGTTAATCATGTTTTTCTTGTTACTTTTGTGTTGTCAAGTCTTGTTGTCTTCCACTTGACTGTTCTTGGTCGTGGGTCTTTCTTGTCATCTCCTAGCATGGGGGGTGGGCCTTTAGGTCCATGTGGTTGGGTGGAATGTGCTATGCACCCCATCGGGTCCCCTGTCGGAGTTCATGTTGATGCAGTTGATCTAGAACCTCACCTTAGTTTAGTTGTACCTTGTTCATTTATCTATCATTCTTGTATTTGATGTATCTTTTCCTCTATGTGACAGGATGCACTAATGTGCATATGTGCTCCTAAAATGATGTAATGTATTCCTGAAGTGGTGTAATGTACTCCTGAAATGATGTGGTGTACTCCTAAAATGGATGTAATGTATTATGTTACCTTGTAAACCTTATGTAGTTAATGATTCATGGTAGTTGTTATTTGATGTTTTGTATCTATGGAAATATGCTTCATTGAGTTCACATCATAATAGTATGTTCACGGTTATTAGGAATAAGTTAATCTTGTTTATGATGAGTTATCATCTATAGATGTTTCTTATTGTTGGATTATAATGGATGTATGATTGTTGTAAACATATGCTATATCATGTTTTATAATTTACTCTTCGAATTTGTTCATTATCATTTTGGAATGGGTTTAGGTTTCATAATGTCATCCCATGTACCCTAGAGGACATAGTTAATATGGTAATTGTTTAATTGCATTACATGTAGTGTATATTCATGGTCATATTATGTTTAGTATGTTAATGTTCATATAATGTAATTTTCTTCTTAAAAAAAAATAGTGTGGTAATCTGTTATTTTTAGTTGTCCTTGGGGTTCGCACTGCAAGGCGTCACAAAAAAAAATTAACTTCAATATCAATAGCCAAATTCAACGAGATAAAAGCCTAAATTATAATAAAATTGGTAAGAATTTCATTCTTTTCTATATCAATTATTTTTTAAAAAAATTATGGGACAATTGAATTAAGCAGCTCAAAACAAAATCAAATAACACCAAAAATCTAAAGCAATTCACTGATAAGCCAAAATACATTTTACAATATGCTAAGTTTCCAATTTCATTCCAATTATCAAATTCTCCATTCTTCGTCTCCTTCATATCTCTTCTCTTTACTCCTCGCACCCCCTCCTCTTACTCTACCATTATCAATTGTTCTTACCAAGAGCTGAATTTAAATTCACCTTATGGTTGCACACCCCCTAATCTCTTTTTAATTTATTTCTAACATTTTACCAATGGGTATCTTCTACTCATAATCTTAGCTCATCTTCCTCTAGGAAACTTCTTTTCCCCTGCCCCTCTCTCTACAGTTGTAGGTCCTTTCATATTCATTTTCCCTTTTTCTTTTTCATGTCTCTCAAGACTGACCATTTAATTGATTTTTTTAATCTATTGCCATTTATCTATGGTGTGGCCCTCTCTCTTCCCTATCAATTATTAAATTTGCATCCTTTTTTCTTACTCGCTAGGCACCACACACACATCTATTTCCCCTCAAAAAGGTGTTAACAACTCTTCTTTAAATCTGTACCTTTTATGTGTTGTTTAAAAATGAATAAATCAATTTTTAAAACTGTTAATTATTAAAAAAACATGAGCTTTAAACTTGAAAGATTGTTTCTTTTACCTCCATTATTTTTGTCTTTTACTCCAGCAATATCATCTTATGTCTAGCCACATTCACTCATAAATTAAGCATTTATTTACCTTATTTTATCTGCATTATTTCTTGAGGCATCTATTTTTCACTTCTAAAATCTTTTGTTCTTTTTGAATGCTAAATGAAACTAAAAGAGAAGGAATAGTAACTAAAATAAGCTATATACTTCGTAATGCCTAGCTAGAAATGAACAATCGAATTGGTGCAAGTATGTGGAGCACAAAGAGAAATATATGTTGGTCATTATATGTTGTTTTAATTCATGAAGCTCAAAATTTGACTTTATCCATAAATTTTATGATTTATCTAATGCTCATTTTTTCTTTTTTCCTCAATGTTCGCCAATATATGTTGTTTTAGTTCATGAAGCTCCTCATAAATTGTTTTTTTTCCAATGTCTATAAGGTATCTAGAATTATTTTTTTTCAAGAACAGAGAGAAATAAGTTCCCCAATTGGAGGACTTCAAATTATTAGAAAATGAAGGTGCAGTTGAGACTGAAGGTAAAAAAGATATGCCAACCGATAGTGGTGAGAAAAAGGTTGTAGAGAAAGAGCTAAAATATGAACCTTGTGGTATTTCTAAAAATGGTTTAATTGAGCATGATGATGTTGAGAATTTCTCAACAAGGACAACATTGTTAGGTGATGTTACTTCATTGGAAAGTGAGGAAGAAAGTGTGGAGGTGAAGGTTGAGTTATTTAGTGATTTACCTGTTACATCTGTTGATAATATTTTGTGTGAAAAGGAGGTTGACAGTAGTTTTTGAAAGAAGCTAGAGGATGAATATTTTGATTTTATTTATGGTAATGATGAGGAGGATGTATATTTTGATTGTATCTCTAACTGTGATGTGATTACAGAGGAGGAGGTGAATGTAGCTGAAAATTGTCTTGTAGAAGACATGGAGAAAAAAGAGCACAAAGTTGAGTTGAAGGAGGCTGGTAATCAACTTGTTGTGGCAGAAAAAAAAAAGGGAGGTAACACATGATTTCATTTATTTTAATGAAGAGAAGGATTTTAATTACTTTTTTCCAAAATTTCGTAGGATAGGGTGGTGGGAGCTGAATTTTGTGAACAAATGAAAAAAGAGGGGAAGAATGAAGGAGCGTAGAGATAGCATATTGTAGGTAAAGGGAAAACAGAATGGTTATGCTAATGAGGTTGAGAATTGGATCCAATGTGAACATAGCATATTCAAATTTTCAGGAGCTTCACTCATAGAACATTTTCTTTCTACTGTGGGTGTCTGATGCAAGAGCATCCATGGGCTCATGCAATCCTGCATCAACCAAAAAATATATTTATATTAAATTTTGTTTGGTTTTCAATGAATGGTTGACACAAATATTTGTAATTATTGGAATAATTTAATTTGAAATTAAATTACATCAAAATTTCATGTTGAATGATTATGCCCGAAAAAGCAGGTGTTGCAAAGGAAATTGAAGCACAAAATGCAAAATTTGAATTTTTGCAAGTTAAAGGAAATTCTTGAGATTTGAATTTCAAATCGAATTCCAACTACCACAAATCCCTAAAAAATAGGGACTATCAAAATGGGTGCCTAGGTGATCAAATTGGCAACTTTGATGAGTGAGTTCAATTTTGGAAACTATTGGTACAGTGTGTGTGAGACTGGTAGCTTGCACAAGTGAGAAGTTTGATTTTTTTGAATTTTGAATTTCAATTTAGAAATTCTCTCCTTTTGGGCGTGGATTTTCTTGTGAAGGATGATTTTTGAGTTTTAAATGGAATTTCATTTCATTTCGATAGATTTGGAAAGTTGTTAATAAAGGGCATGTGCAAGATCATCATGGAAAAAATAGACCCTTAAGTGGCAATAAAATTCAAAAAAATCAGAGTTAGGCAACTTGACGTAAAAATTTGAATAAGTTAACTATATTATTTAAAAAATATGTAAGAATAGAATCTATTGAAAATTGAATGTAGTTTCTAAACTACTAGGTTTATTTTTATTTTTAAAAATTCTATTTGGTGAAAATTTGATATTTCAATGCAGTAGTACTTAAATTTTAGGGAAAAAATAAGTAGGTGTCTATTTGACCACCCTAGCCACAATAAAATGATAATATTTTTTTATAAGATTTTAGATATAAGTAGAAGAATCATGTCCTAATGTGATGCATATTTTTTTATAATATTTTTCCAAGTAAATAATTAATTATGATTTTTTTATTACAACTTTTAAAAAATATTAAAACTCATACGTTTGACCACCTTAACTTGGTCAAAAATTCATGAAATTCAATTCCTCTTTTTTAATCCTATAGTATGTGAAGCATAGAATGTGACATATGTTTCAGATTCAAAAAAAATGATACCCTTTGAAAGCTATAGATGTTTTTCAATCAGCCTATCAATAAGGACTTTAGTCATAATTCAAATAGAAAATGAATAATAATTATTTATTAAACTAAAAGTAAAGCATAATTTATATTGGTGGAAAGCTAAGAATCTCCTTTAAAAACCCTTTTTCATTTCATCAATTTTAGGTAAAAAAAGTCATCAGCCACATGGGCCATCATATCACTTGCATATCGCCACTTTTTGGCCCACCATGATCCTGCACATACCCTAAAAGATAATTCATTTGCATTTTTAAGTTACTTTTCAAAGTGCAGGAAAATCACAACTTGGGGCATGGATTTTCTCTTTGGAGAAATTGATGCAAAGTGTGAATGCTTCAATAATTTTATTGTAGCCATTGTTGAGGAGTGACAAAGTGTGCATGTGGGTTGGTTGTAGTGCTTGAGAAACACATGAAATTCTATGGAATGTTTTATATTTTTGTAATAAATGCTATGATGTTGTAAAGGGCATATGTGGTGCCCATAGTATCAATGAGACTTTATCAGTTTGTAATGGAAAATTGTTCATTTGAATGCAAGTTTGCAATTTGCATTTTCTTTCATACTTGTGTTGAAATTCACAGTGAATTGAAAATTTTTGTTTTTGTTGAACTCAAGTCAGTGGAGAGGGTATTTTTTCACCCCCCTCCCTGATTCAGTGGTATTAGAGAAGGAGTTCTTGAGTGTGCAGGCAGAAGCACCGATGTGAGGCAGTTTGCACCAGGAACTATGGTGGTGGGTTGTGATTTAATTGTAGGCAGATCGTCGAACGTGAGGCAGTCTATACTAGAGAGGATGGGATGGGTCACTGGGAGGCCAATAAGAATTTTGTTTTGGGAAAATTATTGGGAAGAAGTGGAAAATGAGAAGCAGCGTGAAGAGTTTGAAAAGCTTTAGGCTAAAGTGAATATATTAGAAAATAAGTTTTAAGAGGAAATAAGAATGTGGGAAAAGAGATATGGGAAGAAGGATGTTCTCTTGAAAGAGGACATTGAAAATAAAAGAATAATAAGCGAAGGATGGAGAAAGAAAGAAGAGAAAATGATCACTAAAGATAATAAATTTAATGGTAATTTTAAAGATTTTTTTTTATCTGAAATTTTTTTGTTTGTAGGATTTATCAAGGACAAGGAAAATGGTTAAAAGAAGAAGGATACCGCAGCAGAAAAAGATGTGTCATTTTATTATGTTAGTGAAAATTTACATGCAAAAGAGGTAGATGAATTTGTGGATTATTTTGTAGCAATTCAAAGAATGGATTTTCATAGTCCTAGATTTGACAAAGGGAATGATGAAGAATAAGATAGTCTCCTGCTGAAAGAGGAGATGAGAAAATTAGAAAATTTATTTCAGGGAGAAATTATAGAAGAAGATGATGAAAATAAAGAGGTTGTAGCTGATGCGTGCCTCTTTGAAGGAGGAAATTTTACATCAGTGGATGAATTTCCTTTGGATGGCTTGAAATTATTAGAAGATGAAGGTGAAAAAGATATGGCAACCGATAGTGGTGAGAAAAAGGTTGTAGAGAAAGAGGTAAAATTTGAGCTTTGTCGTATTTCTAAAAATGGTTTAATTGAGCATGATGATGTTGAGAATGTTGAAGCAAGGACAACATTGGTAGGTGATGTTACTTCACTAGAAAGTGAGAAAGAAAGTATGGAGGGGAAGATTGAGTTATTTGGTGATTTACATGTTGCATCTATTGATAATATTTCATGTGAAAAGGAGGTTGACGGTAGTTTGTTAAAGAAGGTAGGGGATGCATATTTTGATTTTATCTCTAACAGTGATGTGAGTATAGAGGAGGAGGTGAATGCAATTGAAAATTGTCTTGTAGAAGACATGGAGAAAAAGGAGCACAAAGCTGAGTTGAAGGAGGGTGGTAATCAACTTGTTGCAGCAGCAACAAAAAGGGAGGTAACACATGATTTCATTTATTTTAATGAAGAGAAGGATGTTAATTACTATTTTCCAAAATTGCATAGTGCAGGATGGTGGGAGCTGAATTTTTTGAACAAAGGCAAAAAGAGGGGAAGAATGAAGGAGTGTAGAGGCAGCATATTGCAGGAAAAGGAAAAATAGAATGTTCATGTTGATGAGGTTGAGAAGTGGATCCAGCGTGAACATAGCATATTCAAATGTTCATGAGCTTCACTCATAGAACATTTTATTTCTACCGTGGGTGTCTAATGCAAGAGCATCCATGGGCTCATGCAATCCTGCATCAACCAAAAAAAAAAAAATTTAAATTTTGTTTGGTTTTCAATAAACAATTGCCACAAATATTTGTAATTATTGGAATAATGTAATTTGAAATTAAATTACATTAACATTTCATGTTGAATTATTATACTTGAAAAAGCAGGTGTTTTAAAGGAAATGGAAGCGCAAAATTCAAAATTTGATGTTTTGCAAGTTAAAGGAAATTCTTCATATTTGAATTTGAAATAAAATTCCAACTACTACAAATTCTTAAAAAATAGGGACTGTCAAAATGGGCACCTAGGTGATCAAATTGGCAACTGTGATGAGTGAGTTCAATTTTGGAAACTGTCGATAAAGTGTGTGTGATTGGTTGCTTGCACAAGTGAGAAGTTTGATTTTTTGGAATTTTGAATTTCAATTTAGAAATTCTATCCTTTTGGGCGCGGATTTTTTTGGGAAGGATGATTTTTGAGTTTGAAATGGAATTTCATTTCATTCTAGTAGACTTGGAAAGTTGCTAATAAAAGATAATTCATTTGCATTTTGAAGTTAGTTTTCAAAGTACAAGAAACTCCCAACTTGGGGCATGGCTTTTCTCTAAGGATAAATTGCAGCAAAGTGTGAAGGCTTCAATAATTTTATTGTAACCATTGTTGAGGAGTGACAGAGTGTGCATGTGGGTTGGTTGTAGTGCTTGAGAAGCACATGAAATTCTATGGAATGTTGCAGATTTCTATAATAAATGCTATGATGTTGTAAAGGGCATATGTGGCACCCATAGTCTCAATGACACTTTATCAATTTGTAATTGCAAATTGTTCATTTTAATGCAAGTTTACAGGTTGCAGTTTCTTTCATACTTGTGTTGAAATTCATAGTGAAGTGAAAATTTGTGTTTATGTTGAAATTAAGTCAGTAAAGAGGGTTTTGTGTCACCGCCCTCCCTTCTTTAGTGGTATCAAAGAAAGATTTATTGAGTGTGTAGGAAGAAGCACCAACATGAGGCAATTTGCACCAAAACCTATGGTGGTGTGTTGTGATTTACGTGTAGACAAATCGTCGAACGTGAGGTAGTCTATACCAGAAAGGATGGGATGGGTCACGGGGAGGCCCATGAGAATTTTATTTTGGGAAAATTATTGGGAAGAAGTGGATAATGGGAATCAGCGTGAAGAGTTTTAAAATATTCAAGCTAAAGTGAATATATTAGAAAACAAGTTTAAAGAGGAAATGAGAATGTGGGAAGAGAGATATGGGAAGAAGAATATTCTCTTGAAAGAGGACAATGAAAATAAAAGAAGCATAAGGGAAGGATGGAGAAAGAAAGAAGAGAAAATGATCACTAAAGATCATAAATTTAAAGGTAATTTCAAAGATTTTATTTTATCTAAAAATGTTTTATTTGCAGGATTTAGCAAGGACAAGGAAAATAGTGAAAAGAAGAAGGATACTACAGCTAAAAAAGATGTATCATTTAATTATTTTAGTGAAAAGTTACATGCAAAAGAGGTAGATGAATTTGTGGATGATTTTGTAGAAATTCAGAGAATGGATTTTGATAGTCCTAGATTTGACAAAGGGAATGATGAAGAAGAAGATAGTCTCCTATTGAAAGAGGAGATGAGAAAATTAGAAAATTTATTTTACAGAGAAATTATAGAAGAAGATGATGAAAAGAAAGAGGTTGTAGTTGATACATGCCTCTTTGAATGAGGAAAAGTTACAGCAGTGGATGAATGTTCTTTGGAGGACTTAAAATTATTAGAAAATGAAGGTGCAGTTGAGAATGAAGGTGAAAAAGATATGGCAACCGATAGTGGTGAGAAAAAGATAGGGTTGAATTTGAAGTTTGTTGGTCTAAAAAATTCCTCTAAATTTGAATAGAAAAAGATAGCACAAGCAGGTTGTGAACCAAAATATCTTGGTTGAACCTCCTTTAATCATTAAAAAAAAATTATGCATGGATTCTACAATGTGCTCAATAAAATTATATTTGACATGTGGAAAACCACAATGGATATTATATACCATATCAAGGAGGCTTGCAACCACTTCCAAATTGCTATCCATTCTGAGGAAAAATACTAGAATGGAAATAGTATCCTTAGCCCATGGTTTAAAAATATCCAAATCATAAGGAGGCTTATGATCACCTTTCAATTTTTTTCTATCCTAAACTATTTAATTTAAGCAAGTATTTTTCTCTATTTCATCCACTACTTCATAATCACTAGATAGGTCAATGTGGACATTTCCAAATTCTTCGGTTGTAAACCCCAACACTTTTCCAAGTTATTTTGCATTAATGGATGACAATTCTTCTTTGCTATCTTTATTAACAATTTCTCTTTTTGTTATCATCATAATTTTGGGCAAGGGAAAACCTCATGTAACATCATATGCCCTAATCTTGTTACCCAAGGTGCACTAATCCTATTAACTTGCATTTGCCTTGAAGCCTTGTTTGGAGATGAAAATATAAGTTATGAGGTACGCCTACTAGAGATTTTAGGATCATAAATATCATGGTACCCATCAATGAAACATGGGGTTTTAAGCAATTCTACATTATATATTTTTTTATCTGACATTTTTCTAGTGGTACTGGTGGTTTTAAAAAATATACAATGTGAAATTGTGAATTCCCTGTTAGTCCTCCTTATATTTTCTTAATTATTAGGTCTCTCAACCCTAAACCCAAACTTCAAAGTTTGGCAAAATAAGATTTTAAGAAATGTCAAATGATGAAACACAGCGGGAGGAATTGTTTCACTTACCTAGATTTTAATTTTTGAAAAGATTAATGCTGATAGTCATGGAAACTAGGTTACTGGAATAGATTTTTTGGAAGTGGAACTATGGAGCCTAGAGTCGAGAAGTGCACTGTAATGAGAAAACTAAAGACTGAAATCTCCCAGTGTGCTGACCCTCTCACTTAAAAATAAAATCACTTAGCAGTAGGAAGTTCTTTTCTTTTCAAAAATTAAAGTGAATTGAACATCTATTTGTTTCTTCCGGACTACATAATTAGTACATGGTTGATAGCATTTAATACAGGCTATTTAGTCCTGCATTGACAACAAATTCTAAATTGTTGTCTTTGTAAATCTAACGGTTATAGGTTGATTCTGGACGTTTAATTTCACATCCCTAGTGCTTTATGCATTTCATTCTAGAATTCAACTACAACCATACATCAAATGTTCATAAAATGGTTGAGTAATTTATGATATAAATAATAAACATGTGTTTTAAAGTTGTTTTAAACTTTAACGCACTAGGATTGACATCAAGGTCAAGGGGTTGATAACTTAACGTTGCAAATGACTTAATAAAATTAATAATGATACTGAGAACTAGGGGAGAAGGTAAATGACAAACTAGAAATCAATAACATTTCGGTAAACCCTAACAAGAGTGAAAAATTTTAGTGTTTATAATGTTTTTTTTAATTTGGTGGAAACTTTATTTTTTCATTTGTATTGCATTATGTTTTACTCTTAAATTTCCATGCAATTATTTCATAAATAGATAATACTTAATTTCTTAAAGGAAAAAAAAACTGATTTGAATAGATTCATAGACACTAAACTTATAAAATAGATCTTTACTATAAGTGTAAATGAATAACAAATAATAACACAACACAACCATTTATTTTATTACAAATGAATTACAATGTCACATTATTACATATCTTTTTAAAGATGAGTAGTTGTAGAGTAGGAAAGCTCCTATTTTGTATAAAAAATATATGTCACTTTACATAGACACAATTTATTCCAAGCCATTTCTCATGACAATTGATTAAAAATAGATTCCAATTTCCAAGCTTTTGCTGGTGACAACTTAATACTGTAGACATGCAAAACTAACATCATGCATTATGCATACCGCTCTAATTAACATTCATTTCTTCTACTAATCAAATTAAATCCTAAGGTTCATCAAACTTAATTAAATCAAATTATTTAATTAAGTTCTTAAAAGTTCTTATTTTATTTAATAAATCAAACTAATTTAAATCAAATATCAAATCCCTAAAATCCCCCAAGTTAATTAATCTAAATTTAATTAACTTCTAATCATAATTAACATTCTCTAACTTTTGACTCAACTAGAGTCAAATCTAAACTCTTAACTAACCCACCCACTTGCACCAATAAATCACTTTATTTGATTTATTAAAAAGACTTATTTTCCCTCATTAACTCTCATCTTTGACTTTTTGGACAAAGACAATTCCCCCCAAAACCCTCAACAACATGCATTTATTGACATTTTTAAAATTTGAATGGGCACATTGGCCAAAACCTGCACAAGCTTTAACCAATCTCATTATGACAATTGTCTCTATCCTATTGGATGGGATTTAGTCCCACATTGCCTAATCTTGGCCTCTCTTCTCTCAACTTCTCCTATAAATGCAATGCATCTTCTCTCATTCGTTATCCACATTTGAAAGCATCTACACTATAGGCAACTTGAGCTCATAGCATCTCATTGTCTATCTCATTTAGCTTGGAAAGGGTTGGGAAAGGGCTCTTTTACACATCCAAAGGGCACCAATCCATCATAGAATAGGTTGTATTTCATTTCTTTTTTGCATGTTTGATTTGTTTTTATCAATTGTTTGAAGGAATGTTATATGTTATTCTATGAGGATGCTAGTCTATGCAAGCCAATGTGCAGATTTAGAATTCTACAAATGGCACTAGAAGGAGGGACTAAATTATTTGTCATTTGATATGTTTGTTTAAGAGTCAAAACTGCAATATGTTGCGTATAAAATCAATATGTTCATTTATTTAAGTAGTGGATGCTTTTAAATGGAGGTTGTTAAAAAAAATATATACCTCTGTTGTGTATCAATCCACTTGAAAATAGATATTTGTTAATGGTTGAATCCGGTATTGATAAGTAAGGACCAACATTAGCACTCAATCATCCCAAATCTATCATTTTCTATAAAAAAGAAAATTTAAAGCACCCACTGTATTACTTGCTCTGATTGGTAGCCTCTAACTTGTAGCTTTTCATTATATAGATTGCAGGCATATCTAATAGTTGCAGGTGTGTTACTTGCTTTGACTGATAGCGTCTAAACTTCCTCTAGCTGCGTTGGTGGTAGAAAGTTGTGAGTAAATAAGTAGTACACACACAATAATAGGGTGCTTATAGGGGAAGAAACATGCGAGTCCTTATGCAATGCTTGGAATTTAAGTGGTCTGCATCCAAGTTGCATCACATTATAGCTTATATTTTCGTTCACTTTGTTGATGTACAGAAAGGCGTATGAAGTTTATCTGTCAGTGCTAATTTCTTTTTTTCCTGATCGTTTGGAGTTTGTATATTGAACGACAGTCCCGTGAGGTTCCCAATAGACATCTGCATGCACAAACTTTCTATTTCTTCATTTCGTGTTTATGGTATGGACACTAATTGTAATTTGCAGGGAATAAATTAATCAATGTTACGTATTCTATTGTGTGAATTTGGCTTCAATACAGTGAGATGCTAATCAAGAGATTACTGATGAAGGATAGGAAATACACTACTAGCTTCAATACAACAAGTTAACAATAACTGTCTTCACTATAAATAAATATTGTGAAAAATGCACTAAATATACTAAGCGTATTTCTATTTAACATGTTTCATTGTATGTTGATGATTATTGATAAGTAACAGGAAACCTTTATTCCTAACGCCTATTTCATCCTCACTTAATGACTAGCGGCTAAGACAACAAGAATAGTGCAAAGCTACCTACGCATCATGATGGCCACCAACTTTGCTCTGAATTGCATGCTTCTGCAGTTACGTTACTTAGATTTTCTTATCGATGCATGAGATTTAGGTACGGGCTAAGCTGACCCCACCCATGTTAGAATTCATACCCGCAGGTGAAGTTCCTAATATTCAGCAACCTTGTGCTTATTCGGCCAAATCCGATCCTAGTAATTTACAATAAGTAGGATCTATTCCCTGATTTCGTACTTCATATTGTGTAGATTTAATTTTGTGGGAAAGAGTGTTGAGAAAGCCATTGTCTATTTATAATTTTGATCTACTCACATACAATGGCCATGTTGGGAAATGCATTAAGCTACTTTTTTTTTTTTTCAGTCAAAATCTTTGTTGGCGCATAATCTTTCTAAGAGGAAAGCTTAGTCAATACATTAGGTAAGGGTGCAAGAAAGTTTTTTGTTCTTCTTGTTCAAAGTGATGCATTTAATAAAATGTGAATGATGCATTAAGGGTGGTTTTAGACAACACAGTACATTGCAGTTCTATATCAGGTTCCATCATTATCTCGGTTACAAGATTCATTTTGAAACACCATTAAATGAGTGTGCATTAAACAAGTAGTCTAAAAATATCAAATCATAACCTGAACAGGCCTGGCTATAGCTGTAATTTCCACGCTATTTCTTACAGTTTTGGAGATCGCTATGTTTGAGGTAGATTCATTTGAATTTGAAGACCCTGCTCTGCCTGCGATTTCCTTTGATGAGATGAAGTTTATTTCTCTCTGAATGTGCCTTTTTGTAGCTTCATTGTCGCATACCACTCTAGAGGTCAGTATATTTGGAAGCATATTTTTGTTTGAAGACCATTCGCGGCCTATGTTTGCCTCTGCTGAGATACAGTTTATTTCTCTCTGAAGCACATCAATTCATCTTATATTCCTTATGGAGAGAAATTAATTACATTAGACAGGCCATATATTTTAGGGGCCTCTTCACATGTACGCACAACTTTCATCATGATCAGGTGACATTTAGTCATGTCGACGGGTAATACACTAATATAAAGGTTGCCCATTTATCTTCGCAGATTGAAGAAGGTTCATACTAGTTGGTTGAGTTCTCCCTCGCACGTGGCTTAGTTTCTGTAAGATGAGTTGTTTGACATAGTTAGTTTGTATCCATAGTCCCCTTATTACCTTATTTCAAACAATTGTAATCACTTAGAAATAGAGGACTGGCAGAAATAAAATAAAAAAAGATCCCTCCCAACCACATTCTAACATATCAACCATTGAACTGTACATGGACTCCTTTCAAAACTTCAGCCAAAACATGTGCTTACAACCTGCAACTGGTCATATATATATGACTTCTTATTTATACATACATAAATACAGTTGACTTTTGAGTTAAATTCCCCCTCTGGCTTTGTTTAGGGGCAGTTGAGTTTGGTTTTTTTGCAGTTTTTCTATTGATCAAAAGGGTTTTGTTTGGGTGACTATTATGATTTGGTTTGAGAGGGATTATAGGAAATCTAATAATTTTGGGACTTGATTATATTTAATTGTGTCTCAAAATTTGTTTGAAATGTTTTTGTAGACACTTGATCTATGTTTTGATTTATCAATTAAAACTAAAAGGTTTATGTTACTGAAATACAAGGTTGGGTACCTCATTAATTTTTGAGATAAATCTTATTTCTAATAAACTTTGTGTTTTTTGTTAATAGGTTGACATCAAGATTGAAGTTGAAGGTTGGCATCAAACGAAAATGAAGGCGAATGGAGTGGAGTTGGAGATATTTTTTGAAATCAAAACTTGGAAAAAGCATTTTTTAATGCTTATTTTAAATCTTAGAGCTTCAATTCACTACCCTTTTTTTTTTTTAAACCAACTCACATTTCTTTTTGGGTTTAAAATTAATCACTTGACTTGATCTTTTCAAAGTTGGTTAAAAAAAGAACCTTTGACATTTACTAGATTTCAATCTGGACTTAAAATTGAACAAGGCAAACTTCACATTTCAATCAAGGTGATTTTAAAACGAACTCATCACTTCTTTGAGGTATAAAATGAACAAGTGTTTTTCATGTTTTGCAATATTTTTCATAAATTAACATCATTGAAATGTGTATGCACTTCTCTCACACTTCACAGCGATCTTGAGAATCAAAAGCATTTTGGTGATATTAACTTGTCAAAAAGATTGCCTTCACATTTCAATTTGGGCACTTAAATTGAAAAAAACATCTTGCGATTGTGAGTAAACTTATTGTGAGTGTTCTCCCTTTGTTTCTAAATGAAGGTTGATCGAACTATGAATATGTTTACTTGCTTTTGTTTATCTTAGAGGGCTTGCCTTGTGGGAAAAAGTACTCACCCAAAGGGAATGACCCAACGGGAACATGCTAAAGCCAAGCGACTTCCAACTAGTATATAAGTGTGGATTCTTGAGGAAAGTTCAAGAATCATGAGGATTATTCCGACGAGATGGACATTAATGGACTCTCACTGACGTTGGATAATCCCCCACGAATAGAATGCCCGCATTAAAACCCTTTATTTAGAAAAAGGCCAAAACCTTGTCTATCTTGCTGGTGCAAAAGGTCATGTCCTTTGAAGCCGTCCCACGTTATAGATGTGGTCTTGTTGTAGAAATGGAAAGTATGCCATGGGATATTCATGGGTACTAATGCTTGGCTAACCCAAGAAGTGTGTGCACTATAAGGGGGAGCCTGTGTGGTCAATCATTTAGCCATTCACACAAGATATGCATAGCTGGATTCGTCCAAGTGGGAACCCAACAAGATATTGCCTCATCATCCTAGGGTTGTAAAAAGTGTTTGGAAGTAAAAGATACATTGCTTGGTTCTCAATATGATTGAAAAATAGACATTCACAAGAGCCTCAAATTTCAAACACCTTAGAGGAAACAAATATCCTTGACGAATTCAACCACTCTTTCTTTCCCTAGGGATCATATCCTTAGAGGTTTCTAAGTGCTCGGATTCTATCATCATTTGTTTTCACTAAGGATAAACCTAGGAAACTTTTGTCCTAATTTCCTTGATTTCCACATAATGGACCTTGTGGGATGAAAACGAAAGTAGGGCATTAGACATTCAGTTTGAAAACATAATCAAGCAAGTGTTTTTGGTAAAAAGGAATTCACTAAGACAAGATAAAAGACAAATTCGATTACACATGTGTTTTCTAACACGATTTCCCACAAGATTAGAATCCCAAAACCAAAGTTCAAAAAGCTTAGTCTGAAAGCTCATGAGGAGCATCTTGAAAGACTTTTCAAATTCAGAGAGAGATTGGTCTATAACTTTTACAAAAAAGATTCAACAAACAATCCTCAGTTGTATGAGTTTTACTATCAACAGAATCCCAAACTTTTTGAAAGGTTTGCTTTCCTCCCATAGGAAATATAGTGTGTCTATCAACATCGAGGTCTTGTAAAAAGAAGTGTTATTCTAGGTCAAGTCTAGGATCAAATTCAATCATGTTCATCCATCCCTCAAACATCAAAATCAATCAAAAGTCACCTCACCAACAACTCTTGGAATCTTTGTCAACATATGTTATGCTAAACTTCTAGGCGAAATCAAATCACTTTGTTTGACTTAACACATCTAGTCAAACCTTCATCTTATATATGAGTTTTATCTAGGATAACACAACTTCCTAGGGTTTACGAGTTCATCTTGTTTGGCTTAACACACCTAGCCAAATTATCAAAATCAACACCTCGTTTGACTTAATGCACTTAGTGAAACTACCATCTTGTAGGAGTTCACTCTATGAATAACACAGCTTCCTAGAGTTTTACAATTACAATTATCACTCTTGTTTGACTTAACACATCTATTCAAACCATCAATCAAATCAAAGTCCTAAAAAGTTTAGCATTTCCTTCAAAGGTTCTTAAAGAGTTCCATTCATCCATATCACTCATCTTCCATTTATCTCATCCTCGTTATCGCTTTGATCCTTAATTTTTCCTAGTTCTTCACTTCTTTGAACCTAAGGTTTAGAACAATCTAAAGGATTAGAGGTTCATCTCTTACATTCTCAAAAATTGATCTTCATTTTATGGTTCAAACTCGATCTCAATACAAGAAGGACATGGAGAAAAACAAAGGAACATCCATTTCAAGTGACTTAAGCCAAACCAAAACAATGTTCAATCCAATGATAACAATCAAACTCCCAATCAATCCTCCTCCAATGCCTCAAAGTTCTCAAGAAGAAGGCCATATTGAGGACATCACTAAAAATAGAATGACTTAATCAAAAATTTTAGAAATGGTGTGAAACCCTGAAAGTCATCGAATTGTGAATGCCATGTTGAAACTATACCCATCCCAATACATGCTTGAATTAGCAAAAGAAGTGGCTAAACTCCCTTCTGAATTTGATATGAGCACTATTGTGGAGAGATCACTCGAAATCACACCTTCACCCACATCCACGCTCCCACTCCAAAACGTCACCCAAGACATCCTGCGGGTCATATCATCTATCGCCTCGACCCCATCGGTCGTTAACAAGGGAAGTGCTATGTTTCATGAACTTCAAAAACATCAAATTGTGAACAACCAAGGATTGAACGCAGGGGCTACATCGGAGCAATCTATTTCGGTAAATCCATTGCACCCATACGTCCCTCTCACATTTCATGATCATACCAATTCATCTTCATTCCACGCAATGTTGGAATATCCTCTCAACATGCAAACTTCTCTCCCTATCTTGCAAGGAGAAGGTGACTTATTCAGAGCAAGAGGATTCTTGGATCCCTCATCATCGCTTTCAGGGATTGAAACACCCATTTTTCTATCATTTCTGAACCTACCACTTGCATCTACATCATCACTCGAATTGGGTCTCCCTCCTCTTCCCATCATCCACTTTTCAAATCAGGATGGTTCATCAAATCCACCAACTATGTCATCTGCACCGCAACAACAGATGGCATTCGTCCAAACAACTTCAAAAATTAATGCATATTCCATTCCTCAAAGCATGGTTTTGCAGGGACCAAGCACCTCGATCACACAATCCATAGCTCAAACTTTGATCATTAACACGACTGTTCCGCTCATCACAACAGTCGGCGTTGTGCCAAATCCACCAACATTACCACCAAGGCACAACACAACCAACTCATTCACCATGACGTTGCAAGTTGCTCAACAAGCTGCCCAACAAAAAGCACTTCAAAATCAGCACGCCGCACAATTAGCCACTTAGCAAGCACAAGCGCAATTAGCTACACAACAAGCACAACAGGCTGCACAAGCCCAAGACTTATTACAACAACAAGTTGCGCAGGCAGCTCAAGCTGCACAAGCCACTCAATCCACACAAGCTACGCAAGCCGCACATGCCACTCAATTGGCACAAGCAATTCAATAGGCCCACACTGAAGCACGAGCACAATTCCAAGCTCAACAAGAGCAAGCACAAGCACAGTACCAAGTGTAGTTGCAAGCACAAAAAGAAGCATATAAGCAGGCTTTGCAAGATTTCCAATTGCAACAATAGTATGACCAACAACAAGCATTGTTGGTGCAACAAAAACACAACCAATAATAAGCGTTGTTGGCGTAGCAGCAGTAGAACTTGCAATAGAATCACATCAAAATCCCGCTAGCCAATCCCACCCCCCAGAACATATTAACTCCACCTCCTAATCCGCAAGAGGACGTAATGGCACAAATCAAATTTCTCTCTTAGCAAGTGCAAGATTTTCAATCTGGAAAGACAATCAGGACACCGAGCAACTTGTGTCCCTATCCATTTGATAGAAGCTTGGCAATGGTACCATTCCCCAAGGGATTCGAGATCCCAAAATTTGATAAATATCGCAGAATAGGAAACCTTGAAGATCACATCAGGGAGTTTTAATTACATTGCATGGAAGTCGCCTACAATGACACATATCTAATGCGGCTATTTCCTCGAAGCTTGGCTAGTGGTGCCATGGAATGGTTTTCTCGTCTATCTACGGGAATCAAAACCTTTCAAGAAATCAAAGATGCCTTCCTCCAAAACTACGCATTCAACATTTCTATGGATGTTAGCTTGGAAGAACTCTCGGCAGTTAAACAGAGTAAGGGAGAATCATTAAGTGCCTTTCTCCAACGATGGTGAGCAAAGGCCAATCAAAGCAAGTGGGCCATGCCTGAAGAGCAACAAGTCTATACCATCATCGCCAATACAGAAAAAACCTTGGCTTTCTATCTAAAGATTCAATGCATCACTACATATGATCAACTGATCTCGAAGGTGCTCAACATTGAGCGAGCTCTTGTTATGCAAGGGGGCACGTCTACTTCTGAACATCAGGACAGTCGCCCATCCACCAGTCACAATGATAAATCTCACACATGGGCAAGGAATCAAAATGTCACAAACGATGGCGTAGTGGATGCTAAGGTGGTCATCAACGCTCCCAAGCAGAACAATCAAATAAATCATCACCAACCACCAAACAAAAATCAAAATAACGCACAAGCAAATGTGGTAAACCAACAACCACCCCAGAATCAAATCAATGATCGTAATAATCAAGGAGGACCACCTCCACGAAATAAGTTTCCCCCCAAATGAAAATTCATAGCCCTTGGGGAATCAATCGAGTCAATCATGAAAAAGTTGGTCAATTAGAACATCATCAAGGTCCCAACCCATGATAATTACAACAAACCCTAGGTGAAGCCACCTTGGTACAATGGAAACCTCCTTTGTGACTTTCACAAAGTCAAGGGACACACAACTGCCAACTGTATGAAGTTGAAAAACATCATCCAGGATCTCATTGAGGACAAGATCATCAATGTCGAGCAACCGGCCAGTAATCAAGACCTCAAGATATACACCAATCCGATGTCGAATCATAATCAAGGGAATAATCAGGGAAATAACAAAGGGAAGCAAAAGTACGCTAGTGCAAACCTTGTTTATGAAGACATTGTCGCATGTGTAGATCAAAATGGTCATTGTCATTAACGTCAGAGGAGCTAATGTTGATTATGGAGTCACCACATGTGGCGAAAAGGTTACCATTGTAGGGGCACCGTCTAAGACCCAAACTTCAAACACAAAAGCCATCCCCTATGACTACAATGTCATTTCCCAACTTAAGAGAACTCCCGCATAGATCTCCATCATGGAGCTGTTAAAAATTTCTGCTGCCCATAGGCAAATTCTTGATGAAGCATTAGCAAACTCCATCATCTCTGCCACCATTGACACAGATCAATTTCAAGCTATGGTTGGAAATATCGTCACCCCAAATCTCATTACATTTTCTGACCAAGATTTCCCCCCGCAACCATCTCATAACCACGCACTCCACCTTCAAGTGCTCATCCATAAAAAGAAAGTCAAAAGAGTCCTAGTGGATGGAGCTGTAGGCCTTAACATTTATTCTCTAAAGCTCATAAATAAATTGGGATTTGCTGAGGATTCCATTAATAAGATAAAAAGCATCATGATAAGGGCGTATGATGATCAAGAAAGAGTGTCTCAGGGCACTATCAAAATCCCCATCCAAGTGGGACTAGCAACAATGGAAACCACCTGTCAGGTCCTCGACCTTGACCTACCATATAATATCCTCCTTGGACACCCATGGATCCATGGAATGAAGGTAGTGGCCTCGATGTATCACCAATGTATCAAGTTCTCACACCAAAATGAAGAGGTAACTATATATCGGGATCCTGAACCTTTTGTCTACTGCAAAAACTTGGAAGCCAAGTTTTATAAGATCCCCCAAGTACCAAAAAATGATGAGGGACCATCCACATCATACATCGACCAAGCTAACCTCGCCTCCACTTTTGCGACAGAGACACCCGCCATTCCTAACATATCCGAAATCAAAAACATGATCCAGGACAATGGATGCCGTGACTACAGAATGAAAAGGAATGCATTTGTTGTAGGAGAGTTCCCACAATCTTCTAGGTCACATGGACAACCTCAGCCAACTAAAACACCTATCCACACTATTAGGGCAAAACCTTCTAGATTCCACCGTTGGGGGGATCTCAGTCGAGAAAATGTGGATGAGTAAAACATTTCAAACACATTATATCGTGATGAAGGACCCGCTACCACCCTACCCATGAATGAAACTAACAGAGGGTTACAAATGATGTTTGGTATGGGTTATAACAGGAATGAAAGCCTTGGAAGAAATAGTGATGGAGGACTGGAACCCATCATTGTAGAAAGAAGAATGAGGAACCTTGGGCTTGGATGTACTCCTCCGAGTATAACCGTACGTGGAAGAGGTACTCCCAATCAAGCAGTTAGATCCTCCCCTCAGTTGTCGGCAGCCACCCTTCAATTACCCGTATCCACAGGCCTACCCCTTGACAACTTCACATTTGACATAACTGATGACAAGGATACCATAACCGGTCTTCCTAGGCTTTTTGAAAATTCGACTTTACTCATGATTAGTGCCTCACCCACTGAGCCAATCCAATGAACCCACCAAATCCACTTAGTGTACCCCGAACTCATCGATCACGACCAACGAGGACCACCAATTCTAGACTTATTCGAAAATGATGAGGCTCTATCAGAATTCATGGGATTGAGGAATACAGTTCTATGTGGAGATCACAAAGAAAGATTTGAAATCACTTTAGACACCCAGGCATATTATGAAGAGATGATTGAATCTTTTAGTCACAAAAGAAAAATATCAAGAATAAGCTTGAAGTTATTGAGTGAAAACCACACTGTGGCACTCTCTAACTATAAAATAGTAAAAATAAAGGACGCATCCAATGGTGAAAACCTCTCTGAGGCACTGGAGGATGAAGGATTCAATCTCACCCCTACTGCTCTACATCAAGAGAAATCAGCGGTCCTAGCAGAGCAGTGTAATCCTGTCAACTTGGGAACAGAGACAAAACCACAAATCACATTCTATGCTCAAACAATTCAGATAGAAGAACAAGAACTGCTAGCATCATTTCTAAAAGAGAGGAAGGTAAACTTTACATGGACATACACTGACATGCCAGGTCTATATCCCGAGGTGGTGGTTCATCATTTGGCTATTTACCCCGGAGCGAAACCAATTAGACAAAAGTTAAGGAAGATGCACCCGCAAATAGCCTTGCTCATCAAGATTGAGTTTCATAAACTTTTGGATGTTGGATTCATAAGCCCGATTGACTATCCAGAATGGGTATCCAACCTTGTACCAGTCTCAAAACCGAATGGGGGCATCCGCATCTGCATGGACTTTAGAGATCTAAACAAAGCATGTCCTAAGGATGATTTTCCACTACCCAACATTGACATGATAGTGGATATGACGGTCAGACATGAGATGCTATCACTGATGGATGGCGTCTCAGGGTACAATCAGATTATGATTGCAAAGGAAGATGAGCACAAGATGGCCTTCACATGTGCTTAGGGCACCTACTGCTGGAATGTGATGCCATTTGGGTTAAAGAACGCAGGAGATACATACTGAAGAGCCATGAAACTGATCTTCCATGACATGATTCACAAATCTATTGAAGATTATGTGGATGACATATTGGTTAAATCAAAGAAAAGGTAAGATCATATAGCAACCTTAAGTGCAATTTTTGATAGGCTAGAAAAATACAAGGTCAGGCTCAACCCAAAGAAATGTGTCTTTGGGGTACAATCAGGAAAGCTACTGGGATACATAGTTTCAATGAGAGGGATAGAAGTGGATCCTACAAAAGTAAAAGCAATCCTTGAAATGGAAGCACCGAGAACATTAAAGCAACTCAGAGGATTACAAGGTAGACTCCAAACCATTAGAAGATTCATAGCACAACTGGCAGACAAGCAGATCACCTATTCACACCTACTCCACAAGGGAGTAGCATTTAGTTGGGACGACAAGTGCAAATAAGAATTCAATAAAATCAAGGAATACTTACTTACACCACCTGTGTTGATGCCACCGATCGTAGGGAAACCATTGATTTTATACATCTCAGCAACGACAGCCACCCTTAGCGCCCTTTTAGCCCAACATGATGAAAATGGAACTGAGTGAGCAATTTACTATATCAGTAGAACAATGGTAGGACATGAACTCAATTACACATCGATAGAAAAAGCTTTCCTGGCAGTGGTGTTTGCAGCCCAGAAATTTAGACACTACATGCTATCTCATCAAATTAAGTTGATTGCCAAGATAGACCCCCTCAAGTATCTATTATCAAAAGCAATGCTTACAACCAGAATGGCTAAATGGGTTATGATACTATCTAAGCATGATATTGAGTATGTAGAATGAAAATAAATCAAGGGACAGGTCATTGCAGATTAGCTAGTAGAAGCTCCCCTCTACACAAACAACCCGCTCATATCAGAATTTCTAGATGAGTCCCTTTTCAATCTTAGTGCAGCCAACCATTGGAAACTATACTTTGATGGCTCCCACACACAACATGGATTAGGAGCTGGTGTTTTCTTCATCATCCCACAGGGGGATTGCATTCCAAGATCTTACAAGTTGGCATTCCCATGCACTAACAACATCACCGAGTATGAGGCTTTGACCATAGGTCTCAAAATTGTAGCACAGTGGTGAATAATGGCACTTAAGGTTTATGGAGATTCACAACTTATCATTAACCAAGTCAATGGTGAATATCAACCTAAAGATGATAAGCTTATGCCATACAAGAAGGTGGTAGAAGGACTCAAAGAATTATTTATTGACATCACTTTTGAGCAAATACCAAGGGAAAACAACAAAGCAACTAATGTAATGGCAATGATCGGATCCTTGTTAGACATCCCTCGCAACATCTCGAAACATGAATTCCTCATAGAACAGCTTCTCGTACCCACTTTTGAGGTACCAGAGTCAGAATATGTGTGTGAACATGTTGGTCCTAGTGATCTTTGGTACCATGACATCTACACCTATCTAAGATTAGGAATCCTCCCAATTGACATTACCCCAAACCTCAAGCGAACCTTTGTCAAAAGGTCCTTATGATTTGTCATCCTAGGAGAAACCCTCTTCCATAGAAGCATCGATGGAACCTTTTTGCGTTGTTTAAAACCCGAGGAAGCCCTAACTACTTTGACTGAGGTACATAGCGGCACGTGCGGTTCACATTCGAGTGGTATGACCTTGACCAAGATGCTACTAAGAACCGGGTACTATTGGCCGACAATGGAAAGAGAGGCACACGACTTTGTAAGAAGGTGTCTACAGTGCCAGTAGCATGGCGACCTCATTCATGCACCAGCTCAAGAACTACATCCTATTTTTACACCTTGGCCCTTTTCCCAATGGGGCCTCGATCTCATAGGAAAAATCACACGCACCTCATCCAATGACCGTAAGTTCATTATCACCGCCATCGAATATTTCACTAAGTGGGTCGAAGCAATTCCCATGACCTACATCACTGGAAAGCAGATATCCAAGTTCATCCTGAACTACCTTATTTGCCGATACGGTGTTCCCCAATCCATCATCTCGGATAATGAGACACCCTTCAAAAATCATGATGTCTGTGACTTGTGTGAAAAATTCAAAATCCAACACCGCTTTTCCACTCCATATTACCCATAAGGCAATGGCCAAGCAGAAGCTACCAATAAGACCATTCTAAAAATCCTCAAGAAAATAGTCAATGACTCTGGTCTTGACCGACATCTGTAGTTAAATCCCGCCTGATGGGCCTACCGCACCAGCATCCATGGGCCAACAAGTTCCACCCCATTCTCCTTGGTCTACGGATCAAAAGCCACCTCCCTATTGAGATCGACATTCCATCACTGAGGGTATCATTGCAAAACCTCATCACAGATGAACGGTGCATGGATGTCCTCAATCATCTACAAGTCTATCAGAATCACTTGAAACGAAGCTACAACAAGAAGATCAAGCAACGCACCTTCCAAGTCGGTGACCTTGTGCTAAAAGAAAACCAGAAAAATGTGCCAAACCCGGATAGAAAAGGAAAATTTTAACCCAACTGGTTGGGACCTTTTGTCATCACCGCAAGTTACACATCAGGGGCATATCAACTAGCAACACCAGAAGATGAGCCTCTGCAGGAGCCTCTGAACAACTCACATCTCAAAAAGTTTTATGCCTAAATCTTGCAAGGTATAGAACCAAAAAATACAAAAAAATCATAAAATATCCTGAAAAAATGGTTACCTTGATGAAAACCTGGCAAACAGGCGTCTTGGCGACAACAAAAAAATCAAAAGATCAAAAAATCCAAAAAACTCATAAAAGGATTGAAAACAGTAAAGAAAAAATTGTCCTCTAGCAAAAACCACTTCGGTGGTGCTTTGGACAAGTACCTTGGCGAAAACCTGGCAAACATGCGTCAAGTGTAAATAAAGCACTCCCCATTTGCCAAGATTTGCACGACTCACTCATCCATTCCAACACATTTCATTAATCCTCCATCCACCCATTCGCTCGCATCCATATCATATTCCACCATAGTACTACTTGGCATATTCCTAAGGCCAGTTTGTCCTACCTTTATCGAAGTAGTCTATTGCTTAAACACTGGGGGCATGCCCTTGAAACTGGCATGGGGTCGGTTTGGTGTATATCTTTTGTGCTCTTTCCAAAATCATCAGAAAATCCAAAAACATTCAAAAAATCATCAAAAAATCCAAAAACATTCAAAAAATCATTAGAAAATCAAAAAACATTCAAAAAATCATCAAACAATCCAAAAACATTCAAAATCTCATTAGAAAAATCATCAAAAACATGTCAAAATATCAGAAAATCTTCAAAATTCATTCAGTCTTGTTAGTCTTTCACCTTGTCTGAACTGCGTCATCTTTGAGTTTGAACATAGGCAAGGTTGATCTTTGATCATCCCCTGAGACATCTAGGTCAATCCTTTAGGCATCCGTTGCATTGGAAATCCATTTGCCCATCTAATTTGCACACATCTAGGTCAATCCTTTAGGCGTCTCTCGCATTGGCAATCCATTTGCCCATCCTTCTTTTCATTTAGATCAAGTTTGTTGTCAGTCGAACTGCGTGGTCTCTACGTGTATAACGTAGGCAAGGCTAATCTATGGATCAGCTCCTGAGACCCCTATGATAGGTCTTTAAGTTAGTTTGTTTGTTATAAACCTCGAAAATACCAAAAAAATTTGTAAAAATGTCTCAAAATTCCAAAAATAGCCTCAAAACATTTGAAAAAACCCAAAATGGTGCACCCATTTCATCTCGCTTTCACTCGTTATTGTCATCAGTCATAATAAAGCATCGTTGCTTTCACCCTTTGGTGAGTCAGTCAGAAGCAAGTTTAGCAGGTTCCAAAGTGAATGCTTAATCGTCAAAGTCTCAAGTCTAGATCAGTAAGCAAGCAAGTTGGTCAACTCGGAGTATCAATAGCTTATCACCCAAATCAGTCTCACCGAAACCCTGATCACTACATGTCCTAGGATGAAGCTTTCCCACGATGGATATAAGCATCAAGTACCACACATTAGTTTAGCCTTGTCTAGTGGTACAGAGAACATTAGCTTGTTTGTTTATTGTATCTTGGTCTTGTTTGGACTTATCTTAGTTTGCGCTCATTCTAAGGACCTCTCGATGATGCCTAAACAAAACAGGTTTAGAGAGAAAGGAATAGGACAATGATCATTAATTTTTTATCTATTGTGCTTGTTGGATATTCTTGTAAAATAACTTCATTAGACGTACTTTGTTTGTTTGTAGGATAGATGTTTTAAGTGTCTTGTTGACCACATAAGAAGGCTTGCCTTTTTATGTTTTGGCCCGAGATGTTTAGAATATTTGAACTGCATTTTGAATAAGGTTATGTTTGTCAAGTGTGAACAAGAGAACTCCTATTTGTTTGACAATTCAAAGTCCATCACACTAGGCGCCACGCCATCCTGGTTCTTAATACCTTGATGCATCGCACCTACGTGTGTTATCAAACATAAGGAAAGTTATGCTCTTTATATCTCCCATCCCTGGATAAACAATACATCATCATCATTCATCATCATATCCAGTAAAATCTCGATGACTAATGGACCTATTGGACTTCTACATTCTTCTTGGATTTAAGGGTTAATCCCTCTCATTCTTCTATCCTCTTTCACACTAACAATGCATCCATCCTACAAAGGGTTGATCCCTCTCGTTCTTTTATTTGCTTTCACGCTAATAATGCATCCATCCTGCATCCATCTTACATCCTGCATAATCATGTCATATCATCATGGGACAACATTATCCATCTCATTCATTTCACATGCATTTTCATAATCATTTAATTTGTTTGAAATAATATAGATTTGTTACTTTAGGCATGTTCGAAACATCTCATTTTCATAATCATTTCAAGTTGTTTAGGATAATATAAATTTATTATTCTAAGAATCTTTCCAACGTCTCATTTCCATCATCATTCTCATTTAGATCATATAATCTAACCATCCATACATTCATTTTGAACCTCTTCGTCGTGAGATCCACCTCAATATTTTTCGCTCGATCTCTCGAGGGGGCAATGTACTAATGTACTTCTTTTCTCTGGGGCATCCGAAAAATCAGAAATTTTTTAATTTCAATGATAGTAGCATCATTCTTTGAACCAATGTAATAAGTACATTGCTTCAAAGAGGGGCAAAATGTAGACATGCAAAACTAACATCATGCATCATTCATACCGCTCTAATTAACATTCATTTCTTCTACTAATCAAATTAAATCCTAAGGTTCATCAGACTTAATTAAATCAAATTATTTAATTAAGTTCTTAAAAGTTCTTCTTATTTGATTTAATAAATCAAATTGATTTAAATCAAATATCAAATCCCTAAAATCCCCCAACTTAATTAATCTAAATTTAATTAACTTTTAATCATAATTAACATTCTCTAACTTTTGACTCAACTAGAGTCAAATCTAAACTCTTAACTAACCCACCCACTTGCACCAATAAATCACTTTATTTGATTTATTAAAAAGACTTATTTTCCCTCATTAACTCTGATTTTTGACTTTTTGGACAAAGACAATTCCCCCCAAAACCATCAGCAACATGCATTTATTGACATTTTTCAATTTTGAATGGGCACACTGGCCAAAACTAATCTTGGCCTCTCTTCTCTCAACTTCTCCTATAAATGCAATGCATCTTCTCTCATTCATTATCCACATTTGAAAGCATCTACACTATAGGCAACTTGCGCTTATAGCATCTCATTCTCTATCTCATTTTGCTTGGAAAGGATTGGGAAAGGGCTCTTTTACACATCCAAAGGGCACCAATCCACCATAGAATAGGTTGTATTTCATTTCTTTTTTGCATGTTTGATTTGGTTTTATCAATTGCTTGAAGGAATTTTATATGTTATTCTATGAGGATGCTAGTCTATGCAAGCCAATGTGCAAATTTAGCATCCTACAACTACAAACGTAACTCTAAAAATAAATACATGATTCCAATCTTTTTCTAGTGAAATCATAATGCAAATGTGGCTCTAAAAATAAACACAAGAGATTTTCCTTGCCAACCATGTTGTGGAAAAGGGAGCTCCAATCATGTTGGGGAAAAGAGAGTTGTGAAGATACAACATGTACTTATCTCTTTTGAGAACCAGAGTCATGCAAAAAATGAGGGGTTGTAAAATTGCTCCCATATTTTACCTGAAGCCTCGATGCACTATTATAACACTTATCTCCATCAAAGCTCCTCATCCTAGATCAAAACTTGTCTCAGAAATCGGGTCAACCAAATCAGCTTCTTTCCAATTCCACCCATTCTGAACTTGAAGGAAATTGGTCTCTTACTCTGTAACTACATTACTGGAGGAAGGAGAATTTAGAGTATCCCCAATAATACCACATCATCTTTTTCATGAATCCTTATTAACCCTACAAAATGAAACCCCTTATGACAAGTTATCCTCTATCACTATCCCTATTTATGGGCCACTAGTGCCACTACCAATATGATCCTTGTTTACTTGTCACTCATGTGTGTGAGGTTGGGTATAATGATAATTGCGATTCACACAAACCAAAAAACTAACTTAACTGATTTGTGTAACTTAAGCCTTACATGTACAATTAAAATATTTAATTTGATTGACATCTGGCTACATGCAAACTATACCTCAAGTTGACAAGTTGTTGAAATTGCCAATGCCACTCAAACGATAATAGATATGAAATCATTACAAATCTTATTTCACTAGATCACTAGATTAATGACATCATCATCTACAATTTTTTAATGTGTCATGTATTTTTCAAGATAAAGCTATCCAATCATTCACATTCGGTTCAGATGTTCATATGGCATTGATCCAATCAAAAAGATTGAGAATTTCAATTAAATGAAATGTAGTACTTCGATGCATTGAAAAGAGATAATTAAATGGCTTGTTTTACTTGAAGTCACAATAAATTTTGCACATTTATGATCATAACTATATGTTGATAAATACAATTATTTTTAAAAGCCAAATTTTTTATTGAACAAAGAAAAAAGGATTTCCAAGAATGGAGCCATGAAAATTATTTTAATTTTAGTAGCTAAAGAGTGAAGTACATAGCCACTATTAGCTTGGCCAAAAAGCCACTAACCGTAACAAAAATCCAGTCATATAATACATATTACAAGAAATTTTACGTTGTAAAATACAATATAGACACGTGACAAGTCACACAATTCCTTACAATTTTTTTGTATAACATTAGCTGAGGCCATCAACTAGGTGTTTGAGTAGAAGGTGAATATAATTTAACAAAGTAACAACAAAGAATAAAATTGAATCACCTTAAGCCTTCCTCCAAAACTCCAAACTCTTTAATGATCCATTTTTCTTATCACATAGCAGACCCCATCTCATGTTAACGAAGGCAAGAGCTTGCACTGTAGAAGCATGCAATTCCACTTTCTGGAAGATTCCACCAATAGGAACTAACCCACTTTCAAAATTGCAATGCTCCAGTGCCAACTCCAACAAAGAAATAGAGTAAATAAAAGGCTGCAAATAACATATTGCCAACATCTTCACTAAATCGTTATCAAGCAAAATATCCATGCAATTGGACAAAAAATTTGAAGCTACCTTAGAATATAGAGCACGAGGGTTATTCTAAAGCCATTTCCTACCCACAATTATAATTATAGCATCCTCAATTTGCACACAAGAAATTGTACAAAACCGTACCTAGCTTTTGTCTAGCATATGGATTGCCACTTATTTTCTCTCAAAAAAATTTGGGTAAAATTCCGCGCCATCAAGACTCCATATCACATTTAAATTAAGAATAGAGAAGAAGGAAATCAAATCCAAATATATTATAAATGATATGAAGAATATCAAGTTTGTGAAGTATATATAGAAGTTAGAACGAAGACAATGACATCAAATACTCAACACTTTAACATTTAATTCACTAGTACCACTTGATAAGTTGTTGCGACAATATTATTTTGAAAAAAATGAGTCATGACTTTAAATCATTTAAAAAAAAAAAAATGTCAACCATTGATTTTTGGAAATCTAATGGTTCCAGTGTTACTCGGGAGGTTTGAATTCACAAGTCTAGAGCTTCAAACATTTCCCTCTAGAATGCAACTATAGTCGTCCATCAAAAATTCATCAAACAATCATGGTTATATTGATTTGTGTTGACATCTAGCTATAGACATATGGAATATCCTTCACACATATTACCTTCATTACTTTGGTCTGGGGATTCAATTATTTTATAAGGTTGATATTGATAGTTCAGCCTTGTTTCACTTTACATCCTTTGTGTAAAACCTTAAGTTTTTAAGCCCTGGTCCTACGTTCATCCTAGGCAATCCCTCTTTTAAAACAAAATTTATGCACGTGCATATTTCATTTTGTATTTCAATTAATGCAATGAGTGATACGAAGAAAAAGGAATGGTGGGTTGTGATCTCGCCATGTGTCTACATCTAGTGTTATTCTAGAGGTTTCAATTCATAATTCTAGTGCTTCAGAGATTTACTTCCAGAATGCAACTATAGTCATCGATCAAAAATTCATTGAACGATCGTGGTTATAATAATTTTCACTGACATCTGGCTTCAAAAATAATAAATATGTTAGACACTTGCCCACATTCCAAACTCTTTATGAAGAAATTCAAATGTGCGAAAAAAATTTCCTAGAATTTGATATTTTTGCCAACCACACCATGTGGTTTTATTGGAATATCCATTTATTTCACCACTGAATTTTTATTAGTTTTAGACTATGTTTAATTCTCCAATGAAATTTTTTTTTTTCGTTTGAAAAAATATTTTAATCGCTAACAAAAAAAATTGTTTTGAAAACAAGATTAATTCGCCAATGGAATTTTTTTTTGGGTTTGAAAAGGTTTTAATAGCCAATCAAAAATATTTGATTGGCTTAAAAAAAATTAAATTCATGAAGTTTCCAGAGTCCATGACACTATTGTGAAAGATTTTTGGATTAAAACTATGTGCTAATTTTTGCATTGATGTTTCAGATCATACTCCATGGTCCATCATCATGATGCAATGCAGATAGAGAGAAGAGTGATTATAAAAGATTCACCAATTGGGATTTGTTTTTCCCGAAAAATGAAAAAATTCACCAATAAAATTAATATTTTTATCAGGAAGTATACAAGATTTGCCAGGATTTTACACCTTCGCCGAGGGGGGGATCTCTTAAAGTTTTCCCCGGGTTATAGTTATGGTTACGTTAGGGTCAAGGTTACAATTACAATTCTAGAGTAAGCCTTAAAGTTAGGGTTGTTGTTAGGCTTAGGATTTAAATTTTATTTAATTAAGATTTTTTTAGACTATAGGAATCAGTCAAGTATTCGTCCCCCCTATAAATTGTAGTGTGCTTGGTAAAAAAAATTATGTGATCGGTTACACTGGTGCAACGTACCCTTCAGTACCATGGGGATGGTGGGGAGACTAGACCTCGTGACCTCTTGCCTACAATAGGATGCTTAGCTAATCAAGCTAGGCCCACCACCCCAATTAAGGTTATGGTTAGGGAAAGGTTTCAATTAGGGTTTGGGTGATGGTAAGGGTTAGAGTTAGGCTTAAGGTGTAAATAGGGTTAAGGTTAAAGATTAATTAAGGTTAAGGTTAGGGTTACAATTATCTCTACTCATAACCCTAACCCTTAGCCTAATTATAACCTTAAATAATCTTTTGGGTTAGAATTTGTATAAAATTTGAATTTATAGTTGATGTTCTACATAGAATGTGAACCCTTACCCTAACTCAAACTATAACCCTAACCCTAACCCTAACCTAACCTTAACCCTACCCCTACCCTTAATACTAATACTAATAGTAATCCCAACCCTACCTCTACTCATGAACCAAATAAAATCACTAATCCTAACCCTAACTCTACCTATAAATCATACTAAATCTCTAACCCTAACCCTAACCTTATTCCTAATGCTAATTCAACCCTTAACCCTAACCCTAACTCAAATAATTTAATGTCTTCCATGTCATGTTGCAAATGTTACTAACATATATATTATTTATTAATAATATATATTAAATACGCCGAGAGATATCCTTCTCAAGGCGCCTATTGCACATTTATGTGAGAAATTGATTAAAAAAATAGGTACCTAGAGAAGGATATATTTGGGCTTATTTTATATATATTATTAATAAATAATATAAATGTGTGAGTCCTATATTCTAGTGTTCACAATTGAAATTTAGAAAAAGGTAGTGATTCATATGGTATTATATCCTAATAAAATGTATTAGGAGAACAATATTATGTATTTACTATTTATAAATGTTAATAAATTTATCGTAAAAGGAAAACATTGTATTGTTTGTCAAATGAAATAGAATTGTACATTAATGACTATAATTTTATATTTTAATGTCAAGGAGTGCTAAAATGTGTAAACAACAATATCAAACAACATGTTTTATGATAATAAAAATATTGAATAAAGAAAATAAGATTTAGTACAAAAATTATATTGTTATATATTAGTCTATGAATTTAAATTTAATAAACTTTAATTTTTTTCTAGTAACTAATGTAAATATTAATAATGTCAAGTTGAAACATTATAAGAAATAAAATGTATATAGGTATTCTTCTATAAAAAGTACTTATTTGTTATAACAAAAACATAAATTCAACGTGTTTATTTAGTTAAATTTTAGTATCTATTTAAATATATAAAATTGTAAGCTTCCACAAATAAATAACATACAGTTTTAAAATTTTGAAACAGTAGGGCTAGATCAATGACAAGTGAGAATTTTGTGAGTGCAGTGTCCACATACAATTTATTTGAAATAGATGAATGTTTGTCAATGCAGGCAATGATAGCATGAAGAAAGTTACAATAATAGAAAAAAATTGAGAGGCACTTTACTAGAACAAATGTTGAAATTTTGTCTTATATCTTGTAATATAAAATTAACCATAAGAATTTTTTATCTTAATCAAAATAACAATATTATTTATATTGTTAATGTTGGAAATTCATTCAACTCGCGAGTCCATGGAAGTCAAAGTCAGCTCGTATCGCACCCCCACGCCCTCTTCTTTATTGGCTCACGGTTCTGCAGAGTCCACCGGGCTAGTGCAGCCACTCCCTCTCCTCTTCACGGTCTCACGGGCGTCACTTCCACAGCCTACCGCTTTACCGCAGTCATGCACTCCACAGCTAATGGTGTCACGATGGCAGTCTACTGAGTTCACCTCGCTACCACAGCTTAGCCGCCAGTCTCCTTCGATTGTACGGTTAACTGCTTGGCAGTCCCTATCGCTCTGTCACGGTTACCCTCCTTACTGTGAGTGGTACCGCGGTGACTGTCTCCGCTCCAAGCTTCATCCGCTGATGACGTTGCCACTCTACCGTGGTCTAACCGCTAACCGTCGGTGGTAATGTAGGTGATGCTCGTTTTTGATGGCTTCTATCCTTTTTGGTTTTGCGCTGGCAGACAGTTATGTTATAGGACTGTTTTTATTTGTATAAGGACTTGGTTTTAAATTCGATTGGACTGTGCTTAATGTTTCCTTTGCTAGCATCCGTATTGGTTTTTAAGACTGTATTTAATTTTTGTGCCTCAGCCGTAAGCTTATATGAGCTGGATGTTTGTATTTTGAAAAGAAGTTTTTCAAGGATTAGAATTGCTCTGAAGTAGCAAAAAACTTAGATGGTTGTTCTGTGTTAAAGAAATTATTTTATTATCTCTGCCTGATCCTTCACATGGTATCAGAGCCTAAGGTTACTTTATAGAGAGTCTGTGAATCATGGCAACAAGCACAAGCTATAATTTTTAAGTGATGGAAGTTTAATATGAAATTGCTCTGAAGTAGCGAAGGTTTTAATGACTATTTTGTGTTAAGCTTTTTTATATATATGTGTATGCTTTTATCTCTTCCATTACCTTCATGTGGTATCAGAGCCTAAGGTTATTTTTTAAAAGAGTTTGTTAATCATGGCAGCAAGCACAAGCTTGAGTAATCTCCAAATTCCACAGTTGAATGGAAAGAATTATGACTACTAGTCAATAACAATGAGAGCATTTTTTTGTTCACAAGATTTATGGGAGTATGTAGAGAATGGGTTTCCAGAACCGGCAGATGCAGCAACATTCAATGCCTTAACACAAGCTGAGAAAGATTCGTTAAAGGATAACAAGAAGAAGAATTCAAAGGCTCACTTCTTCATTCTACAGGGTGTACATGAGAGTATCTTTCCCAAAATTTCAGCCACTACCAAGTCCAAGCAAGCATGGGACATTTTACAAATAGCATATCAAGGAATGGACAAAGTTAAAACTGCAAAGTTGCAAATATTGAGAAGAGAGTTTGAGACTCTATTTATGAAAGAAAATGAGTCTGTAGATTCATACTTTACTCAAATATTGGGACTAGCAAACCAGATGAGGACACATGGACAGACATTTGAAGATGTCAAAGTTATAGAAAAGATTTTAAGAAGCTTACCCACAAGATTTGAGACAATTATAGTCACAATAGATGAGACGAAGGATCTCACACAGTATTCAGTTGATGAGCTATATGCTTCACTAATTTCTCATGAGCATAGACTCAGCAGAACAAAAAATATGTCATTGGAGCATGCATTCAAGTCACAAGCTTTGATGAACCAAGGAAGAGGCAGAGGTAGAACGAATTCCAGATCAAGAGGAAGAAGTTTCAACAGAGGTGGAAGAAATAACTAGTCAAGTTCAAGTGGAAGAGGCAGTAGCCAAAACGCATCACAAAACTTTCCTTAAGGACAAAGGTATGATAAATCTCAGGTCCAATGCCATTATTGTAAAAAGTTTGACCATTATATGAATGAGTGTAGAAAGAAGCAGAATGATTTTGGTAGACAAAATGCAAATTTTTCTAGAGAGAGTCAAGATAATAGACCTGATAAGAGCACAATGTTTTTATCCTGTAATGTAGCTCGAGCTAGTGAGAAAGAAGTTTGGTTTCTAGACTCAGGTTGTAGTAATCATATGACAGGAAATTTAGAGTTGTTTACAAGTTTAGATGAGAATATCAAGTCAGATGTCACCCTGGGAAATGACAACAAAGTGTCAGTTAAAGGAAAAGGGAATGTTAATATTCTAACCAAGCAAGGGGATCAAAAATATATTTCTGATGTTTATTTTGTGCCTAGTCTTAAACATAATTTGATGAGTGTAGGACAGTTAATTCAAAAAGGTTATAGAGTTTCTTTCAAAAATGGGTTGTGCACTATTTTGGACAAATACCCAAGTAGCCAGTTGATAGCAAAAATTCATATCACAAACAATAGAATGTTTCCTTTGAGAATTCAGCCAGCTTTAAGTACAAACTTTGCACAAGCACAAGAGGTATCAACTGTTAGTCAAACTATCTTTCAAGCAGAAGTAAAGGATGAGAATTGGCTATGGCATTTAAGATTCGGTCATTTAAACTTTGGAGGTCTGAATTTGCTTCATAGGAAGAACATGGTAAAGGGAATTCCATTAATTGAAAAACCCGAGAGAGTTTGTGAAGGTTGCATACTAGGAAAGCAGCATAGAGAGTCTTTCCCAGTAGGGAAATCAACAAGAGAAAAAGCCCCATTAGAGATTTTTCACTTAGAGTTATGTGGTCCAATGCAGACACCTTCAATAGGTGGTAGCTTTTATTTTCTGACATTCATAGATGATTATTCAAGGAAGACATGGGTGTATTTTCTGAAATAGAAAAATGAAGTGTTTAATTACTTTTGTCAATTCAAAGCTTTAGCTAAAAATCAGAGTGGTTGTTTCATCAAAGTGTTGAGAACATATAGAGGAGGTGAATACATATCAAGAGAGTTCTTGAATTTCTGCAAAGAACATGGAATACACAAATAGTTCACAACAAGATACATGCCTTAGCAAAATGGTGTAGCAAAAAGGAAAAACAAAACCATAATGGAGATGGCTAGAAGTATGTTAAAATCCAAACATTTAACAAATGATTTTTGGGCTGAAGCTGTATCTTGTGCAACATATATCATGGGCAGATGCCCAACAAAGAGTGTAATGAATATTATACCTGAAGAAGCATGGATAGGTAAAAAGAATAGTGTTTCACACATGAGAGCTTTTGGTTGTGTTTCATATGCACATGTTCCTGAATAGTTGAGAAGAAAACTAGATAACAAAGGAGAGAAATGCATTTTTGTTGGATATAGTGAAGAATCCAAAGCATATAAATTGTTTAATCCATCTACTAAGAAAGTTATAATCAGCAGAGATGTCCAATTTATTGAAGATGAAGCATGGGATGGAAGCAAAGAAAACACAATCAATGTTACTATTAATATCCCTCAAGATGAGAATGAACTTATAATTCCAGCTAATGTACCTACTGTACAAGTTCAAGTTCAAGCAAGTGGTCAACAAATGACACCAGCAAGTAATATAAGAGCAGCAACAAGAGGACATCAGATGCCAACAATAGGAAGAACTTTTGGCGCAGGACCTTCAAGTCCACATTCTGCTGATTCTAGTGATCTTTCAAATCCAACTTTAGCAAGCATGAGAAGGCAGAAAATCAGAAGTATGTTTGATATTTATAATCAAAATGATGGTGAGAACAATTCTCAACAATTTACACTTTATGCATTTTATTCACAAGTTGAAGATCCAATTCATTATGAAGATGCAATCAAGGAAGAAAAGTGGTTAACAACAATGGATGATGAGATAGATCAATAGAAAACAATCAGACTTGGGAATTGCGAAGTCTTCCAAAAGACAAAGATGTCATTGGTGTTAAATGGATTTATAAGACTAAATTAAATGCAAATGGAGAGGGGCAGAAGCACAAAGCAAGATTGGTGGTAAAAGGTTATGCACAACAACCTGGAATAGATTACAATAAAACTTTTGCACCTGTAGCACACCTTGACACAGTCGGGATGTTATTGGCTTTAGCAGCACAAAACAATTGGTTAGTTCATCAGATGGATGTAAAGTCAGCATTCCTAAATGGATATCTAGAAGAGGAAGTCTAAATTGAACAGCCACTAGGATATTAGATATCAAGACAAGAAGACAAAGTTTACAAACTGAAAAAACAACTGTATGGTTTGAAACAAGCCCCAAGAGCATGGTATAGTAGAATTGACAATTATTTCACAAAGAATGGATTTACTAGGTTTGACAGTGAACATTGTATACCAAATTGAATGATGAAGGTAAAATTATGATCTTAATTGGAAATTTATCAATTGATATGTTCAAAACAGAAATGATGAAAGAGTTTGAGATGACAGACATGGGTCTGATGAAGTATTTTTTAGGCATTGAGGTTACACAGAATAGATATGGTATTTTTATTTCACAATCTAAATGTGCAAAGGATGTCTTAAAGAGATTCAATATGTCAAACTGTAAGTCAGCATCTACTCCAATGGTGACTAGACTGAAATTGAGCAGAGAAGACAAAGGCTCAAATGTTAATCCAACTTTGTATAAACAGCTAGTAGGAAGTTTAATGTACTTGACAACCACAAGGCCTGACATTATGTATGTAGTCAGTTTGATTTCCAGATTCATGGAAACACCTAAGGAGAATCATTGGCAAGATGGAAAGAGAATTTTAAGGTATATCAGTGGAACAAGAAATTTTGGAATGCAATATTCCAAAACAAATGATTTCAAATTAACAGGTTATACAGATAGTGACTGTGCTGGAAGTGTTGATGATAGAAAAAGAACATCTGGATATGTTTTTAGCTTTGGAAGTGGTGTAGTTGCATGGGCTTCAAAGAAATAGCCTATTGTAACATTGTCATTAGCTGAAGCTGAGTACGTTGCAGCCACCAGTGCATCTTGCCAAACTGTATGGATGAGAAGAGTACTATAGGAGATTCAGAATGAGTAGACAGAGGCAACACAAATTTACTGTGATAACAGTTCAGCCATTTCCCTTTCGAAGAATCTGGTCTTCCACAAGCGGAGCAAGCACATTGACACAAGGTGTCATTTCATCAGGGAGCTAATCACAAATGGAGAAATCATTTTAATTTTTTGCAGGTCGGATGAATAGTAGGCAGATATATTTACCAAGGCTCTGAGCACCAAGAGCTTCAACTTTCAACGAGATTGGCTTGGAATCAAAAATGGCACAAGTTGTCCTCAAGGGGGAGTGTTGGAAATTTGTTCAACTCGTGAGTCCATGGCAGTCAAAGTTAGCTTGTACCGCACCCCCACACCCTCTTCTTTATTGGCTCATGGTTCTGCAGAGTCCACCGAGCTACCACGGCCACTCCCTCTCCTCTTCGTAGTCTCACAAGCGTCGCTTCCACAGCCTACCACTTTATTGCGGTCATGCACTCCACAGCTGACAGTGTCACGATGGCAGTCTACTAAGTTCACCTCGCTACCGCGGCTTAGCTGCCAGTCTCCTCTGGTTGCGTGGTTAACCACCTAGCAGTCCCTATCGCTCTATCGCGATTACCCTCCTTACCATGAGTGGTACCGCGGTGACTATCTCCACTCCAAGCTTCATCCGTTGACGACGTTGCCACTCTACCATGGTTTGTCCGCTAACCATCGGTGGTAACATGGGTGATGCTCATTTTTGATGGCTTCTATCCTTTTTGGTTTTGCCCTAGTGGAAAGTTATGTTATAGGACTATTTCTATTTGTATAAGGACTTGGTTTTAAATTCAATTGGACTGTGCTTAACATTTCCTTTGCTGGCATCTGTATTGGTTTTTAAGACTGTATTTTCTTTTTTGTGCCTCGGCCATAAGCTTATATGAGCTGGATGTTTGTATTTTGAAAAGAAGTTTGTCAATGATTAGAATTGCTCTGAAGCAGCAAAAAACTTAGATGGTTGTTCTGTGTTAAAGAAATTATTTTATTATCTCTGCCTGATCCTTCAGTTAAGACTAAGAAATTTCAAACATTAATTTCACTACTTAGGGAATCATACGATTAGAAGCATTGTTCCCATCAATCAAACTAGACATCTATTTCCAAATTTAACACTTAATTTAAGAGTTTATAATGATTAGTTCAAGAAACAAGTGTCAGGAAACAAAAAATACTTATTTTGCGTGTTCATATGAATAACTGTAAATAGTATATCTTGCATATGTAGCTAAATGAATAGTGCGCTAGACCCTTAATCTGCATCAACCTCATATGAAAGGTAAGCCCAGCCTTTGTTCTATGTGTGTTCTTTTTTTCAATATTTTAAAATTTGAGAACCGCTCATCATTAAAAGCACTGAAGTTAGTCTAAACGTTGGCCATTCGTAAAATCCAAAACAAAGAACAGGGGTTACATTGCTATTTTGATTATAGAGAATCTTTTAGAGATCATTGTTAAAAGATACAGCTATTTGCTATCCATTTTCCATTTGTTTACTCTGCCCAAATCTTTTTTATTTATTTATGTGGAGATATGGTGAGGGCTTTCTGAGAAATTTTATGGTGTTGTAGAATGAAAAAATAGATCTTTAAAAGAGATGGCTAATTGTATGATTCACTCTAAGGGTCTCACACCATCATATTGGGCAGAAGCAATCAACTGTGCATGCTACATATAGAATAGAGTTCCACATAAAGCCTTAAAGGGGATCACTCTTGTTGAAGCTTGGAAAGGATGGAAACCAGTAGTTGATCATTTTAGAGTTTTTGGCTCACATGCCATGGCACGCATTCCAAAAGAGCAACGCAAGGCTATGGATCCTCAATCCAAACCTTGTATCTTTGTGGGATATCCAAATGGTTTAAAATTCTATCGCCTACTCCACCCTACCACACATGAGTTATTTATTGAGATAAGTGTTAAGTTTCAAGAAACATCTCTTGAAACTATACTTGATGCTTCTCAACATATTGTGGACTCTTTAGATCCTGATTCCAGTACTCATGATTCAGATCCTTCTTAGCAGATTCCTAGTGTAGTCTTTTCTTCTTCCAGTTCTCATAGTGATGAGGATTCATCTTCATCTAGTTCAGGGATTGCATTAGAAGTTGATATATCTACACCAGACTCGCCCATATCTTACACTATACATAGAACAAATACAAGGGTATAGGATTCAGTAGATGATAGACTGATTCAAGTCGATTTTCAAGGGGGGCCACATGCCTTCTTTGCTTCAATTTACAATCCACATACATTCACAGAGGCATCAGGCATACCAAAGTGGGATATTGCTATGGATGAGGAATATGATTCCTTGATTAGAAATCACACTTGGGATTTGACTTCACTTCCTAAGGGAAGGAAGATAGTTCAATGTAGGTAGATATATCGAACTAAATTTGTAGCAGATGGGTCAGTTGATAAGTACAAAGCATGATTGGTAGCCAAAGGTTTTTCACAAGTTGCAGGCATTGACTATACAAAAACCTTTGCACCAGTTGCTAAGATGACTTCCATTAGAATCACACTTGCTATAGCCGCATCACATGGATGGAATGTACATCAGATGGATGTGAAGAGTGCTTTTCTTCATGGAGACCTCAAGGAGGAAATCTACATGGAACAACTGCCAGGTTTTGTTTAGGATTCATCCTTAGTTTGTAGATTTAAGAAATCTCTCTATGGCCTTAAACAAGATCCTAGAGCTTGGTATGCCAAGATGGACTCCTACCTCCTATCTTCAGGTTTTACTAGATGTCATTTTGATCCTAATTTGTATCTACTGTGACATGATGATTCAATTTTAATATTTGTTCTATATGTTGATGATCTTTTGATTACTGGGTGTTCTTCATTTGCCATTACAATAGTGAAGACCTCACTTCAAGATAGATTTGACATGAAAAACTTGGGTTTATTGCACTACTTTCTTGGAATCGGGATTTCAAAATCAGATTCAGGGATTAATCTTGCCCAACCCAAGTATACTCTTGATTTACTTGCACAATTTCATATGACTACTTGTAAACCATCTCTGACTCCCTTTCTTTCTGGAGTCAAGCTTGAGACTTCATGTACTACACCATTGGTTGATGCTACCTTGTATCGAAAACTTGTTGGTAGTCTTATATACTTGACTCATACGAGGCCAAACATTGCCTATGCCATAGGCATGGTTTCGAGATTTATGCAGAAACCTCATGAGCTGCATTGGAAAGCAGCTAAGAGGATTCTTCACTATCTTCATGGTACTCTTGGGTTTGGGATTCACTACAGAGTTGGTTCATCACTTGAATTGGTTGGTTATACAGATTTAGATTGGGTCGGTGACACTGAGCATCATACATCCACTTTCGGTTATAGTTTTTTACTTGGTTCTGGTCCTATCTGTTGGTCTAGCAAGAAGTAGAATGCAATTTCTATATCATCCATAGAGGCAGAATTCAGGAGGGCTATTAATGCGGCTACTAAGGCTATATGGCTTCAAGGAATTCTTTCTGAGTTTGGTACTCCTTTCAAGCAACCTATAGTCATCTATTGTGACAACCAAAGTACTATTCAGATATACAGGAATCCAGTTCAGCATCAACGAACCAAACACATAGAGATTCATATGCATTATATTCGAGAGTTGATTCATGGTCAAATCATAGACTTAGTCTTTTACCAGTCTTCAGAGCAGGTTGTTGACATCTTCACCAAACCCTTCACTGAGAGAAAGTCCATTCATCTACGAGCTCTTCTTGGCGTGTGCTCTATATCAACATCATCATCATCATTGGGGGGGGATTTCTAGTTTTTCTCCACTTCTTCTCTCGTTATAGAGGATAGTTTTTTCCCACTGGGTTTTCTATCTTACTCTATTTTTTTAGAGAGATGTCATTGTACATGGGTACCTCACCAGGCTACTTGTCAGGACCCATTTTATCCATACCTACTTAAGCTATGCTTAAGGGGGGGTGTCAGTGTATTCATTAATGGCTTGCATACTCATATGTTGACCTAAGCCTACTTAGGCATTTATTATTCAGGTTGATATTTTCCTAATATTTATCCTAGCTAGTTAATAGACTAGAGAGGTATTGAAACACCTCAACACCTCATGGTTAGATATTTCTCCTTTATAAGGAGACCCCCTATTATCTAATTCAATAGGTTGATTGCATACAGTTCGATGTTCACTATGCTTGATTTATATCTTGAAAATATCAACTTGCACAATAAATGCCTAAGTATTAGGTCAACATATAAGTATGCAAGCCATTAATGAATACCCTGACAATGTGCCCTAATCTGGTTACCCAAGGTGCACTAATACTATTAACTTGCATTTTCTTTGAAGCCTTGTTTTGAGATGAAAATCTAAGTTCTGAGGTATGCCTACCATAGATTTTAGTATCATAAATATCATGGTACCCATCAATGAAACATGGGGTTTTAAGCAATTCTACATTATATATTTTTTTATCTGACATTGCTCTACTGGTACTGGTGGTAGAAAAAAATATACAATGTGAAATTGTGAATTCCATGGTAGTCGTCCTTATATTTTCTTAATTATTAGGTCTCTCAACCCTAAACCCAAACTTCAAAGTTTAGCAAAACAAGATTTTAAGAAATGTCAAATGATGAAACACAACGGGAGGAATTATTTTACTTACCTGGATTTTAATTTTTGAAAAGATTAATGTTGACAGTCATGAAAACTAGGTTATTGGAATGGATTTGTTGGAAGTGGAACTATGGAACCCAGAATCGGGAAGTGCACTATAATGAGAAAACTAAAGACTGAAATCTCCCAGTGTGTTGACACTCTCACTTAAAAATAAAATCACTTAGCAGTAGGAAGTTCTTTTCTTTTCAAAAATTAAAGTGATTGAAATGTCTATGTGTTTCTTCTGGACTACACAATTAGTACATTGCTAATAGCATTTAATACAAGCTATTTAGTCCTGCATTGACAACAAATTCTAAACTGTTAATCTTTGTAAATCTAACGGTTATAGGGTGATTTTGGAGGTTTAATTTCGCAACCCTAGCACTCTATGCATTTCATTTTAGAATTCAACTACAACCATACATAAAATTTTCATAAAATGGTTGATTAATTTATGATATAAATAATAAACATGTGTTTTAAAGTTGTTTTAAACTTTAACGCACTAGGATTGACATCAAGGTCTAGGGGTCGATAACTTAACGTTGCGAAGGACTTAATAAAATTAATAATGATACTGAGAACTAGGGGATAAGGTAAATGACAAACTAGAAATCAATAAAATTTCGGTAAACCCTAACAAGAGTGAAAAATTTTAGTGTTTATAATGTTTTTTTTAATTTGGTGGCAACTTTCTTTTTTCATTTGTATTGCATTATGTTTTACTTTTAAATCTCCATGCAATTATTTCATAAATAGATAATTACTTAATTTCTTAAAGGAAAAAAAAACTGATTTGAATAGATTCATAGACACTGAACTTATAAAATATCTCTTTACTGTAAGTGTAAATGAATAACAAAGAATAACACAACACAACCATTTATTTTATTACAAATGAATTACAATGTCACATTATTACATATCTTTTTAAAGATGAGTAGTTGCAGAATAGGCAAGCTCTGATTTTGTATAAATAATATATGTCACTTTACATAGACACAATTTATTCCAAGCCATTTCTTGTGAAAATGGATTAAAAAATGAATCCGATTTCCAAGCTTCTGCTGCTGACAATTTAATACAAACTTAACTCTAAAAATAAATACATGATTCCAAGCTTTTGCTAGTGAAATCATAATACAAATGTGGCTCTAAAAAAAACACAAGGGATTTTCCTGGCCAACCATGTTGTGGAAAAGGGAGCTCCAATCATGTTGGGGAAAAGGGAGTTGTGAAGATACAACATGTCATGCAAAAAATGAGGGGTTGTAAAATTGCTCCCATATTTTACCTGAAGCCTCAATGCACTATTATAGCAATTATCTCCATCAAAGCTCCTCATCCTAGATCAAAACTTGTCTAAGAATTCAGGTCAACCAAACCAACTTCTTTCCAATTCCACCCATTTTGAACTTGAAGGAAATTGGTCATTTACTCTGTAACTACATAACTGGAGGAAGGAGAATTTAGAGTATCCCCAATAATACCACATCATCTTTTGCCTGAATCCTTATTAACCCTACAAAATGAAATCCCTTATGATAGGTTATCCTCTATCACTATCCCTATTTATGGGCCACTAGTTCCACTACCAGTGTGATCCTTGTTTACTTGTGACTCAGGCATGTGAGGTTGGGTATAATGATAATTGTGATTCACACAAACCAAAAAACTAACTTAACTGATTTGTGTAACTTAAGCCTTACATGTACAATTAAAATGTTTAATTTGATTGACGTCTAGCTACATGCAAACTATACCTCAAGTTGACAAGTTGTCAAAATTGCCAATGCCACTCAAACGATAATAGATATGAAATCATTACAAATCTTATTTCACTAGATCACTAGATTAATGACATCATCATCTACAATTTTATAATACATCATGTAGATTTCAATATAAAGCTATCCAATCAATCACATTCGCTTCAGATGTTCATATGGCGTTGATCCAATCAAAATAATCAAGAATTTCAACTAAATAAAATGTAGTACTTCGATGCATTGAAAAGAGATAATTAAATGGCTTGTTTTACTTAAAGTCACAATAAACTTCACACACTTATGATCATAACTATATGTTGATAGATACAATTATTTTTAAATGCCACATTTTTTATTGAACAAAGCAAAAAGGATTTCCAAGAATGAAGATATGAAAAGTATTTTAATTTTAGTAGCTAAAGACTGAAGTACATAGCCACTATTAGCCTAGCCAAAAAACAACTAAGCATCACAAAAATCCAGTCACATAATACATATTACAAGAAATTTTACGTTGTAAAATACAATATAGACACGTGACATGTCACACAATTCATTACCAATTTTTTTTATAACATTAGCTGAGGCCATCAACTGGGTGTTTGAGTAGAAGGTGAATATAATTTAACAAAGTAACAACAAAGAAGAAAATTGAATCACCTTAATCCTTTCTCCAAAACTCCAAACTCTTTAATGATTCATTTTTCTTATCACATAGCAGACCCCGTCTCATATTAACCAAGGCAAGAGCTTGCACTGTGAAAGCATGCAATTCCACTTTCTAGAAGATTCCACCAATAGGCGCTAACCCACTTTCAAAATTGTAATGCTCTAGTGCCAACTCCAACAAAGAAATAGAGTAAATAAAAGGCTGCAAATAACATATTGCCAACATCTTCACCAAATCATTATCAAGCAAAATATCCATGCAATTGGACAAGAAAGTTGAAGCTACCTTAGAATATAGAGCACGAGGGTTATTCTAAAGCCATTTCCTACCCACAATTATAATTATAGCATCCTCAATCTGCACACAAGGAATTGTAAAAACCATACCTAGCTTTTGTCTAGCATATGCATTATCACTCATTGTCTCTCAAAAACATTGGGGTAGAATGCCACTCCATCAAGACTCCATATCAAATTTAAATTAAGAATAGAGAAGAAGGAAATCAAATCTAAATATATTATAAATGATATGAGGAACATTAAGTTGGTAAAGTATATATAGAAGTTAGAATGAAGACAATGGCATCAAATACTCAACACTTTAACATTTAATTCACTAGTACCAATTGATAAGTTGATGCGACAATATTATTTTGAAAAAAATGAGTCATGACGTTAAATCATTTTTAAAAAAAAGTGTCAACCATTGATTTTTGGAAATCTAATGGTTCTAGTGTTACTCGGGAGGTTTGAATTCATAAGTCTAGAGCTTCAAACATTTCCTTCTAGAATATCCATCAAAAAATCAAAAAATCATCGAACAGTCATGGTTATATTGATTTGTGTTGACATTTCGATATAGACATATGGAATATCCTTCACACATATTACCTTCATTACTTTGGTTTCAGGATTCAATTATTTTATAAGGTTTATATTGATAGTTCAGCCTTGTTTCGCCTTACATCCTTTGTGTAAAATCTTAAGTTTTTAAGCCCTGGTCCTACGTTCATCCTAGGCAATCCCTCTTTTAAAACAAACTTTATGCACATGCATATTTCATTTTGTATTTCTATTAATCCAATGAGTGATATGAAGAAAAAGGAATAGTGGGTTGTGATGTCGCCATGTGTTTGCATCTAGTGTTATTCTAGAGGTTTCAATTCGTAATTCTAGTGCTTTAGAGATTTACTTCCAGAATGCAACTACAGTCGTCCATCAAAAATTCATCGAACGGTCATGGTTATATTAATTTGCACTGAAATTTGGCTTCAAAAATAATAAATATGTTGACACTTGCCCACATTCTAGACTCTTTATGAAGGAATTCAAATGTGCTGAAAATTTATCCTAGAATTTGATATTTTCGCCAACCACACCATTTTTTTTTATTGGAATATCCATTTATTTCGCCACTAAATTTTTATTAGTTTGAGATTATGTTTAATTCTCCAATGAAAATATTTTTTTTGGTTTGAAGAAAAAATTTAATCGCTAACAATTTTTTTTCTGTTTTCAAAACAAGATTAATTCGCCGATGGAATTTTTTTTTGGGTTTGAAAAAAGGTTTTAATAGCCAATGAAAAATAATTTATTGGCTTAAAAAAAATTAAATTCATGAAGTTTCCAGAGTCCATGACAATATTGTTAAATATTTTTGGATTAAATCTGTGTGCTAATTTTTACATTGACATTTCAGATCATGCTCCATGGTCCATCATCATGATGCAATGTAGATAGAGAGAAGAGTGATTATAAAAGATTCGGCAATTGGGATTTTTTTTTCCCGAAAAATGAAAAAATTCACCAATAAAATTAATATTTTTATCAGGAAGTATACAAGATTTTCCAGGATTTTACACCTTCGTCGAGGGGGGGATTTCTTAAAGTTTTCCCCGAGTTATAGTAATGGTTACATTAGGGTCTAGGTTACAATTACAATTCTAGAGTAAGCCTTAAAGTTAGGGTTTGGGTATGATTTTAATTAGGGTTACTGTTAGGGTTATGATTTAAATTTTCTTTAATTAAGATATTTTTACACTATAGGAATCAGTCAAGTATTCATCCCCCCTATAAATTGTAGTGTGCTTGGTAAACGTTTTTCATGTGATCGGTGACACTAGCGCGGTGTACCCTTCGGTACCATGGGGATGGTGGGGAGACTAGACCTCATGACCTCTTTCCTACAATAGGATGCTTAGCTAATCAAGCTAGGCCCACCACCCCAATTAAGGTTATGGTTAGGGCTAGGTTTCAATTAGGGTTTGGGTGATGGTAAGGGTTTTAAAATAAAACTTAGGTTAGGATTAGAGTTAGGCTTAAGGTTTAAATAGGGTTAAGGTTAAATATTAATTAAGGTTAAGGTTAGGGTTACAATTATCTCTACTCATAACCCTAACCCTTAGCCTAACTATAACCTTAACTAATTTTTAGGTTAGACTTTGTATAAAATTTGAATTTATAGTTGATGTTCTACATAGAATGTGAACCCTTACCCTAACTAAACCTTTAACCCTAACCCTAACCCTAATTGCAACCCTAACACTAAGGTCCTAAACCTAACCCTAACCTAACCTTAACCCTACCCGTACCCTTAATACTAATACTAATAGTAATCCCAACCCTACCTCTACTCATGAACCAAATAAAATCTCTAATCCTTACCCTAACTCTACCTATAAACCAGACTAGATCTCTAACCCTAACCCTAACCATATTCCTAATGCTAATTCAACCCTTAACCCTAACCCTAACAAATAATTTAATCTCTTCCATGTCATGTTGCAAATTTTACTAGCATATATATTATTTATTAATAATATATATTAAATATGCCGAGAGATATCCTTCTCAAGGCACCTATTGCACATTTATGTGAGAAATTGATTAAAAAAATAGGCACCTAGAGAAGGATATATATGGGCTTATTTTATATATATTATTAATAAATAATATATATGTGTGAGTCCTATATTCTAGTGTTCACAATTGAAATTTAAAAAAAGGTAGTGATTCATATGGTATTATATCCTAATAAAATATATTAGGAGAACAATATTATGTATTTACTATTTATAAATGTTAATAAGTTTATCGTAAAAGGAAAACATTGTATTGTTTGTCAAATGAAATAGAATTGTACATTAATGACTATAATTTTATATTTTAATATCAGGGAGTGCTAAAATGTGTAAACAACAATATCAAACAACATGTTTGATGATCATAAAAATATTGAATAAAGAAGATAAGATTTATTACAAAAATTATACTATTATATATTAGTCTATGAATTTAAATTTAATACACTTTAATTTTTTTCTAGTAACTAATGTAAATATTAATAATGTCAAGTTGAAACATTATAAGAAATAAAATGTATATAGATATTCTTCTATAAAAAGTACTTATTTGTTATAACAAAAACATAAATTCAATGTGTTTATTTAGTTAAATTTTATTATCTATTTAAATATATAAAATTGTAAGCTTCCACAAATAAATAACATATAGTTTTAAAATATTGAAATAGTAGGGCTAGATCAATGACAAGTGAGAATTTTGTGAGTGCAGTATCCACATACAATTTATTTGAAAGAGATGAATGTCTGTCAATGTAGGCAATGATAGCACGGAGAAAGTTACAATAATAGAAAAAAAATGAGAGGCACTTTACTAGAACAAATGTTGAAATTTTGTCTTATATCTTGTAATATAAAATCAACCATAAGAATTTTTTATCTTAATCAAAATAACAATATTATTTATATTGTTAAGACTAAGAAATTTCAAACATTAATTTCACTACTTAATGTTGTACAAAGAAAGAAAAATGAAATAGAAAAAAGAAAAAAAGAATAAGCAAAAGACCAACGTAAGTCCCATTCTTTGTTTTGTCTGAAACGATCAATATTCTTCTGTTGTAAAGAAGGTTAAGAGATAAACTAACTTTAGTTTTGTCAAACGATTAGAAATTTAAGTATAGGCATTAAATGTTTTTGTAAATTGCATGTATTATATTGTTTATTTTCTCTTATCTTTGAAGCATGATGTTTAAGCTAGTTGGGTCATGTTTTGAAATTCTCATAAATTGTTAAATGTATTCATTTTTATTCATAAATGAGTATGTCACACATAAATTATTTATTAAAAGAAGATTATAAACATATCCAAATTCTAATGATTTATACTATCTATGATACTCTTGGGTACCTTTCAATATGTCCGTTAATGTTAGTAAACTAAATTACAACTTTATGAATTTTAGTAATGTGCAAAGCAAAAGAAAAGTAGCCCTATATTTTCTTCTAGTTTTAAAGAAGAGGTTTTCAATTTTAGGTGTACACAGTTTTCTCTTCAAAGATGACGATTTTGATTAGAAGAAGAAATGGTATTTCAAAGAAGAATAAAATATAGAAACTTTTAATAGAAATAGAATAGGTGGTAAGATGCCCTAATAATTTGGATGAATGAGTGTTTGGAAATGGGTTATAGATGCCTTGTAGAGAGAATGGGTAGGTTGAAAAGACTTGAATGTCCTCTCAAAAGGAGAATATAGTACAAAGGGATTAGGAGTGGGTAAAGGGGGTTGAGGGAAAGGGGAGATGATAATATATATGTGAGGTTTGGAATGGGGATGAGATGGAATGATGACGTAAAAAATATGATGGGGACGAAAAAAGAAGAATATAAATGATGATAAGAATGATGGAGTTTATGATAAAATCATGTGATGAAAAATTAGATGTAGGTATACATGTTGAGCATTTGATGAGAAAACTAGATTTACTATAACACCCAATGATATGGACCATGATATAATGAAGCACAATGACAATGGATGAAGTATATGAGGGGATAATATCTAAGGAGGTGTATGAAGATGCATTATGATATTAAAAACCATGATGACCATGAGGTTCCCCAATAATTAATTCATAAAATAAACACACAAAAGAAGAAAGTAAGCATGCACAAAAAATAAATGAAATGAGTAAATAAGAATTTACCCCTAATCAATCTAAAGCCATTATTGATTGATTAGATGATGATAACATTGTTGACATGGGAGTGATTTATCCCAAGAATAATGCTAGGATTGAAAATGATTGGGAAGAATTTACCCCTAATCAATCTAAAGCAATTATATTAAAAGAAAGATTTGAATTTCAAAAAGATAAGGATAAATCATATGGATACTTCTAAATAGCAATAGCCTACTTGATTTGATATTTTTATGTTTTTAGCGTGGTGTTGGATAATTAGGAGCTTTGGATTTTGGAGTGGTTGTATGGCTATGATTTGGATACTAGGTAAGTGATCACCCTCAGGAGGGTGTGATCATGTAAGTGACCAACTTCTAAATAGTAATAGCTTACATGAGTATGTAAGTGACCACCTTCTAAATATGAGTCACATATGTCATGTTATCAACAAGATTATTCTCTTACCTGCTAATATCTTGGTGTGCCTCTCTATGATAATCTAGTGTCATGACCATTAGCTTTTTAGGCATCCCTCTCTTGAAATAATATTATTTGCATGATTTCTATTTCTACTTCTTGATTGCTCCCACATTATTTTTCCCTTATAGTGACATAGAAGTAGAAATCCCTTGTGGGCTATTCATCATCCATCCAAAGGTGTGGGTTATTTCTTTCACATAGTAATGACGTCATTGTGGGCCCCACCAATCTATTTCTTCCTTTGTTTTTGAGATGTTTTCATCATATTCCATGCAAGCATCCTTCTAGATACAACCACCATTGATCTTTTGAGGATATTCAATAATATGGCTTCTTTCACACCATCTCATCAATGTATTATTAGGCTTAACCTTGTGATTGGCTCCACTTTGAAAACCTTTGAAACCCCTTCAACATTGTAATCCTCCTAGGGTTCCTAACTATTTAATTTGAAGAAACTATGCAATAATTTGGTGCTTCTTGTCCCTCTTATTTTATTCATGAAATAATTTAAATAAATTTATATTACTATAATACTTCATATTAATACAATATGTGAAAATCTCTCTCTATATAAATTTCAATAAATATTTAGAATTAGGAATATATATAATCCTAAAATAAAATATAAATTTAAATATATAATCCTCAATTTATAAAAGAAATATGATATATTATATATAATTCATTAATTACTTATATAATAAGTTTTAGTAATATTATTCTTATTCGAGTGATTATTTTGATAATACAATTAAAAAATAAAAAACTCAAATTTATATAATAATCAATAAACAAAATACCTCAAATTTATATAATAATCTTTTATAAAAGAAATTTTAAATAAATGAAATATATATTTTTAAATAGATATTAATTCAAACGAGGCATGGGAATTCCTATATCATTCACCACCGAGAGAAGATAATTGCCCAAAATAGAAGATTCTATAAGATTGCCTTCCAAAAAATTAGTTTCCTTTATTCGATACAAAAAAGGCTGCAGAAAACAGGCTACAAAGAGCTGCAATACAGAAGACAACTGCAAAGAAGGTGCAGAAGGAATATGCCTATAAATGATTTCCTTCCAATAAAGGATTTTGTAAGATTTTCCTTGCTAAAAAATAGTTATCATGCGAGTATCTTCTATCAGTTGTAATATGCAAATTTCGGGAGGTCATGCATGTTAAAATTTGCAGCTAACATAAACAATTCTTCATATAATTATTATGCAAGAAATTAGAAACATAGCAGCAAAAATAAAATGAAATAAAACAAAGTATTTAACGTGGTTCAGCAATGTGCCTACATCCACACGAAAGCAGGAGAAAATCTTTTTATTAATCACAGCACTCACATTTTGCAATACAATCAGTCCAATATATAATGGACTTTGCAACCATATGCTAAGTTTATTCTGGACATATTTCCAGCCTTGCATAACAAACTTGCACAATGAAACATTACCAGAAAATGTTTACGTTGGAACTGATTTTGTTTACATTTGATTGATAGGAGAAAACCAATATTAGATAGTTTATGTTGATGTATTTCTAGGCAAGTATCATGGAACAACACCTAATTTTAGTTACACTGGAACAAAAATCTATTTTCCCAGGACTTCACATCCCAACAATCTCCCACTTGAAGTCCAAACAATACTGTGAACACTCATGCTTAAAGAAATCTCCCACTTTCCAAGGCCTATTGTCATAGGCTTTCCAATCCAAGAGAAGCTCTACAGAACTCTAGCTTCTCTTTTGAAACAACTTTTGTAAATGGATTTGCAGGATTCAAATTCGTATGTATCTTTTCCAACTTGAGCTTACCCTCTTCAAGAACACTTTGAATATAGTGATATCGAAGCTCTATGTGCTTCATTCATGAATGAAATACTGCATTTTTGGCCAAGTGAATGGCACTTTTACTATCACTATATAATACAAATTCCTTCTATCTATTACCCAATTCAAATAGTAACCTCTGCAACCACAACATCTCCTTTGCTCCTTCTGTCATTGCAATATACTCTGCTTCAGTAGTTGAAAGAGCCACTACTTTCTGCAATCTGGAAATCCAGCTAACTGTTGCTCCTACCAATGTGAACACATATCCTGTTGTAGATCGTCTTCTATCTAAATCTCCAGCCATGTCTGAATCAACATATCCATGCAATTGTGCATGTTCACCTCCAAACCTCAAAACATTGTGTGAAGTGCCTTTAAGATATCTCAGAATCCATTTCACTGCTTGCCAATGAACTTTTCCTAGATTACTCATGTATCTACTGACCACTCCCACTGCTTGGGAAATATCTGGTCTTGTAGAGACCATAGCATACATTAAACTCCCAACTGCAAATGAATATGGCACTGTTGCCATGTATTCTTTTTCTTCAAGTGTCTTGGGACACATCTCAGAAGATAATTTGAAATGCTCTGCTAGGGGTGTGCTTACTACCTTGGCATCCTTCATGCTAAACCTTTCTAATACTTTTTCAATGTATTTCTCCTATGACAAGATAAGTTCCCTTTTCTTCTTGTCTCTGATAATTCTCATTCCAAGGATTTTCTTTGCAACTCCCAAATCCTTCATTGAAAATTTCTTAGCTAATTGTTGTTTCAACCTATTAACAACAACCATGCTAGATCCTGCAACTAGCATATCATCAACATAATTCAATAGCAGTACAAATTCTCCATTATCAAAGAACTTAAAATAGACACAATGATCAGATTCACACCTAGAAATTTTTTGCTGAGACATGAAAGAATCGAATTTTAGATACCATTGTTTAGGAGCTTGTTTCAACCCATAAAAACTGCAATATAGTTTGCAAACAAGTGCTTCTTTACCTTTTTCCTCAAAACCTTCTGGTTGCTTCATGTACAACTCTTCTTCTAAGTCACCATGAAGAAAAGTTGTCTTGACATCAAGCTGTTCCAACTCTAGATCTTGAACAGCTACTAAACCCAACACCACTCTAATAGAGGTCATTTCACAACTGGTGAAAATATCTCTGTAAAATCAATGCCCTTTTGTTGAGCCTATCCCTTAACCACTAATCTAGCTTTAAATCTCTTCTTTCCATCTGCTTCTTCCTTCACCCTATACACCCACTTGTTTTGTAATGCTTTCCGATTGGGTGGAAGTGTAACTAGATCCCATGTGTGATTTCCTTTAAGAGATTCCATCTCATCTCTCATGGCTTCCATCCATTTATTGCTATCTTTATCAACACATGCTTCTTTAAACGAAGTAGGTTCAGATTCAACAGAAAGCAATAAATATTGAATAAAATCTTTATACCTGGTTGAAGGCCTATGCTCTCTAGTGGACCTCCTAACTAGAGGAATCAACTCTTGTGCATTACCATCTAGATTAACACGTTCTTCATTATCTTGGAAATCTTGTGGTTGGTCATGTGTTTGAACTTGTACTTGTGGTTGTGGTTGGTTTACAATTACCTTTTGTTTAAACATATCATTACCATTTGTGATATCTTCTAATGGAATATACTCTTTAGGTGATTTAACTTCTTGTAAACCTGGCATTACTTTTTCATTAAATATCACATCTCTACTTCGTGTAACACACATAGTAAGTGGATCCCACAACCTATAACCATATGTTTTTTCTCCATATCCAATAAAGATACACCTTTTAGATTTCATGTCGAGCTTAGTTCGTTTCTCTTTTGGAATATGACCAAAAGCTTCACATCCAAACACACGCAAATGATCATAAGAAATTTTCTTACCTAACCATTTTTCTTCTGGAATTCCAAATTCAAGCTGAGTGGATGGTGCTTTGTTAATCAGGTACACTGTTGTATTTACTGCTTCTGCCCAGAACTCTTTTCCTAGTCCTACATTTGAGAGCATGCTTCGTGCTTGTTCCATAATGGTTCTATTTAACCTTTCTGCAGCACCATTCTCTTGTGGTGTAAGAGGAACAATCTTGATTCTTTGAATACCTTTCTCTTCACAGTATTGATCAAATTCTTTCGAACAATACTCACCTCCATTGTCAGTTTTAAAACTTTTAATCTTATAACTAGTTTGGTTTTCAACAAGTGCTTTGAAGGTTTTAAATATACCAAAAACTTCAGACTTCTTTTTCATCATATGAACCCAAACCTTCCTAGTGCAATCATCCAAAAAAGTAACAAAATAAACAGAACCTCCAATAGATGCTACCTCTGTGGGGCCGAAGACATCTGAATGCACTAGCTCCAATGGTCGTGTCTTCATCTTGTGTTCCTTTTTAGAGAATCTTCTCCTCTTTTGCTTGCCGTAGATGCAATGTTCACATAGCTCCATATCCACTTCTTTCAAACCAGGAAGTTGGTTCTTCAAAATCTCAAGTCCCTTTTGGCTCATGTGTCCGAGCCTTTTATGCCAAAGCTCTATTGCACTATTTGCTATTGCCCATGTAGCTCCCACTTTAATCTGACCCTCTAGTACATACAATATACTGGATTTGCTTCCTCTTGCTATGACCAATGATCCTTTTGTTACCTTCCATGCTCCTGCTCCAAACATAACATTATATCCAAGAGAATCTAATTGTCTGGCTGAAATTAGGTTCCTTCTGAGTTGAGGAACATGTCTAACATCTTTTAGCAACCAACTGTTACCATTCTTCATCTTCAATAGAACATCTCCTTTTCCAATGATACTGCAAGGTTCATCATCACCGAGATAAACCTTACCAAAATTACCAGCTTCGTAATTTCTAAAACAATCTCTTGAAAATGTTGCATGAAATGATGCTCCTGAGTCAAGTATCCAGACATCTGCAACAACATCACTTGAAGATAAAATAAGAGCATCAACATCTTCTTCAGAAGTTGTATTTACCTCATTATCTTTAGATTGATTTTCAGCCTTCTTTTTGTTTTGGTGGGTCCAACAATTTTTCTTCACGTGGCCCTCTTTGCCACAATGCCAACAAACACCTTTTCTGCCTCTAGATTGGGATCTCTTAGTAGATTTTGATCTTTTCCTTTGGTTATCCTTGCCTCGTTGTTGTGTTCCTCCTCTGTTGCCAGTTATTAAAGCAGCACCTAATGAATTACTTTGATTTTTTCTTCTCATATCCTCACTGAGAAGAACTCCTACAACATCATCAAATTTTAGCACGCCTTTTGGGCTAGCTACGGAGTTACTAATAGCCATAACAACTCCTTCCCAGCTATCAGGCAATGAACACAATAACAAGATGGCCTTTATCTCATCCTCTACTGTAATATTTACTGAAGACAACTGACTAACCAAAGTATTATACTCATTTAAATGATTTGTGACAGAACCACCTTCTTGCATTTTTAAATTATACAATTTCTTCATTAAAAAATACCTTGTTCGATGCAGAAGGTCTCTCATACAACTCTGATAGATGATCCCAAAGTCCTTGTGCTGTCATTTGTGTTGATACATTGAACAAAACATTACTGGATAATGAAAGAATGATTGTGGCCACAGCCTTCTGATCTAGTTTATCCCAATCTTCATCTTTCATGCTGGTTGGCTTTTTAGATTTTCCTTCCAATGTAATCGAAAAGTCCTTCTGAATGAGGAGAGCTTTGAGTTGCAATTTCCACATTCCGAAATTTTGGCCTGAGAATTTTTCAATTCTCCATTTGTCTATCTCCTCCATTTCTTACAACCTTTCTGTTAATTTTCTTAATCAAATTTCAACCAACAAATCAAATTTAAAAACAAATCCAATGTTTGCAATAAGATACTTCAATTATATTTCAGATTACCACACAAATCTGACCATGCAGCACCAAACAATGCTTAAACAAAACAAGAAAAAATGGCTCAAGAATTTGGATGACTAGATGATCAACATGAATACTCTCACTGCTTAGATTTTTTTTTCTTGTCTGCACAGCTGCAACACACACAACTACTTCATCAATATTTCAAGCAACTTAGCTTTATTTCAGATCTGCTAAGCCCTCCTTTGTCTGCAAGCTCCTCAATTGCCTCTGCTGAATGATGGTGCCTATAGCTGCCACATAGTATTTAACTTTCTTTCTTGTGCTCTGATACCAGTTGTTAAAATTTTGCAGCTAACATAAACAATTCTTCATATAATTATTATGCAAGAAATTAGAAACATAGCAGCAAAAATAAAATGAAATAAAACAAAGTATTTAACGTGGTTCGGCAATGTGCCTACATCCACATGAAAGCAGGAGAAAATGTTTACGTTGGAACTGATTTTGTTTACATTTGATTGATAGGAGAAAACCAATATTAGATAGTTTATGTTGACGTATTTTTAGGCAAGTATCATGGAACAACACCTAATTTTAGTTACACTGGAACAAAAATCTGTTTTCCCAAGACTTCACATCCCAACAACGCGAAGCTCAAGGAACTTGATTTGAGTACAAATGCTAAGGCTGCTGTGGAAGATATTGCAAACAAGTCTGATTTAAGTCAACTTTTTCATTTCTGGGAATTTTAGTACTTAAAAAAGGAATTGAGACCGTCAAAGATGTGCTGAGAAAAGTTAACAAGGGTGATTTCGTACTTGGAGTACTGTATCAATATAAAGATGTGCTGCATGGGCTCTCCTATATCTGGTCCTTTTACACGTTAGAAGAGAGAACCACTACGTGGGATTTCTGAGATCCCCATCTGTATTTGAACCAAGTTCAGAAGGAATTTATATGTTCAAACTATTCTATGACTGAGGGAAAGGTAATAACAGTATCACTACCACTTAGGTATCTATCTCTGAAGTAGAACATATATGTATGTGTATATGTGTGGCGTTCGTTTGACAAGGATTACATATGCATTGTATATAATTTTTATAATATGCAAAACCCTAATGCTAATTCCATTTTCATTTCATTTGCAGCTTGTAGGGTGAGAGAGGGAGAGCAGCCACTATAGATATGGTGGCCATGCCAAGGAGAATCCATCTCAGGGAGCTAGGTATGTTGTGTGGTGATCACATCTCTATTGGGGCAGTACTTTTAACATCTAATAACACGCATACCAAATTTGAAAAAAGATCCAATTCTACAATATTGGAACCTATGATTTATGCAGTATGTGGGAAATAAGTTGAGTATTTTGAGCTATTGAGTTGTCATAATTGAAACATCTTTACCCTGGCCATAAATTTGTTTTATTGCAACTCAAAATCCCTTCATTACCACTCTATCATCGTATGGAGCCATCTTATTGGTTACGTTTGTGTCATACCATTTAGGATTAAGGGATAGGAAACACAATGAAGGGGCGTGTTAAGTTTCAATTTTCTATGTATCATTTTTCTATCAAAAGATATAGATTTTAACATAGGTGGTGGTTTATTGAGCCTGAAAGAGCTTAAACCATGATGTTTTTGGTTCTACTGTAGTGAATAGATTGAACCACTAGCTGTAGGGAGATTGGTTTTCATTCATTTCATTTTAACTTTTCGTATGTAGTGAATAGATTGAACCACTAGCTGTAGGGAGATTGGTTTTCATTAATATCATTCTAAAAAAAATCCGCTTGGGTAGGGTTTTGTAATATTTTTCACGCAAATTTTACTCATTTTATCTGTATATTGCAGTTTAAATCTTATGGAATTACATCTGTATAATGATCTTATACTGCAGTTGTAAATTATATAATTGCTATTTTGTTCTAAAGAGAACAGAAAGCTTTAAAAATAGTAAGTGAAATTGAGGGAAAAACAGAGAAAAAATATGAAATTTTTTTCTGCAACATAAATCATAATTTTTGAAAAACCAAAAATATTAAGAACTCAATACAATAAGTCATACTTAACATTATTGATCCACATATTTCCCTGTGAACTCAATAGAAATTTCGAGATTACGATAAATTAATTAGTAAGATTAAGTAAACATTAGGATCAACCATGGCTAAATTAGATTGAAAAAGAATATATTAAATATGATGTTTTGTCCAAGTCATTAAATAATTGGAAAAAGTGGTTAATAATCTTGGACTCTTTGAAAAAATAAGGTCCTATTAGTGGTTAGATAGGGTATATTAATATGGACATGAATTCTATACTACAAAAAAAAAGTCTTCAACATGTTGATGGACATGACATTAAGATTGCTATATAAGAGTGAGATTACCAAGTATGGCATCAGAAAAATTGTTTTTTACCCTTTCTTCTAATTCAAAAATTTGTCAATAGCATCTTCATTTAGTTGAAGAAGACGTATAATATATTCGGGTTAGGCTTAACAACACACTCTAAACATTGATCGCTTAGATTGCTCATGTGGAGCCTAGTTGTAACCCATACCTTACATGTTCACCATTGATGAAGGCTGATTTGTGGATACCATTAAATTGAATTTTTTTAAACTATCTCATGGCCACCTATGTTCAACTATGATGAAGGGTCCTCCCCTTACCTACAAAATTTCACCACAAACACACAGAAAGAGCAACCAGATGCAAGAAGAGAACAAATATTTTCTTTATTACTGGAAAGAGGTTACAGATTGTATGCCATCCTATGGGCTGATTATTACATGCATCTGTCGATTTGCAGATCTGATTTCACCTCTCTGTTCTACAATGTAAGTTATTCTAACACTTTTGGACTTGCCCGTGCTTGTATCCCTCTAGCGTTTATATCTCCATCTAGTGCTTGTATGTCTCCCAAATATCGCCACCACCGCATCATCGTTGAGACTCAAATGAGATATCGCCTTGTCAAAGAGACTCGGGAGTAACTCCCGCCGAAACCATAAGGTCACCTCAACAAAATGTTGAAGAGACATTCACAATTGTCTCGCCGACTAGCATGACTCTCGTCGACATATCGCCACTGCATCATTATCCCTAACACCCGCCATTAGAATGTCAAAAGAGACAGAGAAAAAATTCTTTCCGACGACCATCAGTCACACCGATAAACCAATACACTGTAGGTCAAATGACGAAGTAGCTCCTCTTGCACGTTGATTGCTCTACAAGCCCGAACTCAACCCTTTTGAGCGGAATAACTCAAATCGATACAAGATTGCTCTCTGGCCCTAGATGCTCCTACATCAAACTCCAAGTTCCCACACTGCAAAATTTAGCAACTACATCTTAAGACATTGGTTCCCTCATGAGATTAGTCACACTATTTAACTATTTGCAAAATTTAGGTTTCTAATGCTAGTCACACTATTTACATTTGCTAGTGTAGTTCCAACCTATGCCAAAATGGGAGCTTTGCAGTAGGGAATCCATAAAAGAATGAAGGATTTAGGAGTTTTTTCATATGTTGTATTTGATAATTCTTTGGTTGAAATGTATGCAAAATGTAGAAGCAAAGACAAGTAATGTGAAATTTTTTGATCAAATGCCTAAAAAATGTGGTCTTATGGAATACTACGATTGCAAGATATGCACAAAATGGGTTTTTTTGAAAAGGCTTTAGAGACTTTCAAGCAAATGCAAAAATATACACCTCAATATTTGCTAGCATCCTCCCTAATTGTTCTGAAATGGGAACTTTTGAACAAACTATTTACATCGATCATAGGATAAAGGATAGATGAATTTGTTAGATGTTGTAGTTGTAACCTCCCTAGTAGACATGTATGCAAAATGTGGAAGCATAGATAAGGTGTGAAATTGTTTGATATAATGCCTCAAAGAAATGTGTTCTCATGGAATTTCCTAATTGGAGGATATTAACAGAATGAATTTGTTGAAACAGTTATATAAGTTTTCATGAAAATACAATTGGTGAGTGTAAAGATAAACTCTACAAATTTTGCTAGCATCCTCAAAGTATATACCAAATGGGAGCTTGGGAATAGGGTATGGACATCCATCAAAGCATAAATCATAGAAGAGTTTCATCAAATGTTGTACTTGCAACCACTCTAGTACACACCCTAAACTTTATGATTATGATGACAATTAAACCTATTCTTGTTGCACACATGTCACATATGGATATATGTTTAGGAGTATTTAAAATGATATTGCTTTGTTGCTTCCTTATTTGGATTCAAAAATTGATTTGACATACATTTTCCTCTTAAAAATCTATGCAAACATGGGAAAGTGGTGTGAGGTTTAAATGGTAAGGAGATTCATAAATGATAAAGGAATTCAAGAGAACTCTTGATGTACTTGGATTGAAGGCCATAAAATGGTGTGTGATTTTTGTGTAGGTGATAGATCGTATTTACAAATATAGGAGATATATATAAAGTTAGAAAGATTGTCCTGGGAGATGAATGCAATAGGGTGTTTCTTAGATTCAAGATATTTACTTAGTGATGCAAAAAAGGAGGGAAAATAATTATGTTTTTGCCACCATATTGAAAAGTTAACAATTACTTTTGGTTTGTTAGGTGCACCCCTAAAACCTTCAATATGTCTTGATTTCCACACTACAAAAAAATTTATCTCCAAGATTATTGCAAGAGAAATTTTTGTGACAGATGTCAACTAAATGTATCTCCATTTTTTTGTAAGAGAAATTGGCGTGAACGATTCCAACTATTTCCATCATTTTCAATAGGTATAATTTTTTGTCTCGATGATATTGGTGATGATAAATGAAGTGATTCAAAATATAGGATCACATTATAATAATGTGCACCATGTCACACCTATACTAATAAAGAAGGAATAAATTTTTATTTTCAATTTCTAAAATGTAAAAAAATAGTATTTCTTTGGCTATTAAATTTTGGCAATCTAGACTATGATATTGACTTTGTAAAATTGGATAAATATAGTGCATATAAAATGTTGGAGTATCCATGGTAGACTTATTTTGTGATAACATGGAAATTTAATTAAATTATTTTCATAAACCTACCCTAGGTAATTATTGAGATCTTTAAAACAAATTCTTAAGTTTCTACACGGTCTTTTTCTTGAGTTCTCTATTGTCAATGGGGATTCTACTATTCTAAATTTTTTTCTATAACTATTTTCTTATGTTTGCTAATATTTTCCTCTCTACTTTCATTATTCATTAATACTTTAGCATCATAGGTTACATTTAGACTAGACAATTATTTACTTTTTGATCATGGTGCCAACAAATTCTTATAGAATTATTAAATTTAGAATTAGAAATACCATGTGATTTATCTCCACAATAATCTCATATGGAATTTCTTCATCTTTTCTTCTACTTCATTAGCATAATGTCCTATTTTACCATGCTTAAAATATTTTGGCTTTTTGGTCCTTCCTCTTTCTCTAATACCTTTATTATTATTTTTGTAGCCTCTCATACCTCCTTCTCAATAGTTATTATGGTAACTCATGGAGGGTCTTACATATTTAATTTGTGGTACCACATAGTGTATATTTTTAAGTGGTCTTATACTTTGTTTGAATCAAAGTTCCCACTAGCCCTGTGCTAAATAAACATTCAATGCTCTTATAGCTAAAATATATTATTTATCCATACCCATATCCAAAAAATGCTTCCCTATCCAATCCATGAACCATTGGTTCATATTCATCATCTTCATGAAGTAACATTGAACACCTATTTGTGTTATGTTTGTCTTGCTTTATATTTTATAACTTATATACTTAACATTTTATTAGGGTATTTAGCAAGTGGGGTTTATCAAGTTCCCCTCTTAGTGTGGTATCCCTCTATGTGCCTTCGATAATTAAACATTTATTCCTTAGATTTTCTTCCCTAATTTAATTTTTTTTAATAATTTTACTTCTTGTGGATATGGGATAAGTCTCAACCTTCTCATCTTTAATTATAATTTCTTACTTCAATGTTATGTTTTCCCACTCTAATTTGATATTATCAACTTCATCTTTTCCTACTATATTGTTCTCCCATTACTTTTACCAGGATTCTATTCTAGTGATAAATTATACTATCTCATTATACAAAGAGGAAACATTCTCATCTACTTTTGCTATAATATGAGGGGTTAACCCTAAAATAAACCACCCAATTCATTTTTGTTATGTGAAAATTTCTTCTAGTTTTCTAAACACACTTTTAAATTATTATTCATAACATTTTACTAATTCCTCAGTTTTTTCATATTTCATATATATTTAAATATGAGGAGAATCCTGCCTAAGAAAATTATGTATTTGAATTTTTATTTAACTATGTCTTGCACTTTAATTTGAAAAATATTTTTTAAATGGATTTAGTTGGAGGAATGAAATTTCATGCATGTGAGAAGAGTTAGAAGATATGTTAGGGGTAAGACAAATAAAAATATACCATATATGAATTTAAGAGGGCAATTGTGATTAATTTCTAACACTCCCCCTTAATCGCAACTCTTACCATCCATGATGCCCAAGTTGTCTCTTTGATGAACACAAATTTTTATTCCTAGAGGTTTGGTTAAGATATCTACATACTATTCCTTAGACTTGCAATGTTCCAAAACAATTTTTTCATCATTAATTATCTCCCTTATGAAATGATACCTCGTGTCAATGTGTTTGCTTCTTTTATGAAAAGTTGACTTCTTGAATAGAGAAATTGTAGATTTATTGTCACAATAGATTATAGTTGCTCCTTGTTCATATGTTAAGTCTCTTAAAACTCTTCTCATCCAAATGGCTTGACATTTTGTCCCTATTGCTCCTACATACTCAACCTTAGTTGTGAAAAGAGAAATAATGGGTTATTTCTTAGAAGCCAATGAAATTACTCTTGAACACAAATGAAATGAATACCAGGGTGTGATCTTTCTATCATATTACTTCCTACCCAATCAGTCTCTATGTATCCAACTAGCCCTAAATCATTTTTTGTACTATATTAAATTCCATATCCCTTGGTTCCATTCGCCTACCTCAATATTCTTTTTGTTGCTAACCAATATGTCTCCTTTTGGGTCTCCATAAATATTGAAATTAAACTCACTACATGCATTATATAAGGTCTTGTTGTAGTCAAATACATCAAACCTCCAATGATTCTTTTGTATAGAGTTGGATTAACATTGTTGCTGCAATCATCTTTATTTAATTTTAAACCTATCCATGCTATTGATGTTGGAGTAGACATGTTTTTTTTTATTTTAAACCTCTTCAAAATATCATTTGCATATTTTGATTGACAAATGAAAATACCATTTTTCTTTTTCTGCACTTGTATTCCTATAAAATATCTTAATAACCCTAAATTTTTTATCTCAAACTCATTTTTCATAGTCTCTTTGAAATCAGCAATGAGTATATCATAATTTCCCATCAAAATTAAGGCATCTACATATAAACCAACAATTAATATCTTTCCATAACTTGTGTTGATGTAAAGGGTGGGCTCACCATCACTTTTGCTAAAGTCAAATTTCTAAAAAAAATATGTGTCAATTCTTTTATACCATGCTTGTAGCAGTTGTTTGAAACCATAAAGTGCCTTTTTCATTCTATACACTTTCTCTTTTTTCCCTTGTACCTCATATCTAGTTAGATTCTCCACATAAACTTCCTCTTTTAATGCTCTATTTAAGAAGGCTAACTTCACATCCATTTGCTATAGCTTCCATTTTTGTTGGGATGCTATTGCTAAGACTACCCTTATAACTTCTATTCTTACAACTAGATAATATGTTTCATCATAGTCTCTTTTGGGCTGATGTTTGTATCCTTTGATAACCAATCTTGTTGTTTTCCTTTCATTTCATCCTTCTACTTTACATTTGGTATTATAAACCCACTTTACTCTTCTCACATATTTTCCTTGTGGAAGATTCACTAATTCCCATGTTTCATTATTCTCTATAGCATATATTTATTCATCCATTGTATTTAACCATTTTTCATCTTTAAAAATAAATAGGATCATCAACATGTGAATACAAAGAAAAAAGAGATCTCAAATTTGCATTATTCTCACCTTCATTTCACTCATAAATATCTATCATACTTCAAAATTTTTGTCTTCTCAAGGTTTCCAAGTTTGGATTTGACATGTCAATTAAGATTCCGATTGTAGAATATGGATTTGGTGGACCTACACTATGAGTTCTTGTCTCTAATGGTGTTTCCTATGCACATGAAGGTGTTGTTGCTTAAATGTGTGTGATTGTCCTTGCGCTTATTGATGGTGTCAGTTGGGGACCACTTTCTTGAGCCTGAATGGGAGTGGGAGGAGTCACCATAGAAGGGATACCTAGTGGTGTTATTTTCACTCTTTCTTCTTATTGTGTGCTTGCTATTACATTCACTATTTTATCTAAGCTTCCATCCCATGCTTCCTCTTCTATGAATTGCACATCTCTGCTGATTATTACCATTTTGGTTAATTGATTATATAACTTGTATGCCTTTGATTCTTCAATTTATATCTCACAAATATGCATCTTTCTCCTTTTCTTTCCAATTTCTTTCTCAATTCATCTAGGACACATGCATATGCCACACAACCAAATACTCTCATATGATAAATACTAGCACTTGCACCCCAATAAGGTGCAATACTTACGCCGATAGGCTGAACCCGCATTATTTACGATCACGAAAAGCAGTGGATGGTGTGAAGAAAGAAGTGATCTATCTCACCTATCCCTCTCTACCTCTCCCTCTCTCCTTCTCTCTCTCTATATCACATATCTCTCTCTACCTATCTATAACAAAGGATAATCCTCCAATGGATCTTAAAGTGTGAAATCTTGAAAAATCCTATGTGGTAATGAAGTGCAAAGGAATAGATGAACAATCTCACAGATTGTCTTCATCCTCCATGACTAACCTCCATTACACCTTCTTAATTTACTAAAAATATGCATTTTGCCCTCAGATTTATGATGAGCAAAATAAATGAAAAGACAAGCCCTAAGCAAATATCGAAGGATTTAATCAACTATGCCATATAGTGCAAACTTTTGCAACTAATAATGCATCTAAGATCTAAATATGCTAGATGGAATGGAAAATATAAAATATGCTATGAAAATGCAAGAGATGTGAAATAACAAGATAGCCAGGTATGAATGAGACCAAAATTGCTCTTTTATAGAAAAGGGCAATTTTGTGTGAATGACCAAGATTGAAAGTTAGAGATGCCCTAGAATCAATGGACGAGATTCCATATAGCAACCCACAATTAGGGTTAGGGCAACATTAGGTCAAATTTGAAAATGAAAGTGTGACTTATTTTAAATAAATGATATTTATTTAAAATTAGCACAATAAAAGAGGAGAAATTAAATAATAAAATTATTTAATTTAGGTGCTGGGACTTATTTTAAATAAATAAGATTTAGAAGAAATTAAATAATAAGAATTATTTAATTTGGGTGAGAGTTAAATAATAAAGATATTATTTAATTTAGAGGAATGTGACAAATGAAACCTTTTAAATTAAATATAAAGATTTAATTCAAAATTAGGAGAGTGGACCAAATTAAATAAATGAAATTTATTTAATTTAGGAGAGAAAAGGTTAATAGATAATTAGATAATTAAATATAATTATTTAATTATATTGGAAGGTGGATTAAATAAAAAATAAGAATTTATTTAATTTTAGGGGAAGGAGGACTTAATTAGTGATGCAATTAAATAAATAAATAAAATTATTTATTTAATAATTAGAAAGACATAAAGGGCAAAGATAATTAAATAAATTAAAAATTTATTTAATTATAGGAAGACTTTAGACAATTAGTGATGCATTAAATAAATAATTAAAATTTATTTATTTAATAATCCTGAAGAATAAATAGGTATGAATTAATCAAATAATTATGAATTATTTAATTAATAGTTGAAAGTGGGTTAGCAACATAATTAAAATGTCCCAACCAAGGTTAAAAGAAGAGCCTGAGGACGTAAGTCATTTTTATGTGTTTACATTTGCCCCTCTTTGTCATAATGCAGCTTGTCGCATTGTAGCAAAGAACATAAGTCAAAAATATGCCCTAGTGCAAAATAGGATGAGGAAGAATGACAAGGAGGGTTGCGGTATGCCCCCTCGGGAGGACAGACGGGTTCCAAGAACGTAGGTGTGCTCTCGAAATGGATGGGAAGACAAGAGTACGGAGAGACAAAGAAATGTTAGTGAGAAAAGATATGGATGATGGTATGAATGCAATGCCTATATGAAATGCATGTTAGTTCCTAGATCAAATCCTTCAATGTTTACCATAGGGATTTAATATTTGTCGCTATTTAATCATCATTAGGCAGAAATGTCATGATGGCTGACAAACACTATGATATGACATAAATCAAGGTGTGCAAGGTCGAACCATCACGTAAGACAAGCAGTCACAAACAAGGATGATCATGACGCATACTAAGAGCGCAATTGCCCCAGTCTTTTTGTCATAACCAACCACAAGCAGAAAAAGACAAGAAGGAAAAACCATGAAACGTCGTTGCTTCTCTAAATCCTGTTTCTAGGACATCCTCGGGAAACTAGCAACATGATTTCCAAAAGAACAAAATAAAACCACTGCCATGATATGTCATTGTTTTTCTAAATCCTGTTGCCAGGATCTTACTGAAAAACTAGTAACATGATGAAAAAGCCAAAGACCAATAGACATGAAATAAGGACAAGCCATGAAATGTCATTGCTTCTCTAAATCCTATTTCTAGGACATCCTCGAGAAACTAGCAACATGATTTCCAAAAGCTCAAAAAGAATAAAACCATCATCATGAGACATCGCTATTTTCTAATGGACTGACCTAGTGCGGCCTTGGGGGTCCATCGATTGATGGCCTTGCCTACGTCGTGCACTCAGAGACCTCGTAGTTCGACACAATGACTGACTTTGTTCAAAGGACAAAAGTTTGAAATCACGATTTTATTTTGACAACCTAGAAAGACTGACCTAATGTCTTGGGGATTCAAAGATGAATCTTGCCTACGTAGCAAATGTGCAGAGACAACGTAGTTCGGACATGGACAAGAAATTAACTGACGTGACTGACTAAACAAGATACGATCGATATTGACTCCATTTTTGGGATTTTGACATTGATTTGGATGTTTTTGTATTTTCTCAGGACATTTTTCAATTTTTAAGAGTTTTTTCAGGACTTTATATGATTTTTAGGATTTTTTCAGGACTTTATATGATTTTTAGGATTTTTTCAGGACTTTTTACGAAAAATGTAAGAAATGCATGTGAATGATGCCGATGCACATGAATCCAAGGACAACCATGATTTTGCTGGTAGTCAAGCTGAATACCAATTGGTAGGTGACAATGGCAATGACAACGTTGTTTGACGTGGGAAGGACACATCCCGAGACAACGCGAGGATAAAAGTCTACAACAGGGCCAGGGACAAAGCCAAGGAATGTTTTGGATGATGCACTAGGTCTGCCATATTGTTGCATTTTAAATGGCTTGGTGAGGGCTAGATGGGATGACAGAGGATCTGCAAAGCATTGACAAGGGAAAACAAGTTGGGTGATAGGTACAAGGTGATAAATATTGATGACTTGGACTAGGAGAATTATCGTATGGTCTCCAAGGACGATGTAGCATAGTGAAATGGAGGTTATGAAGGTAATGACATGATATTTTGAATAGGTATGACTATAGGATAGACATGTCAAAAAAATTTCAAAGCATGATTTGCGTTTGTGCCTTAGTCTTTGTCAAGATCAAAATAGGTGGGAAAATGGATGGACATGATAGGGCTTGGATGGATGGATGGATATGTCAAAATGTCATGTGAAGGGCGTGGGAGATGCAACGACTTGCCCCCAAGCGTAATGGTCCACATAGATGATTTATTCTACACATGACTCCTATTTTCTAGGTTTTCATCATGGTACTTATCCAAAGTGCCTGTTTGCCAAGTTTTCACTGTTGGACGAAATTTTTCTCTTCACTATTTTTGATATTTTCTTATTTTTTTGGTGTCACCAAGATGCCTGTTTGCCAGGTTTTCATCAAGGGACAATTTTTTTGATTTTTTTTTTTCTGTATTTTTGTATTTTTGCATGAATAACCTTGATGCTTTATATGACCACTAACTATGTTGAAGCCTTTGACGATTCCGATGTAGAGACTGGTGCCATGACATGCCAATAGTGACCTTTCTGAAGTAGTTGCCTTGTCAGGATGATAGCGCTTGCATACACCTAATTGATGTCATTGTGATCTTTGTTGATACTAGAGTTGGCTTTATCAGAATACACACATCGCGATAGAGTGCCATGAGATTCCTTGTGGTAAAGAGTTGTTTCCAAGATGCGACGGATTTTTGACATGGGATGTTTGGACTTTAAGGATGATGTAGGATTATGGTGGATGATGATGGACATGGATGGGTTGGTTGGATGTTTGGATGTATTGTTTTTTAATTTCCAAACTTTTGGTGTTGGATTAGGATAGTGTTTGGAACCAACACTTTTATATGTCTTTCTTGATGACCATTTTGACAGAGGTGGACATTTATTATATGTGGGAGTCCTCTTGTGTTGTGGCTCCACATTCTGATTGACTTTTGGATTTGGCATATTTTCTTTGCCTGATTCTTTCTTTGGTTGACTTGATCCATTTTGTTTTGGGATCCATTTTAGCTTCATTTCTCCACTTGACTTTTTGTCTGATTTGATGGCCTTTGACGTGTGATTTTGAACTTCAGATTTGTAATACTTTTATTTTTGTTGGTTCCAAATGGAAGGCTTATTCATGTTGGAATGGCAGTTTGGGGTGTGGAGGGAAGGGGTGTTGGCAACAATCTTATGACAAGGACTACTCATGACACCCATTTTGATGTTTGTATTAGATAAAGTTTCCCCCAATATTGAGGAGGGATCACTAACATCATTAGATTTTCCTACTGATGAATAGCCAAGACCTTGATGTCTGTAATTTTTCTGAACTTGAACGGGTTCCAAAATTCCTTGCTCGTGTAGGCCTAATCCTTTTCCCTGATAATGCATGTTCTAACAGATTTTGTTGGCGATGGGATACTTGTCATTTTGGAAGCAAGATGCTAACCCATCCTTATTGTGGAAATTAATGCTTGAAATCTTCTCATTTGTGAGAAAGCCTGCTCTGACAAAGATAGATGATCCTAATTGATAGGATGTTGTAGCTTCACTGACATGTTGGACAGATTTTTGACTGACATCTTTGGTTTGATTTTCTGACATATCAGAGTCTGATGATTCTGCTGGTGCTTCAAATTTGATGTCGAAACTGTCTTCATGGTCATTGTCATATAGCCCACTGAATTTAGTTATAGCTTGATCATTTTCAAATATGTCCATGCTAGGAGACTCTTGTCCTAGTGATAGATCATTTATGTGTCCCATGGTGGCACGTGTCTCATTGTTGGTAGTGTCAATATTAGAAGCTTGGAGAGGGTCATCTTCAAGTGTTTCATCATGAAGGGCATAAAGGTCAATGAGTGGATCATTTTGGACTTCTTCAAAAGTAGTGTCTTGATCAAATATGGGCTCAGTTGAAATGACATGATCGAAAATAGGATCTTGACCAAGGATAGGTTCATCTTGAATGACATAGTTTTGGATGGACTCTTGACCAAGGATAGGTTCATCTTGAATGACATGGTTTTGGATGGACTCTTGACCAAGGATAGGTTCATCTTGAATGACATGGTTTTGGATGGACTCTTGACCAAGGATAGGTTCATCTTGAATGACATGGTTTTGTATGGACTCTTGACCAAGGATAGGTATATTTGGTATGCCATGATGGTCTAGGAGGACTTCCTAAATGGACGTAAAGATGGGGTCATGGGATGTACCACTTTGATCTTGACATGACGGTGATGTTATGACATTGTGCTTTGGACTTGCCTCTTGACATGTATCATCAATTTTAGGTAAGAAGATGGGACTTTGGAGACCATGACTAGATATGTTTTCATGAAAACATGGAGTGTCTTGGAATGGATTGGTGTACGATGGACTAGGATATGACATGGAGGTTTGGACAGGGTTAGTGGATGAAGGACTAGGATGAGATGAAGGATTAGAATAGGATATGGATGCATGACAAGGATATGACATGGAGGTTTGGACAGGGTTAGTGGATGGAGGATTAGAATATGATGTGAATGAAGGACTAGGATATGATGCAAATGAAGGACTAGGATATGATGTGGATAGCTGGTTTGGATTGATGGATGGCCGATTTCCCTTGTCAAAGTTAGGGTGGGTATGACTAATGGAATTTTGTTGTGACCTGGTGCCATGGATGGTGTTAAGAGACCCTTGATAGTAGATGGATAGAGGACCAGGGCTATTGGACTGTTGGTAAGATGGATATATGGATGGAGGGCTAGGGGTTGAGGTGTATTTGGATCTGCATTGGAGGTATAGCATTTTGAATTCCCTAGAAAGTTGTGCTTGACCCTTACTATTGAATTGCATTCAATTTGACTAGCAAGCATGTCATAGTGACCTAAAGACATGATGGTGGATGGAATGAGACTTAAGACTATGCAAAGTGAATAAAAGGGGATGCCTTATGTCGAATGATTTTTAAGAAAGGTTTTCTAACCACTCAAAGTTTGGCCAATGTCTCGATTTGGATTTGTCAAAGGACTGATTTGAAGGACAAGATGAGAAAATGACAAAGTGAGACTTCCACACTAGACTTATGAGTTGGAAGTAGCTCACCCAAGGACAATGACTTAGGATTTGATTTGTTGTGACTTGGTCCAATGACAATTTAATTTTTGAGATAATGGTTTGACAAAGAAAGGAAAGTTTTCCTATCCCAAAGGTGTGCAGTTGAGGACTTTAGAATTTTCCTATGATGATGATGATGATGGATTGCAAGCTAGATGAAAACTAAAATGCAATAATGGATGACTTGGACAAGTTGCTTTGTTGGACTTTGACAGAGACCGCTGGAAAAAGATGCCAGGAGAATATGTTGCAAAAATTTGGCCTCTGGTTTTTGACAGAATTAATGTTTTCTCGACTGACAGCCAAATGCGTTGTTTCAGGTCTCATATGTGGTTCAGTATCAAATGCGTCGATTGATCAAACAAATGTGTTTTAGCAATTTGATGTGTTCTACAAATTGGCAAATGTCACTTTTCAGGTTTGCAAATGCGGTCTGACAAGTCTGGCAGCTTTGGAAGGGAAAATGCAGCTCAGGATTAAGCAATTGTGCCTCACAATGTCAAATGTAGCTCAAGATAAAGAAAATGCATTTTGACAGAGAAATTGCGTTGCAAGATTTAAATTCTAGAAAATAGAAGACTGTTTGGCCGATTTGACAAGTTTTGATCCAGATTTGCTGATGTTTAGCTTGTTTGAAGGTTGTTTGAAAATAGTTTGACAAGCACATAGAGACTAAATTACTTCAAATAGACTCACTCTTAATAGTCAAAGGGTCATCGATGCAATCACAGCCCACATCTTAAAATCGTGTCGACTCACACAGCCATGTCACCCCCTAGAGGGTGCCCATGTTTTTATCTTTTCCAGGTGCGTACTCAAAGTGACGAAAGTGGATACCAAATCCCTTGAGAAAATAATCCATGGTGATTATATGGTGAGTGTCTTGGGGGCATATTCTTCCCTCCCCTTGCACTGTGATTGAAACAATGTCTGGTTACTGACATAGCTGGCTTCTACACTATGGTTCTTAGTCAAGGTTTCTGTTTGGCACGGCAAATGATAAACTCCCTCAGGAGACCTCCCAACCTTTAGAACAAAGGCTTTGGGGATCGTTATCTTGCACACTGCCATCGAATTGCAGACTTTCCCCGAATTCGCTTTTGATTCTAGTGGGTTGGAAAACCTGGCTTTGGTTGTTCCCACTTAGGTCATTCCCGTAGGGTGAGTACTTTTTCCCACTACGACAGGCCTTCTAAAGGATTTAATAAAGCATAAAAGCATAAAGAAAATGACTAAGTCTGGTTTTTTGATCACCCAATAAAGGGGAGAGCATATACCTATTACCCAATCAAGCACAGTAGACAAATGTTCAGTTTTAAACCCAAATGATTTTTTTTTTATTCTAAGTGAAGATGTTGCTTCACAAAAAACATGGGGTTTGTTTTAACCAAACAAAAGTAAAATGAAGTGCCTATCCTAGGATTGATAAATTGCCTATCCTAGGGTTGATTCATTTTAAGTCCATCAAAATGAAAAAATGGCCGCGGATGTGTCGGATCCAGAGTATAATTCAAAAATAGAAAATGAAATTTTACCAGTCAAATGCGGCGCACTCTGGCAGATGCAGTTCGTCAAGTCAAATGCGGCTTTCGGGTTGTCAGATGCGACTCGGTTGGTCAAATGCGGCTTTTGGGTTGTCAAATGCGGCTTGAAAGAGCAAATGCATCGCTTGAGAAGGCAGGTGCGGCTTGACATAGCAGATGTGGCTCGAAACATCAAAGTGTCGTAGGAACTGTCAGATGCATTGTTCCGTACACCTGCAAAAAAAATCTGAAAAATCCGCACCCTAACCTGCAAAAAAAATGATGAAAAATCCATACTATAACCTGCAAAAATGTGTTAGATTGTTGGGTTCACCAATGTAACAAAGGATAATTCTTCAATGGATCCTAAAGTGTGAAATCTTGAAAAATCCTATGTGGTAATGAAGTGCAAAGGAATAGATGAACAATCTCACAGATTGTCTTCATCCTCCATGACTAACCTCCATTACACCTTCTTAATTTACTGAAAATATGCATTTTTCCCTAAGATTTATGATGAGCAAAACAAATGAAAAGACAAGCCCTAAGCAAATATCAAAGGATTTAATCAACTATGCCATATAGTGCAAACTATTGCAACTAATAATGCATCTAAGATCTAAATATGCTAGATGGAATGGAAAATATAAAATATGCTATGACAAATGAGAATAAAAATGCTATGAAAATGCAAGAGATGTGAAATAACAAGATAGCCAGGTATGAATGAGACCAAAATTGCTCTTTTATAGAAAAGGGCAATTTTGTGTGAACGACCAAGATTGAAAGTTAGAGATGCCCTAGAATCAATGGATGAGATTCCATAAAGCAACCCACAATTAGGGTTAGGGAAACATTAGGTCAAATTTGAAAATGAAAGTGTGACTTATTTTAAATAAATGATATTTATTTAAAATGAGCACAATAAAAAAGGAGAAATTAAATAATAAAATTATTTAATTTAGGTCCTGGGACTTATTTTAAATAAATAAGATTTAGAAGAAATTAAATAATAAGAATTATTTTATTTGGGTGAGAGTTAAATAATAAAGATATTATTTAATTTAGAGGAATGTGACAAATGAAACCTTTTAAATTAAATATAAAGATTTAATTCAAAATTAGGAGAGTGGACCAAATTAAATAAATGAAATTTATTTAATTTAGGAGAGAAAAGGTTAATGAATAATTAGATAATTAAATATAATTATTTAATTATAGTGGAAGGTGGATTAAATAAATAAATAAGAATTTATTTAATTTTAGGGGAAGGAGGACTTAATTAGTGATGCAATTAAATAAATAAATAAAATTATTTATTTAATAATTAGAAAGACATAAAGGGCAAAGATAATTAAATAAATTTAAAAAATTATTTAATTATAGGAAGACTTTAGACAATTAGTAACGCATTAAATAAATAATTAAAATTTATTTATTTAATAATCCTAAAGAATAAATAGGTATGAATTAATCAAATAATTATGAATTATTTAATTAATAGTTGAAAGTGGGTTAGCAACATAATTAAAATCTCCCAACCAAGGTTAAAAGAAGAGCCTGCGGGCGTAAGTCATTTTTATGTGTTTACACTATCCCTCCCTCCATCCCACCTATTTCTCTCTCTCTCTCCCTCTCTACCTCTCTCTCCTTCCCCCTCTAATTTTCTATAACTCCCCTATCCCTCTCTACCTCTCCCTCCCTCCCTCTCTCTCTCACTCTCTCTAGCTCTCTCTTTCCTTCTCTACTTCTTTCTATCCCACCTCTCTCTCCCTCCCTATCTCTATCTCACTTATCCCTCTCTACCTCCCTCTACCCTCCTCCTCTCTCTCTTTCTCTATCCTTCCCTCTCTAATTCTTTACCCTCCTCTCTCTTTCTCTACCTCACCTATCCCTTTCTACCTCTCCCTTCCTCTCCCTCCCTCCCTCTCTCTCCCTCTTTCTCTCTCCTTCCCTCTCTATTTCTCTCTATATCACATATCCCTCTCTACCTATCCCTCCCTCCATCCCACCTATTTCTCTCTCTCTCTCCTTCCCTCTCTACTTCTCTTCCTCTCTCACTTATTCCTCTCTACCTCTCTCTCCTTCCCCCTCTAATTCTGTATATCTCCCCTATCCCTCTCTACCTCTCCCTCCCTCCCTCTTTCTCTCACTCTCTTTGGCTCTCTCTTTCCTTCTCTACTTCTTTCTATCCCACCTCTCTCTCCCTCCCTATCTCTATCTCACGTATCCCTCTCTACCTCCCTATGTTCCTTTACCCTCTCTCTCTTTCTCTATCCTTCCCTCTCTACTTCTTTTCCCTCCTATCTCTCTCTCTTTCTCTATCCTTCCCTCTCTACTTCTTTACCCTCCTCTCCAATTCATTTGAAAAACAACACTCCCTATACAACTTTAGTTTTTCTTTTCTCTATTTGTTTATTGTTTGGATTTTTATATAACACAAGAAGTTTTATTTTTATTAAAAATTTATTATAATATTTTATTTAAAGAATCTTTTAATTTTATTTATTATATAAATTATTTTATTTTATTTATTATATAAATTATTTTATTTTATTTATTATATAATTTTATTTTTTTATTGTTTGGATATTATAATATAGAACAAATTTTATTTTTATTAAAAATTTATTATATTATTTTATTTAAAGAATCTTTTTTATTTTATTTATTATATAAATTATTTTAGTTTATTTTATTTATTATATAAATTATTTTTATTTTTATTTATTATATAAATTATTTTTATTTTTATTTATTATATAAATTATTTCTTCAATTTATTTATTTTAAACTTTCAAAGCAAAAAAAACCCAATATTTCACTGCTTCTAAGACCCATTTCTCTTACTCGGATCGAAAAAGGAAGCATCAAAAGGTGTGTGAAAAAGAAAATAGCTTACAGCTAAGATAAGATCAGGCATATTTCCTTCCCTGGCAATAACTTGAAGCCTAGAAATAGCATCCCAAATCACTTTTACATCTGTAAAAGAGGAATTATGTTTTTCATTGTTCTACAGAAACAAAACATGGAATGTTCTTTCTTCAAAAATCAGCAAAAGTAGAGAAAGAAAGGATTTAATTATTTAGAAAGCTCAACTACGGAATGCCTGACTTCATAGCCAAAACCTTCTTCCATATAGGTCTGGAAGAAATGTCCTCCCACCATGCATTCACATGTTTCATGTTCCTAATAAGATATGTCTTATCAGTAGCATTCACTATATACTCTGTATGTGGAAGATGCGACAGGTCAACAAGGCTATAAAAGTCTCCTGCCAAGTACTATCTCTCTGACAGTCTCTTTCCATACACATCTACACTTCACTTAACTTTCAGGCGCTGCTCTCAATCAATGCCTTGTCCTCCCCTACTATAAAATTCGTGGGGTTCCCGCCGGCGTCAGACTATTGGAAATGCCAATGGGGTTCCCCCACGTATAATAGCCTATCGGCTAATTATGTTTTCTTCCACTCCATGATTCTTCTAGAATTATATCCTTTAAAGTTTTGGTTGGACATTTATTTATTATATAGAAGGCACATGCTATGACTTCAACCCAATATTCATTTGACCTTTTTTCTTTTAACATGCTTCTAACCATTTTCATAAATGTTCTATTTTTCCTTTTACCTACATCATTTTATGGAGGTGTGTACTTAGTAGTGAATTGTTTGTGAATACCATGATCTTTACAAATTATTAGTAAGTCATTTGATATGTACTCACCACCTCTATCCATTCTCAATTGTTTGATGTAGTGCCCATTTTTCCTATCAACAAGAGCCTTGAATTGACAAAAAAACTCAAATACTTCATACAGATGCCTTAGGAAGTAGACTCATTTTTTCTCGATGTAATCATCTATGAATGTCATGAAATGATATCTTACACCAATTAAGGGTGTGTACATAGGACAACACAAATCTAAACAAAAATTTCTAATGGTGTCTTTTCCCTCGGTGACTTTCCTTTTGGAAATGATTCTCTATTTTGTTTTCATAAAATGCATCCTTTAAACACTCTTGCTTGTTATCAAGCAAAATATCCATGCAATTGGACAATGAAGTTGAAGCTACCTTAGAATATAGAGCACAGGGGTTATTCTAAAGCCATTCCCTACCCACAATTATAATTATAGCATCCTCAATCTACACAGAAGGAATTGTAAAAACCATACCTAGCTTTTGTCTAGCATATGCATTGTCACTTCTTTTCTCTCAAAAAAAATTGGGTAGAATACCATGCCATCAAGACTCCATATCACATTTAAATTAAGAATAGAGAAGAAGGAAATCAAATCCAAATATATCATAAATGATATGAAGAACATCAATTTGATGAAGTATATATAGAAGTTAGAATGAAGACAATGAAATCAAATACTCAACACTTTAACATTTAATTCACTAGTACCACTTGATAAGTTGATGCAACAATATTATTTTGAAAAAAATGAGTCATGACTTTAAATCATTTAAAAAAAAAATGTCAACCATTGATTTCTTGAAATCTAATGGTTCTAGTGTTACCCCAGAGGTTTGAATTCACAAGTCTAGAGCTTCAGACATTTCCTTCTAGAATGCAACTATAGTCGTCCATCAGAAATTCATTGAATAATCATGGTTATATTGATTTGTGTTGGCATCTGGCTATATAAATATGGAATATCCTTCACACATATTACCTTCATTACTTTGGTTTGGGGATTCAATTATTTTATAAGGTTGATATTGATAGTTCAGCCTTGTTTCGCCTTACATGCTTTGTGTAAAACCTTAAGTTTTTAAGCCCTGGTCCTACGTTCATCCTAGGCAATCCCTCTTTTAAAACAAACTTTATGCATGTGCATATTTCATTTTGTATTTCAATTAATGCAATGAGTGATATGAAGAAAAAGGAATGGTGGGTTTTGATCTCGCCATGTGTGTGCATCTAGTGTTATTCTAGAGGTTTCAATTTGTAATTCGAGCACTTCAGAGATTTACTTCCAGAATGCAACTATAGGCATCCATCAAAAATTCATTGAATGACCATGGTTATATTAATTTTCTCTGACATTTGGCGTCAAAAATCATAAATATGTTGACACTTGCCCACATTCTAGACTCTTTATGAAGGAATTCAAACGTGCAGAAAATTTGTCCTAGAATTTGATATTTTTGCCAACCACACCATGTTTGTTATTGGAATATCCATTTATTTCACCACTGAATTTTTATTAGTTTGAGATTATGTTTAATTCTCCAATGAAAATAATTTTTGGTTTGAAAAAAAGTTTTAATCACTAACAATTTTTTTTCTGTTTTGAAAACAAGATTAATTCGCCGATGGAAATTTTTTTTGGGTTTGAAAAAAGGTTTTAATAGCCAATGAAAAATATTATATTGCCTTAAAAAAATTTAAATTCATGAAGTTTCTAGAGTCCATGACAATATTGTGAAAGATTTCTGGATTAAAACTGTGTGCTAACTTTTACATTGACATTTCAGATCATACTCCATGATCCATCGTCATGATGCAATGTAGATAGAGAGAAGAGTGATTATAAAATATTCGCCAATTGGGATTTTTTTTCCCGAAAAATGAAAAAAATTGCTAATAAAATTAATATTTTTATCAAGAAGTATACAAGATTTGCTAGGATTTTACACCTTCGTCGAGGGGGGGATTTCTTAAAGTTTTCCCTGGGTTATAGTTATGGTTACGTTAGGGTCAAGGGTACAATTACAATTCTAGAGTAAGCCTTAAAATTTGGGGTTTGGGTATGATTTTAATTAGGGTTACTATTAGGGTTAGGATTTAAATTTTATTTAATTAAGGTTTTTTTAGACTATATGAATTAGTCAAGTATTTGTCCCCCCTATAAATTGTAGTGTGCTTGGTAAAAATTTTTCATGTGATCGGTGACACTAGCACGACGTACCCTTTGGTACCATGGGGATGGTGGGGAGACTAGACCTCGTGACCTCTTGCCTGCAATAGGATGCTTAGCTAATCGAGCTAGGCCCACCACCCCAATTAAGGTTATGGTTAGGGCTAGGTTTCAATTAGGGTTTGGGTTATGGTAAGGGTTTTAAAACAAAACTTAGGTTAGGGTTAGAGTTAGGCTTATGGTGTAAATAGGGTTAAGGTTAAATATTAATTAAGGTTAAGGTTAGGGTTACAATTATCTCTACTCATAACCCTAACTCTTAGCCTAACTATAACCTTAACTAATCTTTTGGGTTAGACTTTGTATAAAATGTGAATTTATAGTTGATGTTGTGCATAAAATGTGAACCCTTACCCTAACTATAACTTTAACCCTAACCCTAACCCTAATTGCAACCCTAACACTAAGGTCCTAAACCTAACCCTAACCTAACCTTAACCCTACCCCTACCCCTAATACTAATAGTAATCCCAACCCTACCTCTACTCATGAACCAAATAAAATCTCCTCTACTCATGAACCAAATAAAATCTTTAATCCTAACCCTAACTCTACTTATAAACCAAACTAAATCTCTAACCCTAACCCTAACCTTATTCCTAATGCTAATTCAACCCTTAACCCTAACCCTAACTCAAATAATTTAATGTCTTCCATGTCACACCACAAATGTTACTAGCATATATATTATTTATTAATAGTATATATTAAATATGCTGAGAGATATCCTTCTCAAGGCGCCTATTGCACATTTATGTGAGAAAGTGATTAAAAAAATAGCACCGAGAGAAGGATATGTCTGGGATTATTTTATATATATTATTAATAAATAATATATATGTGTGAGTCCTAGATTCTAGTGTTCACAATTGAAATTTAGAAAAAGGTAGTGATTTATATGGTATTATATCCTAATAAAATGTATTAGGAGAACAATATTATATATTTATAAATGTTAATAAGTTTATTGTAAAAGGAAAACATTGTATTGTTTGTCAAATGAAATAAAATTGTACATTAATGACTATAATTTTATATTTTAATATCAAAGAGTGCTAAAACGTTTAAACAACGATATCAAACAACATGTTTGATGATCATAAAAATATTGAATAAAGAAGATAAGATTTATTAAAAAAATTATACTCTTATATATTAGTCTATGAATTTAAATTTAATACACTTGAATTTTTTTCTAGTACCTAATGTAAATATTAATAATGTCAAGTTGAAACATTATAAGAAATAAAATGTATATAGGTATTCTTCTATAAAAAGTACTTATTTGTTATAACAAAAACATAAATTCAACGTGTTTATTTAGTTAAATTTTAGTATCTATTTAAATATATAAAATTTTAAACTTCCACAAATAAATAACATACAGTTTTAAATTATTGAAAATTTTGTGAGTGCAGTGTCCACATACAATTTATTTGAAAGAGATGAATGTCTGTCAATGCAGGCAATGATAGCACGAAGAAAGTTACAATAATAGAAAAAAATTGAGAGGCACTTTACTAGAACAAATGTTGAAATTTTGTCTTATATCTTGTAATATAAAATCAACCATAAGAATATTTTATCTTAATCAAAATAACAATATTATTTATATTGTTAAGACTAAGAAATTTCAAACATTAATTTCACTACTTAGGGAATCATACGATTAGAAGCATTGTTTCCATCAATCAAACTAGACATCTATTTCCAAATTTAACACTTAATTTTAGAGTTTATAACGATTAGTTCAACAAACAAGTGTCAGGAAACAAAAAATACTTATTTTGGATGTTCGTATGAATAACTGTAAACTGTATATCTTGCATATGTAGCTAAATGAATAGCGCGCTGGACCCTTAATCTGCATCAACCTCATATGAAAGGTAAACCCAGCCTTTGTTCTGTGTGTGTTCTTTTTTTTCAATATTTTAAAATTTGAGAACCGCTCATCATTAAAAGCACTGAAGTTAGTCTATCCGTTAACTTTCATTGTAAGGAATAAACGTTGGCCATTCGTAAAATCCAAAACAAAGAACAGGAGTTACATTGCTATTTTGATTATAGAGAATCTTTTGGAGATCATTGTTAAAAGATACAGTTTCTCTATTTGCTGTCCGTTTGTCATTTGTTTACTCTGTCCAAATCTTTTCTATTTATTTATGTGGAGATATGGTGAGGGCTTTCTGAGAAAGTTTATGGGATAGACTTTTTAGCGGTGACTGTTTACTGGAAGGGGACCTTGTGGATCCCTCTCTCGAACCTGCTCATACAGTAATGGTGGACAGGGTGAGAGAGCTACATCCCATTGGTAGACTCATGGATGCTGCAGATCCGAAGCTTGGTGGGCAATAATTTTTTTTAACAGTTTATATAAATCATTCAAACTAAGAATTCATGTAGATCGACTAATGTTCAAGTCCTTTGGTGAAAGTAAATGGAAATGGCTGAACATTGGTCCATTAGGTAAGCAAATGCAAAAAACTCTAGCAAGTAAAAAATAATTTCTCGTTTTTGTTTTCCCTAAAAAGTGTTGGATTCACAGATTTGTTTTATTTTAAATGAAATGAAGAATTTATCTCTTATATCTGTTTGTGAGCTTAAATACCAGTGGTCAACAAGCTGATGTCAAGAATTTTAAAGGGTACATTTTGCAAGAGGTCAACAAGCTGATGTTTGTGAGCTTAAATACCAGTGGGTTTTCATCTGGATCTTGTAGCTGTTTTTATAGTGAAAAGGTAAATTTCTTAATGATTTATTTTTGGAAAATTATAAGACGGTATACATATTTTTATATTCTTGAAAAAAATTTAATTAATTCTATAGTTTTTTTTTTTCTTCCTGAAACCCCTGCTCCAAAGCCCTCCATAAAACCCCAACCTTAAAGTTTTGTTTGGTGTCAAATACTCAAGGGATTGCATGAATGCCCTCGAGATCCAGCCATATGTGAGTTGTAGGGGAAAAAAATAAATGCCCGAAAAATCTACACAGAATGGTGCCAATCAAACTAGCTCTAAAAAGAAAAAATAACCAGAACAGTAAAAGAACATGCATGCACAAACATGCAAGCACATGCAACCCTGAAAACGCTTGCTGCCCAGGCTTGACTAGCTCAAACCTATATGAATCCTTTTGTTGGCTTTCAATATAGTAGAATTTTAAGGCATAGTTGGAATGCGTTCTCGGATTCATCGACAGAAAGAGTACTTGGCTTGAAAGGGGAGAGTCAAGCGCATGCAGAGGGTTTTCATTGTTTTTCTTAAAGCTTTTTAAATTCTAATCTAAAACAGTCAATGAATGATCATCGTAACGTTCTTACTGTCAATTATCACATTCATGTCTGGAATTGTGTTTTTTTTCATTTTAGATTTGTATATTAAAACTTCAAAATTTATTAGATCATATACTTTCACTTACTCTACTTTTATACAACTGTATATATGACACTTTAAATTATTAATAGATCATAAAAAATATTATTAATATATAATATAATATTTTAATTTATCATATTATTATAGATGATTTTATAATATTTATTATAAAAATATATATTTATTTAAAATCTTTTCAAAAATAAAATATAATTGTTTTTAATTTTTTGAATATTTTAAATAAGATTGTTTAAATGTTTTTAACATGAATTTAGAAATTATGAATTGTAATAGTAAATTTAAGATTTTTAAATTTAATACTAGTAGTTGTCGCTTGCTTTTCTAATTTTACATTCATTATATATATATAACTTATTACTAAATACATAACAAGAAACTCATCTAGTGAGCATGATAATTACATAACCATTGTGTGAATAGGGAAAAATCATTTTCTTAAATGTGTTTTCTGCTTTAATATACTTTAAAGTTCAAGGAAAGACCACAACAAAAAATGTATCTATCTATCTTTTACTTGTTTATTTGCATTGTTTTATTGAAAATTTATATACTTTTTCATATTCAATATTTATGATTAATAACATTGATAAAAATGTTTTAATATAGAATATTTTCAATAAAATTTTCATAAATTAAATATTTTTTGTCAATTTATATTTTTCTTATAACGTCAAATAAAAGATATTAAATAACTAAATTGTTATAAAAATTTCATATGACAAATAGGGGGACTGTCAAATTCCAGACCTGATCACTCGTTAAAGTTTCACTCAGCCATGGAGATTCAAGAATTACAATGTTTATTTTCATTTAAAGAATTACAATGTTTCTTTTCATTCAAAGATGGGGTAAACTTGAGCAGTCCATGGAATAAAAATATATATAGAAACGCAGTAAGTTAGATTAGAACATTTATTAAAAAACACTTTATCATCCTTAATTTTTGATGGAAAAACATGAAGAAACAAACTTTTGACAGCCACGTCATCCAGATGAAAATACACTGGCTATTTAAACTAACCAACATTTAACACACATAGTTGATAAGACTTGTCTTACAAATTGTACCGTTGAAAACAAAAAACAAATATAAGAAAGATTTTTTATTTCATTTAAAATAAAACAAAAAGTGAAACCAACGGTTTCAAGGTCAAACAGAAACGAGAAACAAAACTTTTTACTTACTGGAAGTCTTCCTTATTTGCATACCTAATGGAACAATATTATAGCAATTTCTCATCACTTTCAGCTAAAGATTTTCCAGTAAAATCCACAGAAACGGTTGTACGAAGAAAGAAAAATGAACTAGAAAAAAATTAAAAATTAAAATAAGCAAAAGACCAACGTAAGCCCCACTCTTTGTTTTGTCTGAAATGATCAATATTCTTCCGTTGTAAAGAAGGTTAAAGAGATAAACTAACTTAGTTTTGTTAAACGATTAGAAATTTAAGTACAGGCATTAAATGCTTTTGTAAATTGTATGTACTATATTGTTTCTTTTGTCTTTATCTTTGAAGCACGATGTTTAAGCTGGTTGGATCATGTTTTGAAAGTTTTATAAATTGTTACAATTTTATGTATTTCTTTGTATTCATGAATGAGGATGTCACATATAAATTATCTATAGATTATAAATGTATCCAAATTCTAACGATTAATATGGTTTGTGACACTTGTGGGTACCTTTCAATATACTCATTAATGTTAGTAAACTAAATTATAATTTTATGAATTTTAGTAATGTGCAAAGCAAAAGAAAAGTAGCTCTATATTTTCTTCAAGTTTTAAAGAAGAGGTTTTCAATTTTAGATGTACACATTTTTCTCTTCAAAGATGACGATTTTGATTAGAAGAAGAAATGTTGTTTCAAAGAAGAATAAAATATAGAAACTTTTAAAAGGAATAAAATAGGTGGTAGGATGCCCTAGTCATTTGGATGAATGAGAGTATGGAAATGGATTATAGATGTCTTGTAGAGAGAATGGGTAGGTTCAAAAGACTTGAATGTCCTCTTAAAAGGATAATGTATTACAAAAGGATTAGGAGTAGATAAAGGGGGTTGAGGGGAAAAGGGAGATGATAATATATATGTGAGGTTTTGAATGGGGATGAGATGCTTGACGATGATGTAAAAAATATGATGGCGACGAAAAGAAGAATATAAACCTAATGATAAGAATGGTGGAGTTTATGATGAAATCATGTGATGAAAAATTAGATGTAGGTATACATGTTGAGCATTTGATGAGAAAACTAGATTTACTATAACACCTAATCATATGGACCATGATATAAGGAAGCACAATGACAATGGACCAAGTATATGAGGGACTAATATCTAAGGAGGTGTATGAAAATGCTCTGTGATATTAAAAACTATGATGACCATGAGGTTCCCCAAGAATTAATTCATAAAATTGTGAATGACGGATTAGTATGAGCTGACTACACTTGATCCATGAGGATATGAAGCATATTCAAGCCACTAAATGTCAATCCCAATACAATCAATCAATAAAAATAAACTAAACATTCATTAAAACTTAACATATTAATCTACAAAAGCTTTAAAAACACCCATTCTAATCCATTCAAACTTATCCTACTAGGGGAGTGGTGTCACATTGATGTGGAATGGCGACCCATTTCCCAATCCCATGGATATATGAGCTTATTTCAATCGATTCTATTAAAGATAATCGACGAAACTGATGATAGATGTGTAATTAAACATGATTTAAATGCTAAACTAACATGGTGCAATCTATTTTAACATGATTTATGCTAAGATGATCAAAATGTGTGAATTCAAAGCTAATCTAAATGGATTTTAAACTAAAAGGATTGAAACCCTAATTACAAGATATAGTAAATATATGCATCTATTTTATCATGGAAGCCATTAATGGAAGCTAAACTAATATGCAAGTAAATTAAGCTAAAATGGTGCTAAATAAGTGCTAAATATGAAAGTGATTTTAATAGCATAAGTTTTCTCTTAGAAGGTGGATCCATTTGTTTCCAAATACTGACCTATTTATAGGAGGACAAATGAGAAATGAAGGGTTGAGATCAAAAAGGCTAATCAATGGTCAAAAAAGGGAGGAAGGATGAAACATGGATCATGGAATCTCATCAATGGATGAGAATAAATGATCACATGGATCAAGAAACAAAACAAAGGCTTATATTCTTTCAAACAAACAAAATTTTAACTTGCACAAGAAGTCTTGTAAGTTTGCTACAAGGAAAAATATTCTATTTTTCAAATGATGGAAGAAAGAGATATTCTTTGGAATATTCTCATGGGTGAGGGACATAGATATTTAAAAAATTAAAACAAAGTCTTAATGTACAAAAAGGGAATGAATATTCCATGGAAATATTCTTTTTGGAAGAATGCGCAAAGGAGGAATATTCCCTTAGAACATCCCCTTGCAAGTTGGGGGATTAGATTAACTAGTAATTGATAATTAAAACAAAGTTTTAGTTATGTCAATTAGGGGAATTTCATGATATTCATTAAATAATTAATTTATTCAATGAAAAGGGGGGGAAAGAATGTGATATTTAATTAAATAACTTAGGGTTAAATAAGAGGAGTTTATGGATAAATTAAATTATTTGATGTATTTAATTTAATAAGACAAAATTTTAGCATGAAAAAGGGTGAACTAACTTGATTAGAGTAATTAGATCACTAGATGAATATTATGCAATTAATTAAATAGCTAGGAAAATTTAATTACTTAAGTAAAAAGAGGATGGGTTTTAGGAAGAAATGATGTTAGTATATCTGATTCAAGTGCATGATATCATTTATGACATTTTTAAGTGTACAAAATAAACACACAAAAGAAGAAAATAAGCATGCACACAAAATAAATGAAATGAGTAAATAAGAATTTACTCCTAATTAATCTAAAGCCATGATTGATTGATTAGATGATGATAACATTGTTGATGTGGGAGTGATTCATCCCAAAAATAATGCTAAGATTGAGAATGATTGGGAAGAATTTACCCCTACTCAATCTAAAGCCATTATTGAAAGAAAGATTTAAATTTCAAAAAGACAAGGATAAATCATATGGATACTTCTAAATAGCAATAGCCTACTTGATTGGATTTTTTTATGTTTTTAGTGTGGTGTTGGATAATTAGGAGGTTTGGATTTTGGAATGGTTGTATGGCTATGATTTGGCTACTAGGTAAATGATCACCCTTAGGAGGGTGTGAGCATGCAAGTGACCACCTTCTAAATAGTAATAGCCTACATGAGAATGTAAGGGACCACCCTCTAAATATGAGTCACATATGTTATGTTATCAACAAGATTATTCTCTTACCTGCTAATAGCTTGGTGTGTCTCTATGATAATCTAGTGTCATGACCATTAGTTTTTTAGACATCTCTCTCTTACAACCATCCTATTTGCATGGTTCCTATTCCAACTTCTTCATTTCTCCCACATTATTTTTCGCTTATAATGACATAGAAGTAGAAATACCTTGTGGGCTATTCATCATCCATCCAATGGCATGGGTTATTTCCTTCACATACTACAATGACATCATTGTGGGTTCCACCAATCCATTGCTTCCTTTATTTTTTAGAGGTTTTCACCATATTCCAATGCAAGCATCCTCCCAAATACAACCACCATTGATCTTTTGAGGATATTCAATAATATGGCTTCTTTCACACCATCTCATCAATGTGCTATTAGGCTTAACCTTGTGATGGGCTCCACTTTGAAAACCGTTGAAATGCCTTCAACATTGTAATCCTCCTAGGGTTCGTAACTATTTAATTTGAAGAAAATATGCAATAGTTTAGGGTTTTTTATCCCTCTTATTTTAATCATGAAATAACTTAAATAAATTTATATTATTATAATACTTCGTATTAATACAATATGTGAAAAATCTATCTCTATATAAATTTCTATAAATATATAGATTTAGGAATATATATAATCCTAAAATAAAGTTTAAATTAAAATATATAATCCTCAACTTATAAAAGAAATATGATATATTGTATACTAGCAATCGCACCTTGGTGTGCAATGGGTACACCAAAGAGGTATGGAAAGTTATTCATAATATTGTATTATTACTTTGATATTACTATTATATTATTCTATTATTCTTATTATTATAATATTATTATCCTTATTATATGATTTTTGAAATATTATACCTAGTAAATTATATTTTTCTTTAATATTATATTATTAATAAAATATGATTAATTGTATTATTAAATTATTGTTTTATTATTATACTAATGTTACTATGTTATATTATATTAATTTTATTATATATTTTTTATTATTATATTATGTATATTATATTATTATTATATTATATTATATTATATTATATTATATTTTTATTATATTATATTTTTATTATATTATATTATATTATATTATTATTATTTTATATTATATTATTATTATTTTATATTTTTATTATATTATACTATTTTATAGGTACATTTTGACAGTTAAACTAAATGCATTCCTATTTGCATGTCACAAGCCATTATGCAAGAAATGATTTTGTTGATATATTATTATTAATATTTCTATTGCTATTTTTATAATATTATATTATTACTATTAATCTAGTTTTTATTATATATTTTTTATTATTTTTATACATTTACTATTATATTATTATTATTTTATTAATATCTCAAGTTTGTATTATGTTACATTATTATTATATTAATAAATGATTGGATTAGGTATTATATATTGTTAGTATTATATTATTATTGTTATATATTTTTATAATATAATAATATTATTATATTATGATTTTTTTGTTAAATATTTACTATTATAGTGTTATATTTGTATTAATACATTACTATTAATATTAATAATATATTATTAATATTAAAATTATTATATTATTCATAATATTGTATTATTACTTTGATATTACTATTATATTATTCTACTATTATAATATTCTATTATTCTTATTATATGATTTTTGAAATATTATACTTAGTAAATTCTATTTATCCTTAATATTATATTATTAATAAAATATGATTAATTGTAGTTTAAATTATTAAATTATTTTTTGATTATTATAATAATGTTATTGTGTTATATTATATTAATTTTATTATATATTTATTATTATTATATTATGTATATTATATTATTATTATATTATATTATATTATATTATATTATATTATATTTTTATTATATTATATTATATTTTTATTATATTATACTATATTAATTATATTATTATTCTATTATATTTTTATTATATTATACTATATTATAAGTACATTTTGACAGTTAAACTAAATGCATTCCTATTTTCATGTCACAAGCCGTTATAACCAAATTTCTATGTTTTTCACAGTTAATCATCATCGGCTATGCAACCGTATTCCCTCCCCTCTCGAGCAACACACATCGTCGATTGACAAACTCAACCCCCTATTCTCAAATAGGACACACCTTCCGCGTAATAACTCATTAATTACTTATATAATATGTTTTAGTGATATTATTTTGATAATACAATTAAAAAATTAAAAAACTCAAATTTATATAATAATCAAGAAATAAAATACCTCAAATTTATATAATAATCTTTTATAAAAGAAATTTTCTATAAATAAAATATATTTTTAAATAAATATTAATTAAAATGAGACACTGGGAATTCCTATGTCATTCAACACCGAGAGAAGCTAGTTGCCCAAAATAGAAGATTCTATAAGCTTGCCTTCCAATAAATTAGTTTCCTTTATTCGATACAGAAAAGGCTGCAGAAAACAGGCTACAAAGAGCTGCAATACAGAAGACAACTGCAAAGAAGATGCAGAAGGAATATGCCTATAAATGATTGCCTTCCAATAAAGGATTCTGTAAGATTTGCCTTGCTAAAAAATAGTTATCATGCGAGTATCTGCTATCAGTTGTAATATGCAAATTTCGGGAGCTCACGCACAGCTCAAGGAACTTGATTTGAGCACAAATGCTAAGGCTGCTGTGGAAGCTATTGCAGACAAGTCTGATTTAAGTCGGCTTTTTCATTTCTGGGAATTTTAGTACTTAAAAAAGGAATTGAGACCGTCAAAGATGTGCTGAGAAAAGTTAACAAGGGTTATTTTTGTACTTGAAGTACTGTATCAATATAAAGATGTGTTGCATGGGCTC